>CM051035.1:43393634-43709161 GCA_027627225.1 Congeria kusceri
TCTTCTATGCCGGATTTAATGTTCTGGAGTGTTAATCATGATTTTATGATTTTATGCCGCACGTGGTAAACCTCCTTATTTTAATACAAGTATGTTTTTTTATGCCGAGATGTATGCCCATACATACATGTATGTGATTCTAATCTTGGATGGGTTGCCGTAGTTACTTATACTCCCGTCACACCGGACTGGCGTTCTTACGGCGACCCAGGACGCGGTAGGATCGCCATGGACGCCGTGGGATCGTGTTTAGAACGCATAACGACGGCGTCGAAACGCCAATAACGCCTAAGGTGGCGACCTCAAGGCAACTACTTTTTTCATGTTGAAAGTAAACGAGGAGGTTCGGCGTTCTTACGGCGTCCTGGCTAGATCGCCGTAGGATTGCCCTAAGGACGCCATAGACACAGAAGCAACGCGATGGGAACGCGAAGAACGTCTGAAGGACGTAGTACGGACGTACTAGAGTCACCGCGGAAACGCAGAGAATTGGTCTATAGACGCGCGGAAACTTTGCGACCAACTTCTGCGTTCTTAGTACTTCTATAGGGTTCCTATTACGATCTGTCGAAAACCTTACATACGTCTGTGACATGTGTAATTTCCCAGGCGTCCTTTTAACGTTTATGGCGTTTCTTCGGGGTTCTTTCTACGACCATGACGTTTTCCCCGCGTTCTTAGCCCGTTCCTTCGGCGACCATGCGTTTTATTATATATAAAAAAAACAATTCAGTGTACGGTATTCGGTGTCTTGTCAAATTATCAGGTTTTAAATGAATACGTTTGGACAAAATCTGTTACTTACTGGTGTTACACATGAATTTTGTCCATTAGCAGCAGCAGGAGTAAAAATGATCATCACCTAATTGTACGTTTGATACAAGGGGAAAGCAAAGGCAAAGAAGATGCTAAGTTAGACCGTTGCTGAAATTCAGTTTAAACCATTTAACCGCCTCAACACTGAAATGAGACAGTAATCTTTGACCCTGCATCGCTCCTGAACTTCCTTAGGTCCCACCAAAAATGTTTATGGAGCTACTGACCAGGCTCCGCCAAAAACACCAAAACGGATATAAACTACAGAAACGCCATCGACCCAGGGACAAGGCTTGCATCTGGAGACGTTAACGCAAGCGTGAAGTTTGAATTCCGGCTGCCAGCAAATACTTTGTCAAGTACCGGTACTCGGGGCTGCTTTCTTTCCCATATCCTTGTACGACAGAACCACCATAACATTAATCACCGTTATCCCCATCACAACCTGCTACCACAATCAGCAATCAACCTACCTAGAAAAGCATACAAAACTGTTACTAACTAAGGACATTTATACCGGAAAAGAACCAAATACAAGAATTTTACTTTATACGCACATTTATACGTATATTTTACTAACTACGGATATTTAATCTTACTAACAAGAATAGACTATTAAACTCACATGCTATATTTTCTAACAATCTTTCATATCAACGCTGGTTTTTTATCCCAGAAATGTTCATTATTGTCTACGCTTAAAGGTGCGAAGACGTCATTTTATTTTAATTAAGGGCGCTTTCTCGGCGTTATGCCAACGTGTAGGGGTCGTGGGCGGGAGAGAGCATTCAGGACACCCAAGGTCATCTCCGAATATAAGCTCAGGGTCGGAGTCTACAAAGTCCACTGGCAGTGCCAGACGTAAAAAAAAAACCCATTCACGGCCAAAAAAGGAAAGTAGGTCAGAGCGACCTGACCGAACAGATCGAAGAAGCCAGGGTGGAGTGGCTCATGGTGATGGATTCCGGACAAAATCCCTCCCAGACAAAAGCCTGCTCAATAATGTGTAATAATAGTGTCAGCATTGTGATGGCGACGGCGAGAGCGGGCCTGATGATGGTGAGAGCGAGGCCTGATGTTAATAAGAGCGGGTCCTGATGATGGCGAGATAGGGGCCTGATGATGGTGAGAGCGATGCCTGATATGGCGAGATAGGGACCTGATGATGGTGAGATAGGGGCCTGATGATGGTAAGAGCGGGGCCTGATGATGACGAGAGCGGGGCCTGATTATGGGGAGAGCTTTGCCTGATGATGGTGAGAGCGTGGCCTGATGATGGTGAGAGCGGGGCCTGATGATGGTGAGAGCGGGACCTGATGATGGTGAGAGCGGGGCCTGATGATGGTGAGAGAGGGGCCTGATGATGGTGAGAGCTAGGCCTGATGATGGTGAGAGCTAGGCCTGATGATGGTGAGTGCGGGGCATGATGATGGTGGGAGCGAGGCCTGATGATGATGAGAGCGTGGCCTGATGATGGTCAGAGCGTGGCCTGATGATGGTGAGAGCGTGGCCTGATGATGGTGAAAGCGGGGAAAGTTGATGGTGAGAGCGTGGCCTGATGATGTGGAGAGCGTGGCCTGATGATGGTGAGAGCGTGGCCTGATGATGGGGAGGACATGGCCTGATGACGGTGAGAGCGTGGTCTGATGATGGTGAGTGCGGGACATGATGATGGTGGGAGCGAGGCCTGATTATGGTGAGAGTGGGGCCTGATGATGGTGAGAACGAGGCCTGATGATGATGAGAGCGTGGCCTGATGATGGTGAGAGCGTGGCCTGATGATGGTGAGAGCGTGGCCTGATGATGGTGAAAGCGGGGAAAGTTGATGGTGAGAGCGTGGCCTGATGATGGGGAGAGCGGGGCCTGATGATAATAAGAGCAGGGCCTGATGATGGCGAGATAGGGGCCTGATGATGGTGAGAGCGAGGCCTGATGATGGTGAGAGCAAGGCCTGATGATAATAAGAGCGTGGCCTGATGATGGCGAGATAGGGGCCCGATGATGGTGAGAGCGTGGCCTGATGATGGTGAGAGTGGGGCCTGATGATAGCGAGAGCGGGATCTGGAGGAGGAAAGAGCGAGGTCTGATGATGACGAGAGCGATGCCTGATGATGGTGAAAGCGGGGCCAGATGATGGTGAGATAGGGGCCTGATATTGACGAGAGCGGGGCCTGATGATGGTGAGAGCGGGGCCTAATGATTATGAGAGTGAGATCTGATAATGGTGAGAGCTGGCCCTAATGATTATGACTTATAGTTTGCCACTTGTGGTATCTGTGACATGATTTTAGTAACGATGCGTGCCGTCTAAGTTGTCATAAAAGTTCGCTTTTTGAAGCCTTATAGCTGAAGAGTGTGTATTCGCTACATATCTTCCAACCATTTTTATTTAAGTGCACGTTAAATTACTATTTTGTAAACTATTTTAATTTTTTACATGCACGCGATTCGAAGATATTGCATTGTGCCGAAACATGTATCCTATCATATAAGAGTTACTGACAGTTACTTAATGTTTCCACCTCCTCTAGCATAAAATCCTGTACCCCATCTGATTCCTGTTATGTATGACTGGAGTGTGCAATGGGCACTGATATTTATAAAACATAAGTTAATTTATAAGACCCTGTTTGTAAGTAAGTATTTGCTTCTGAACGTGTACACTTCGTTGGCTTGGAACTGATTTTGGTAGTGTGTGGTTTTCATAATCCCTTATCTATCGATCTACTATACAATAGATGTTGATGTTGTTTTGCTTTCAGAAGAACGCATTATAGAGGATTACCAGGTTTTAACAATTTACAATCACAAATATAATGTATTGTGGTAATTATCTTTGGTAGAGCAGGTAAAGACATGCATATGGGATAGACCGACAGACAGACTCGATCATTTTCAAAGTTAAACATGTCCATTATTTAAATTTAGTTTTCGTTTAGCACACCATTAGCCAATTGTGTACAAGTAGCCTGGAAACAGTATTGATTTATAGAATTAAACGTGTGCTTCTGAAAAGGCAAGATTGCCTTTTTGATTGTCCACTCGTTTGATGTGAAAAGCAATGCTTGCATAGATATAATTAATTAATTAAAATATACCATTAATATTTGACGAAAGTTAGGGTACCAGTACATAAATAATGTATCGCCTAATTTCTATCTGTTGCAAACAGGATTCCTTAAATGTAAAACGATAGTTACGTTTAAACTGACCTTCCCCACACACTGCTCCTACAATGAATTTTGACGCCAACCTGTATGATAACTATTGTAACAAATACGTTATAGAGTAATATTGTAACCAATAAGACTTTGTTTTGTTTATATTCACGTTGAAAATAAAACTACAACATACACAGCGTTAATTTAATAGGTATGGTTTGTTGCTTTCGGAGATGCGAATCACCAGCAGATTATAAAACAATTGAAATTAAACTGATGTAAGTACGAAAAAAATCAATGATAGCGACCACGCATTTTTCATTTGTTGGGGAAACTGTCTAACATCCCTTTTGACCTAGATGTCTGACAATAATAATAAGGCGAGAAAATTGTATGTCAGTATGAAAGGGCAAAGTTGCTAATTTTAGGAAATACAAACTTACCACAATGATTTATTCTATACCAATAAATGTTGCATACGTTTGAGAATTAAAATTACTTAATCATTTACATACACGATCAATATATTGCAGTTATAAACATAGTTTCAACACATACTCTATTACTTAACATATTATGAGGAATTTTACAATTTTACTAATGACATTATTGGAGAGTTATATTCGTTTATATAATACAATAAGGAGCTTATTGTTGTGTTATTTTTTTAATTGTGTAAAATATTATTGTGCGCTATGTCCGACTGTCGTGATGGTGCATTAAGTATTGGTTTAAAATTATTAACAATAAAAATATTATTATACAAACTGTGTATAAACAAGCAGTGGATGATTGCAACAAAGGATACAACAATTGGGTTGCGGATGTTAAAAAATTGTTAAATGAATACGGATATTCCTATGTATTTGAAAATCCAAATGTTACTAACACTCATGCTTTTGTATGTGAATTCAAATGTAGAATTATTGACACATTTAAACAAGAATGGTTTGGTAATATGAATAATAGTTCTGTTTTAGGCATGTATAGAATGTTTAAAACATCTCTCGAATATGAAGACTACTTAGATTTATTACCCAAGAGCCTACGTTTTTACTTTGTAAGACTACGGGCGTCTGCCCATCCATTGAGAATTCAGACAGGCAGATACTCCCGTAACAGTATCCCTCGTAACGAACGTTATTGCCTATGTTGTAACCAAATAGATACAGAGGATGAATTCCATTTCACTTGTATATGTCCTTGTTATCGTACACCCCGAGAAAAATATAATAAATGTTTTTACTATATCAGGCCATCTGTTGTTAAGTTCCACAGTTTATTGACATCAACGTGTAAATCTGAGATTGTTAATTTATGTACATATGTAAAGGAAGCTTTAACTATACGAAATACTATAATAAATACCACAGTAAATTAATAAACAATAATGCAATGTAGTTATTTCTACTGACTTTTAAATCATAGCTATATTTATTTTAATAATTATTTTGTTTTTAATTTATTTTCCGATAATATTTTGGAAATGAAAGTTTATCTTTACTGCCTTTAAAATTGTACTTTTTTGTTTAGAATTTTTTTTCATAACATTGGTTATTGTACAATTAAATTGTATTCATTGTAATATATTGACAAGTGACATTACTTTATTTAAAATGTGTATGTTCCATGAAAATTAGATTTTTTTTTTTTTCGTAACTTTGGTTTTTGTATAATTAAATCGTATTCATTGTAATATATTGATACGTGACATTACTTTATTTCAAATTTGTATGTATTTAAGACGATGTACATATGTATAAGTATAAATAAACTGTCTGTTCTGTTCTGTTCTGTTCATAAAATCTAGCAAGTACAGCACACCATATCATTCTAAAAATAGCGCGGTAAATTTAAGCTGTGTTAGACGCGCTCATCAATTTACAGTACCGTCCCGAAAATCCTCGATCCGAGAACTTCAACAAATGATGAATCTATTTTTATTAACTTTTTATGCATTTTAATTTATATTTGAACTGTGTGAGCATTTTATAAAGATGTTTAGCAGGGACGTCTTAGAAGTCTCATTTGTAGGTACAGAACAATTTGTGATCCGAGAAATTACTTAACCAAATAGCGTGGTTCTATTACATTTAGGGCAATCAACGTCATCTCATTATAATTTTTTTCGCAAACTTGGCGCTCAAATTTAACTCTTCTTTAAATTTAACGCTTCTTAAAATAAAAACTTTACAACAAATCTCCCTCGGTTTTCGCGAGATTTTATTAATACGAAATCGCTATAGTAAATTCGCTGATTGAGTATAAAGAGACTGTACGAATAAATCTGTTTATTGCTTTTGTTTAGGAAATTTTCACTATAATGTGTTAGTAACACCTGTGGTCTTATACAGAGTGCCTTTGTTTTTAAGCATGTCGAATCTCATAGTCTAATATTGTTATTATTATATTTATTTTTAACTATATTTTAGACAGCAGTCTTCCGAAATGTCGTTCCAAATCATTAGTCTTATTGTATTTTTCAGCATACGACTTGCAAAGTTTAACAATCTTTACAAAAAATCTCCCACACCCAGTTATTAATATTAACACATGGGAGTCATTCGACATCATGTGAATAAACTAGTGATAAACGGGGACTGAAGTGTATTGGCCAGTGAGTGGCGTTTATGAGCCGCTAAATTGGAGTGTGAGATTTGCACCGTACAATGGTCATTAAACGGGGACATGCCTAATTTTGGCAAATTATCAACAGGGTATGCTAATTTAGCACTTAAAAGCCAATTTTGACTATTAAAATAAACGGGGACGTCCCCGTTTGTGTGTGTGTCCCCGGTTGGAAGGTGTGTATTGGTATGGATGTCCCCGATTGACACCTTACACAAACGCACACACACACACACACACACACACACACACACACACACACACGCACGCACGCACGCACGCACGCACGCACGCACACACACACACACACACACCACACACACACACACGCTGGGCGTTTATTGCAACACGTTGGTCGTCTGATGTTCCGCCTTCAGCCTGTTCTGTGTCTGTCTCTCGGCTATCAATATGGATTTTGCTGTGCACCATCACATGATATTGCACAGCTAAAAAGTCCATATTTATATATATTAAACTGTAAGTCGTGCATATTCAATCCAAACGGGTGTATTGCAGACTAGAATGCTTGGGTTTAATATGGCAGACTATGACCCCAACTTGTAAACTCATTATTAGGCATTTGTCTTTAGTAAATGAATGATATCAATGTGTCATTTTTATCTGTACACGTGTTAATAATCTTTCTAATATAAAATTTACACGCGGTCTTAAATTCGCATTAGGTTCAGATCGGGATTTACGCGAAAATAAGACCACCGCGAACTACCGGTGAATGATTTTTAGACTGTTGGCGGGAGCCAACGGTCTTTTGAGAGGGGAATTTCCAAAGCAGGTATTGCGGTAAACTACATCTTTCCTTTGCAGGCTACGAGTCAGTAAATCCAAACCTGAAATGGTCCTTTTTCAAAAAAAATCTTACATTTTAATTATTTAGGATAATATATGTAATGTGTATCATAATGTGTATATCATGTGATTTATTACAATAACAGTTTCTAAAAAGGTCAATTTATTAAACAAATTACGTCAAACTAATGACACCCCTATTTTCGCTATTAACTTGTATGTAACCGAAATATTCACCTGTGCGTCCAGTATTAAGACCACTAAATTAATGCGCTGCATCGGTTATCGTTGCGAAAATGTTATTTTTTGTTACCGATTCTTAGACACCAGTCAATCATTGTGCATCCCTCCGTGGTCCATTCAAAAGTAGTGCCTATTACTAAACATTTCCTCTTCTCTTCTGGCATAAAGACCATTTAGGTATCTCAGACATGCCTTTTGTGGTTATTTCTAATATCATGTGCGTGTCTGCAACATTTTGGTGGATTTCATTGGAGGCTAACTTGACAGGTGAACTTTTGGGGTGTGTTTACTGTGGTATGGGGCTTTTGTCGAAATAGGACTACCGAAACCCTGTTTTCTACCGGTGCCTGCATACAAGTGAGATGCATTTTCTTAGAAGGAACATGACATATCTTTTTTTATTGCAAATGTTGGAAGAGGAGAGATTGTTCTTTAAATTGATACCAGGCTTGCACAATATGAAATAAAGGAATTGCTACAAAAATGCTTGGAAAGTTTGCCGTTTTGCAATGGGACCCTATGGGAATTGGAATTACTGGTATCTAACCTACTGACTCAGTAGGCTAAGCATCACTAACAATCGATGTCCCTAACTACCACGCTTTGAACATCGCCTCGGTCATTTTGCATGGCTCGTTGAAGATCGACTTGTTTTGGCATTTATATAATTCCGTTTGCATAAAAGAATTATCTTGAAAAATATGTGTTCGTTACTTACAAAATAATTTTTATTATGATGTGTACTATTGAATAGGAAGCCATATTATCAAGCTTAAAGGTGGAAAATTGAACTTGATTCAAACAAATGTTTCCTTTTGAGGAAAAATGCACTAATAATTCACATGCTTGTAGTTTATTTTCCCGCCTTCAGTCTATAGTATGTAATTTGACCTATTAACACACTTCACTGGTAATGTAAGTATTTGTAACGTATTGTTTGTATATTACTATTACGCATACTAAATTATTGTTGAACATTTTTTACAGACTGCGATGAAATCCTCGCTTTCGGTTACTACAAGGAGACTGGAGCGTACCGGATCTACCTGAACCAGTCGGAGCCCATCGAGGTGAGTGTTGAGGGGACCTATTCACAGATCGGCGCGTTTACAATTTCCAGTTGTTGTTCTTTTTCCACTGATTTCAAAAAGAAAAGTTATTTATATATAACGAATCGATTAATTCTCCTGACACGAATTTTTGTATTGAAAAAAAAAGCTTAATTAACGAATGAACATTACTTTAAATGGTTAAAATGATAAATAGTAGTAGGTTCGATACCCTACTACTGTTTATGCATTTCTTGATAGAACATATAGCTTAGTAAGAGCTGATGCTTTATTTTAAGAAAATCAGATAGTTTTGTACATGTTTTTTTTTCAATTTCAAAAATACGAAGACCTGTGAACAAGTCCTTTTCAATAGCCATTAGATATGCACAAGATTCCGCGATAAAAACTGAGCCGGATCACGTTACACCGTAGGGTTAAATCAAAACTTCCTTCTACCTTCATCAAATTTTTTAACCCACGCATCCGTCGATCATGTAGTTACCTAGTGGGCGCCTTCTTCCTTCTTGATGAAAGGCAACCCTGTCAAAAACAACAACTCACAATACTGATTGTGATCGTCGAGAAAGCGGGAAGATCGGACGTTGACAAAGGTTACTAGTGGTATTTTGCTAAAAGAGAACGTCGGTTCTCAGTCAATTCCACACGGTAGTAAATCATATGGTGACTGAGACATTTGTTACGAGATATCAAATGTTTACAATACTTTTTAGGTAGCAGATCTAAACGCGTCCTCCAGAGTGAAGAGTAAACATTATTTAATTAATTGGGAGTTATCCTAATCCACGATCATTGTTCCAACTGGCATAACTTTTTACTTGGGTGCGTTAAAACACATATACTCGTTCGTAGACAGAATGACGGGAGCGTCCATTTCGGGAAAGATCTTGAGAACACTCCCAGAGTGGGGATCGAACCCGGGACCTCCCGATCGCTAGGCGGACACCATATACACTACGCCACCGCGACCACTCTGTCATAACTCATCTTTAAGAATATTACAGTCTATTTAAGAAAAAAACTAACATAAGTTCACTACCCAATATTAATATCGAAACAATACTTCTACATTTCGCGATTTTAGCTATAATAATGTCTTACGGCGCACTCAGAAACTCTATACCCTCGCGATACCCGCAGTACATAAACTGCTACGCCTTTGGTCTGGTGCTTCTACATTCAACAACACCATGGCCGTCGATATTTGTGCTAACTTCCACGCCAATTGTTATAAGCTAAGGCCGTTATCTGTGCGAAATATTCATCACCTTCATTTCCATATACACGATTCTCTGAAATGTAATACATGACATTACGGTGTACACTATCCAAGGGCTTTTGCTACAGGTCTTCTGCACATTCCAGTCTGGGGCCGCCAGTCACGTGATCATGGTACCGAAGTACGGCAATGTGAGCTTCGCCCAGAATTACTACAGCTATGATCACGTCTTCGGGAATATCGAAGCGGGCGACGGCTGGATGGGTATGGCGCATATCAAGGTACTAACAGACGCTGGTAGGTACAGTTGGCTATTCAAGAACAGGTATGGCATACCGCCGCCATATAAACTCATAAAAGCACATATTTGATATGGCAATTTAAAAGCATTCGATGATCAGTTTCCCTGGTGTGATAAATGGTAACGCAGACAGATTGAACGACATACCACGTATATAATCATGTAAATAGTGACCTAGCAGACTTACCTCCCGAAAGCTAAAAAAAGCGTCAGACATTCGGTCCGACAACCTGTCAAAATTTGCCGGACCGAAATAAAATTGGCCGGACCGTTAATTCATTCATGTATGTATACATGCACTCGTTTAAACAAGTTTTAATTTTGTGTTTACATCATCGTTTCATCATTTCTAATTTCTTTTTGATGTGCATGGACAACAGTCTTAAATTTCAGATCGGTAAACGAATAGCCCAGTGTAGTTTCAGAAATAATTTTTTTTGTCGTTTTTTATAATATCTTGTTACCAAGTAAGCCATTTTTAGTCATTTTGCAATTTAGGTATATATAAATCATGTGACCCCCGGGGCGTGGCCAGTTTTGACCCCAGGGGCATCATTTGAACAATATTTGTAGAGGACCACTTTAGGATGTTACATACCAAATATGAAACCTCTGGGCATTGCGGTTTCAGAGCAGATTTTAAAAGAAATTTTGCTATTTAAGTTTATATAAACCATGTGACCCCCGGGGCGTGGCCAGTTTTTACCCCAGAGGCATAATTAGAACACAATTTGTAAAGGACCAACCAAGGATGTTACATACCAAATATGAAACCTCTGGGCCTTGTGGTTTCAGAGGAGAAGATTTTTAGTCAGTTTGCAATATATTCTATATAAACCATGTGAGCTCGGGGCGTGTCCAGTTTTGACCCCAGGGGCATAATTTGAACAAACTTTGTAGAGGACGACTATAGGATGTTATATACCAAATATGAAACCTCTGGGCCTTGTGGTTTTAGAGGAGAAGATTTTTAAAGTCATTTTGCTATATATTATATATAAACCATGTGACCCACGGGGCGTGGCCAGTTTTGACCCCAGGGGCATAGTTTGAACATTCTTTGTAGAGAACCACTTTAGGATGTATATACCAAATATGAAACCTCTGGGCCTTGCGGTTTCAGAGATTTTTAAAGTTTAAACTTTTTAAATCTATTTTTAGCTCTGGTGACCTACATATGCAGCGGACCGTAACGATTTGAACAACCTTGAAAGAGGGTCACCTAATGATAATTCCTATGAAGTTTGGTGAAAATCTTAAGTGAAAGTGGTTTAGGAGGTCTCACCTTAAAACAATAGGTGGTATTACACGTTTGTATCGTACCCATAGACGTTTGTGTTTCCCATATATATTGGTGCTTTATTTTGGCGAATGAATTGAATAATATACTAAAACGAAGAGATGTAGGCCTGGAATATGGGTAAATCAGAAAAAAACATAAATTTTTATAAAACTGTTTAAAAGCTTTATTGACACATGACAATGTAAAACAGAATATAAAAAAGCAGTATACACAGCCTCCTTATATGAACAAGTAGTTAAGACCTAAATAAATAGTACACGACATGTATAATACAGGCATTCGCATGACATGAACAAAATGTGCCGATGTCAAGATAGAAATGACATATTCCTACCATTATAAACTGTAAGAATAACAAGCAGGAAACAGTATTTCACGTACATGGTAAAAGTTGCCCAGGGCTGGTGTTCACAAAGCTCCTAAAGAGAAATCTTAACTTAAGTTGTTCTAGAGTGAAACTTTCACATCAAAGTTTCTATGTGAAATCCAGTTATTTCCGTCTACAAAAAAGTAAAATACTAAACATCTAAACAATATTTACTAGTTTAAAACATTTTAATGTTTACAGACCTATACATGAAACAGACACATAGTTCAGAAATTTTGTTAATTTAAGAAAAATACAATTTTGCAATAAGAAGCGTTGTTATTATGAGCCCAGGTTACTTATGCATTTTGCTTTGTTATTATGGGCCCAGGGTACTTATGCATTTTGCTTTGTTATTATGGGCCCAGGATACTTATGCATTTTGCTTTGTTATTATGGGCCCAGGGTACTTATGCATTTTGCTTTGTAATTATGGGCCCTGCATTTTGCTTTGTTATTATGGGCCCAGGGTACTTATGCATTTTGCTTTGTTATTATGGGCCCAGGGTACTTATGCATTTTGCTTTGTGCATCATTCAAACTCATATGCTAACTCCTATAGATACCCCATGAAACCAGTCTATATTGATATCATTAAGGATTTGGCAAATTAATAGTGTAAAAACAAATTAACTGTTCAATTAAAATTTTTAATGTAAAACCATCGAGATACTGTAATTTTTATAAAGTATCTAATTTGATATATTTTCAGATTAAGCAATACATTTTGCAATTTAGTAAATTACTAGTATTTGTGAGTCATTTGCATTTAATCGTTAGTTAATAACATGTAACCAATCCAAGATGAATGTAAATTAAAAAAATATCATTTATGACATGTATTGGATATAAATTCTAAGACAGAATCTTGTTGGGATCAAGAGTTAAGAAAGCTTCTAGATATCAGATATCCTTCAAAGCTACTTATATGACCAACATCTGCTCATAGATGTGTACACGTACATGAATGGACATGTAATCAACTACAGCTGTAACAGGTCAACGGAATATGTTTAATAGCGAAACACATACAACATAAATATGAAGAACATGTAACTACTCATCAGCTCATTTTGTTTACTTACATCACAGCAATAACAATATTACATATACATCGCAAAAAAATAGTATTCATGCATGTAAATGATTGTAACGAAACTGTTGTACAAATATATAAACGTTACATGTAAAACTATTGAAGCCACTACCCACTAAACGAGCAAATGTTAGCATTAGAAATGTACAGCTTTAGGGAATAATATAATCTCAAGTGCGATTTGAAACGTAGCAAGTTTGTGTCACAAAATCAGTTATTTCAATGGCTGACTGCCATGAAATCTGCCAAATACATCTTCAACGCAGTTACTAACATATTTGACGATATGTTTAGATAAATTTTTGTCTTTTAAAAAGTAGATAGGAAGCACACATGATAATGTGACAACATATTTTCCATTTTATAAGTTCAAAGTTAGGAAAACTGTTAGCAGGTAAGCATCTTCGGAAGCCACGTACGCTCCAATGCGCTATGATTCTTGATCGACCGTGGGCGATTAGGCTAGCAAAATTTCGTACTCGTGAATAATTAATGAGACATCTCATTGGTTCTGTGTCCAAATCTGCAAGAAAATTGAAAGGACGCGGTATTAAAACAGTCGTTTGTGGGCGGTGTTCACTTTTATCATATTTACCGTGGTCGGTTTGTGAGTGGTGTGTACTCATTGACTTAGTAACCGTTCGACTGGTAATTGTTTTCCAGACTTCATGCGAGGAGTATTCAACATTACTTTAAATATCATTGCAATTTCATTGGTCAGCAGGTGGCTCATCAATATTCATGAAAACAAACTTTTGGCGGCCAATTCTCCCATGGTATATAATGAGTGGTAACGGAATATATACCGTGGGTTTCGACGATGGCAGGTAAGAACAGTTCCAAACTAATTTGGTTCCTTAGCAACCCTTCAAGTCACATCTCAAGTCAGCAGTTTTTTCTCATACTATATTGTTTGTAATGCTAACACCTGATAGAAAACTGCTGTTCTAAATTCTTTATTTAGTAAACTTTGCCATGACTGAACATATACATGTATGTAGGAAAGTAAATGTGATAACTTTTAACCATGGTTCATTTACAGTCGGTTTTAAGTTAACAGCTAATTCGTAAGAAAATTACTGACATTCAGCTGAAGAATACATTTGAACACACTATAAACTTAAAACCTAGTGCCAAAATATACAGTTCCAAGCAAGACGCTCTACCTTCTGGCATAATATACTCGTTCATGTACCGAGAACAATTCCACAGGGTTTGCTCTCCTCATGATATGAAAGTAAAACACAAAAGCACATGAACACTGATCATTGAACGATTTGTTCCGTAATATTTAGGCTGACAAATACAGACTCGAACAGAAAGAAGACTAGTTGTTATATAAAAATGTGATTGCCAGTTTTTGAATGAACGAAACTGGCCATTTAGGTCATTGAAATGATAAACACAAAACAGTACAACAGTACATGCGTTATATGCTTAACTAGCTATGTATAGCAAAATGTACACTTATCAGTAAAACAAAAGCACCATTTTAAAAGTAAATGCACCATACAGCAAGTGAATTTGGACACACAGAATTATAATTGCTACAAACTTTCAGCTATCTTAAAGGAACCCCATATGATTGCATAAAATATTTTAACAGCAGTTATAGTATTGGTAGTTAATTGGCAGGATTATCACCAGCTTGCATACAGTCATCTATACAAGAAGTTATTGTGTATAAATAACATTTACAAGTAGGTCTATATTGAAATGTATGGTTTAAATATAATTCGTCACCTTAAATTACAATTGCCTATCTAACATGTGTTAAAGAAGCAGATAGGCCCTTGTAATACTGAAGTGGCAAATTATATCAAATTAACCTTGTAATATATTACCAACCTTTCATCATGAAAATGTTACAATTTCCGTATGTGTAAATGGCATAAACTGCAAGTTTTAATGATTTAATGTTTTTTATTAACAAAAATGCTGAAATTATGGCACTCATTAAACATGAAACTATTGGGAAAATATGACAATCAGTAGCTACAGGAAACAAATTCACATACTGCTGAACTTTGTTGTCCCAAAGCAGCACAGACTTTGATAATATATTTTAAGTTCGAAAACATCTGATAACATATTTTTTTTAGTCAGAAGTTCAAAATTACAATACAAAGTAGTTACAAAGTCCAAGTCCAAGTCAAAGTACAATGAACAATACAGCAAAGATCAATTATTCAATTACAAAAATTGCCAAAAGAAATGTTGAGATGTTTACAATAAGTGACAACTTGGATCAATGTTTGAGGTTATTTTGTAATACAACTCTCCATAGGTGTAAAACATGGAAAAATAACTATAAAAGCATTAGTTGGGATATGAAATCAATTTGAAATAACCCAAAGTTTGAGATAGCTGTCAATATTTCATATGAAAGAAGAAGATACTCTTTGAAATAAAGGAGTTGTGACAACCAAGTTCAGCTGTTTACATGAATTTGATTAAAAATCACGTTATTAGTGGAAAGAACAATCACGTTATTAGTGGAAAGAACAATCACATTATGCATACCTACAGAACTTTTCCATATACAGTACCATAATTTAACAGTGATAGACATAAATGATAATTTCAAACATCAGCACATTGGCAAAGATAGTTGTTGCTTAGCAACCATGAACTCCATTATACAATTTCTTGCTCGGCCTGGATGTTCTGCTGCAGAGGAGTTTTCTCCCCTGCTCCTGGCTCGTCCCCTGCAGGTCCTGTGAAGCCCGCGATGTCAGTGGCAATTTGCTGGAATGAGGGGCGGGATTTGGGCTCCACCGCCCAGCATCGCACCATCACGTTGTACCTGGAGGAGACAGAGATAATCTGTGAATTAGGATCCAAACATATAACAGATAATGAACACGTAGGTAGGGACTAGGGAGGCATATTTGTGCACTGAAATGCAGAGCAGACCATGGTAAATATTTAAAACATTTATTTTCATAATTCATATATGATAATATACAATTCTACAGTAATTCAGTAAGGGAATGGGAAATAAGAAGTAAGCATTAGTATGTGTGTCCATTTCAAGACAATGATTGAAGAATTTGATGTGCATTTTTATTATTTTCATTTCACAACTTGGTTTTAAACTCTTTTTATCCTTTTTTCATCAAGATTTCAAAACAATTCACTTACACATCTTCGGGGCACTGTTTAGGCTTCTTTAGTCGGTTGCCATTTTTGACATGTTCCAATATTGCAGAGTTATCTATGTCTGGGTACGGAGTTACTCCCCTTGTCAGCAGTTCCCACAACACGACACCATAGGACCACTAAGAACAAACAAGAATGTGCATACAATGATTGATAAATCTAGAAAATAATAATACATTTCCATGAAACAACAGCAGTGCAACTTCAAATTTCTATTAGTAGCTCTTCCAATTTTTCAGATTAAACATGACTAACAATGTAATTCAAGGTCGATCTGTTCAGTAACTACATGTATTCATACTGGGCGGTCCATCCCAACAATTTTAGTACAACAAACATACTGATTTAAATAGATTTAAATATGTTTCCATGTTAACATATATAACAGATATAAGAACTGTTGACATCCATTGACTTCAATTCAAAAATATGTGATCATAACATTTTCTTACCACATCAGAGTACGAAGTCACGGTGGAGAAGTCACCACCCTCGAGTATTTCCGGTGCCGACCACTTGACGAGGGCCTTGTTTTTATCCTCACACTTTTTGTACACATCTATCGAGAATACGTCTCTGTATATTCCGTAGTCAGCCAGCTGAACTCTCCGCTCGTCTGATAAACTGACAGAGTACATCAGTGTTTTAAGATTGTATAATTTGCATATATACTGTCATTAGTTAGCCTACAAGCTGTAGAGAGCATTCTGTATCACATATGTAAATACATGTATACACTGTAAGAAAGGATTAATAAAAATCATCTTTAAAATTTATTCTTTCATGGCCAAGTTACATGTCTGGACTAGTAAAAAGCCATTTTTGACTTTTCACCTTTGAGTATGACCTTGACCTTTGATCCAAATTCCTGGTTCATACACATGCTGTCTCATTTAGGCAAACATTTGTGCCAAGTAATTTGAAAAGCCCTCAATCGATGGCCAAGTTTATTGTCTAGACAACAAAAACCAAGTTTGACCCTTGATATCTCAAGTGTGACCTTAACATTTTGACCTGGATTATGTGCGCTTCATGCTGCCTCATTGAGATTAACATTTGTGGCAAGTAGTTTTAAAATCTATGGCAAGTTTAAGTATTGACAAGCAACGTTCCGATTTTGACCTTTGACCTTTATGTGTAACCCTGGCCTTTGACCTAGAGACCTGAGCACAATTTCATTTTTAAAATCCACGGCAAAGTTATAGTCTGGACCAGCAAAACAGACAATTACTCAAAGCAATTACTCGCTAAAAAATCATCAGACCGGAACGACCGGACAATATGCGCGTTTTTTCTAAATGCTGCATATACAGTTTAATTCAATTTGAGTTATTTGTTCCTGAGATCTCGCATGGAAACAACAATTTCCTATTAAAATTTAAAAATAAAAAGGGCAATAATTCACTGAAAAATGATCAGATCGGAACGACCTGACAGTATGCTCATGTCCTCTTGGTAGGGATGCTGCATATAAAGTTTCGGACTGACAAAGCAGCGACTTTATGCTGCCCCCCCTCGGGGAGTATAAAATCAGCATTTGTTTGATAGTGATTATTTCAAGAATTTTATTTTTTATGTATAATAACCATTTTTATTGGAAGAAACATGACTGAAAAATAAAAACACTAAAAAGAACCAATATTGTTACTTGTTTATGACACCAATTATTTTAATATTAAACAATAAAGTTCATCTCAGCAATAAAATTTTCAAGACAATTTTGATTTCTTAAGAAAGTGCAATGCTGCATACATGCAGTTCCGCAGAGCCAGGTTGCCATGCACAATGGACTGGTTGCTAAGGTAGTCCATGGCTTCTGCAATCTGATGACCAAAGTCAAGTAACTCTTGGATTGTCAAGTCCTGAAGGCGAGAACAGAAACTACAATTTATACCACATTTATCTATTAAAATTAATAATTTTGGCTGGTAACACACATTATTTAAACGTTTATTCAATTTTTTCTTAAAGAAATGTGATCTATGAAACAATGATATTTCCACTCATGTTAACCATATTCATATTAACTAAGGGATTTATCCAATCATTTTACTTGCAGTTTATCTGATTAACTGTTCACATAGTGTACACAAAGACCACATAATGCAAAAGCAATTGATTCCAACTACATGAGCATGTCAGAAAACATCTGTCAACTGTTCAACATAGCACTGTCAAGCAGGCAATTGAAAATCATGAGTTTTAACATGCACAGCAGATATTTTTTTCCGTTGCAT
Organism: Congeria kusceri; assembly: GCA_027627225.1. Classification (NCBI taxonomy): domain Eukaryota; kingdom Metazoa; phylum Mollusca; class Bivalvia; order Myida; family Dreissenidae; genus Congeria; species Congeria kusceri. The sequence continues at coordinate 43,412,045 of CM051035.1, forward strand.
ACACAAGAAGTCACTGCAGAGAGATGAAACATGGCATACTGATATTGGTTATAGCTCAACAACATTGTTTCTTCTTGCACGCAATTAAAATATTGTACAAGGTCCAGGGAAGTGCTACTCACCTTATTTGAATCCCTGACATATGACTTCAGGTTGCACGTCTGGGAGTACGGTGTGACTAGAAGCGGGTCGTCTGCTACGGTGATGCAGATGCCAATAATTGGCAGGATGCCGGGATGCTGCAGGTCCCGCAGATGTGATGTCGTCTGCAGCAGTATGGACACACTCTCGCTGTCAGATTTTGGTCCTGTAATAGTGGTTTTCGTAACAGTAAATATATAAATCATGTTCAGTGTTCCCAAAACCGAAAAGTAATTTCCAGCATATTATCATTGTATAATCTTATTCATTAAGCTATTTAATTACTATGGTTTTGCATGCTTATATGAAGAGGAATTAGGCAGAACTTTCTCTCTCCCATCTCTCCCATCATCCCCACTAGTTTACCCTGGAGCGTTTTCACGGCTACATCCCTGGGGTCATCATCTTCGCTGTACGAGAACATCCCCTTGTGGGTGACATCAAAATTGCCTGTAAACACGAGGCAAGTAAAATGTCACACAGATGTAAGAATGATGGATTGGCAAGAAAAGTATAATCATTGACGAAATAACATCCCACGGGATAAACTTTCCTTCATTTCAACAATGTGGGATAAAGCACGCGCGCAGTATAATGACGCCATCTGATTGATTTTTGCGATGTCTTTTATGTTTTTCGTCATAATTAGTGCGTTTTCATCTGAAAATTTTGAATATAAACGTATAAAATGATGGGATACATAGTATACTAAGTTAGTGTTGAATACAGATAAGTTTATTTGCTCGCAAAGGCTCGTGGTGCCGGGTTTCTAAGCCTCGCTGTATAAACTTATCTTTATTCAACACTTACCTCGTATTCCTTTTTTATTCCGACAACCATGCACAGAATATTTACAACACTAGGATTATTCAATGTGTTCCTTCAACTTTGTTGGAACACAGAATTTGCTTTTCATACAAAAACTCCAAAAGCACAAGCTGTTAAAAATTGTATCCTACTGATCCATGTTTACTTACCTTTTCCTACTAGATCACCGACGTGCAGTTTTCTACGAGATATCAGCGTCTGCCGTATGCTTGCTTTTGTTGTGTCTTCTTCCACTTTACTCAATAACTCCTCAATGTAAGGTTCCAAGTCTGAAATACGAAATACACAGGAATTCTGTCAAACAAAATGCTAATTATTTATACATTAAAATGTTATATAATTATTTAATAAATGATAAATTCATTATTACCCAGACCAGTGTTTTTTTTTGTATTTAATAATAGGGACTATTTTCATGATAAATATTTATATCGAAATTGTTTTATAAATGGAGATTGACAATTCATCAACAATAAACTTACATCCTCAAAAGTTTGTTGTCCTTAAAAACTTCAGATTTACCTGGGCCACTGCATTCAAGTCTTTAAATTAACACAAATACGAAAGCGTGTTCAAAAGTTGAAAACTTGTTCTTTAAGACGGCTGTTCGAAAAGATTGTAGAATTTTCCCATTTAACATAATGTCGTACAGCTTGACACACACACACACACATATAAAGTAAATAATATCAGAAGAAATTTATGGTACCTTATAAATTCTGAATACATTTGAAAATATTGGTAACCATGGAGACCTATTCATATGCAGAAACCTGTCCCCAGTTTAAAGCATGATCCGATACACTGGTGTTTCCCAGCATTCCCAGCATACCTTTGTCGTCAGGTATGGACCCATTCATGTCAGCTTTCACGGCCACGTGGTTGAGCTCCAGGTCCTCCTCTTTCTGCGTCTCCTCCTTCCACACGTCAGGGATGTAGTTCTTGCTGGGCCTGTGTTTTCGATGGCGACGAATCACGCAGATTGCCAGCAGGACTATGATGGCTATGATAGGGATCACCACACCCAGAATGATGCCCGCAGCGATTGGTTTGTCTCCGTCATCATGGCTGAAGTACTTCACGAGTCCAACTTCTTGCTTCATATTTCCGATCATCAGCTGAAATCATTACCAGTCCAGTTAGTTTATGCATATTTTCATGTACTATTTTAGAAATCGTACAAAACAATGTATCATTCTGAAATGTTACAAATACAATATGATCACAGATTACAGAGATATCTGAATGATCACAACATGTAAACTTTTCCCAGATTAGTATAACAATATTTCTGGAATCAAATCTCTAACAACAGACCAAAATCACAAACATTACCATGTCCTCTTTCAAATAAATCACAAACATTACGCACGTGATCTATTGCATGAAATAGCTTAACCATGGAATATTGATATCCAAGTGCAGCAATTGGATTATATTGCAGATTAATATGAATATGATTGATATTTGTGGAAGCATCTGTTGGTTTGGTCTAAGACCAAATTTGCTAACATGCAAAGAAATCATCGTACCATGACTTTGGAATTTCCGTTGCTATCGACAACCAGAGGCTGAGCAGGAGGGTCACATGACAGAGCGTCGTCTGTTGCCACAGGTTTCTTACATTCGCTGCCACCGACTGTTATATTGACATCTTGGATGAAAGGACTCACTCGACGGAAATTACCCTGTGTAACATCAACCATTACACTACAATTCTATTATTGGGAAATTGTTATAGTTTCTAATTCATGGAATGGTTTACTTAGAAGGAAGAAAATTTGTTTGTTTGTTGGGATTTTTTGCCGTTTTCACAGTATTTCAGTCATATCACGCCTGTCAGTTAAACTACTCACATTTTGCCTTGGCAAGCTTAGCTGATCTAAGCGGTTTACCAGTACTAAGTGCAAATAAAGGCATGTAACTGACAACTGCTCTACTTGAATCAAAGGTGCAGAGAGAATGGCCGTAGAAATAATTTCATGACCAATGCCTACACAAGTTATGTGGCCAGGTTGGAATTTGAACTCATGATACCCGAAAGGTCAGTCCAGCGCTCTACCAACTGAGCTTTCTGGACCCGGTTAGAAGAAGGAAGAAAACATCCAATATACTTTGTCCATATTATGTATGATACACCACAATAAAATCATGCTCTAACAAGCAATTCCAAATAGCAGACCATAATTCTTAGGCTAACATTTGTTCATTTACAATTAAAAGTACATACAACATGATTTTACTTATTGTATTTAGTTTCTGAAAAAGGAACATATGATTTATGAGTTTTTATCGTTTTAATCATAGGAAGATATTGACAAAAACATACATTTATATTTTGGTACCTTAATAACAAGCTTGTGCTCCTTTTCAAACTTTTTCCCGTTTGCAGTTCCAGGCTGACCAAAGGTCTCGATTTCCGGGTTCGGATAGTACAGCAGTGGACCAAACGCTGGATTCATAGAAATATTCCGGAAGGTCGTGACGCCATCAAGGTTGAAGCCGTAAGGCACTTCACGTGGACTGGTTTCTGTGATCAGCTCTCCAGCAAAAACCACCTGTGGCGTCTTGCAAATCAGCCAACCAGTCATAGACTGCTGTAGGCAAGCCTGGGGGAGGGAAACAAGGCAGGTGTGTGAACATTTGATCTTTTAAAAATTATCTTTAGATTTATTAATTTTAATATTATTGCGGATAGGAAACAGGGCACAAATCTGAACAATTGATTTGTTATTTGTATCAAAACTAACACATATGAATGCCCTTTCTTTACTGTATATACGGCTGTAAAAACCGATATACAAAGGCAAAGACATGTTTCAAGAATGTATACACTTACTAATGCGTGTATAAATGTGTATTACGCCGATTGGTCGATTGTTCATGTCATTGGCAAACTGAAATAACTGTGCGTTTTAATTGGCTAATATCAAATTTTCTGTTGCGATGAAGCTCCACCTTTAGGGCGGAGCTACTCCATAACTGACAGCAGCTTAAGAATACAGTCAATTAGACTGAAAGTGTGACAACTGCTGTTAATTTATGACACGTTGCTTAATCGGGTATGTATTGCCATGGGGGAAAATTAGGGGATTAGTGATCTGTTAACGCGCTCGACTATTCGGAGTATTTCAGTTCGTACATATTTTGGATAGTGGAAGGGGCATAAATTTGTTAAAATACAAAACTTTTAAGTGATGCCTTGTAAAGTTTATACATTTTTGGAACAAAAACTTTAACCACAAAGTCTGTGTAAAAAGTGGGCTAACTCTGTCAAAATACAAAACATAGTTATAGGTAATGTTGCCCCTGACACTAGAGTTGATGACAAAGGTTAGTTCCAAGTTTCAAGTGAATAACTTATGTAGTTTTGAAGTTACAAAACGTTTGAATATAAAATTTAACCAGAAAATCTAAGTGAAAAAGGGGCATAACTCTGTTAAAATACAAAACAGAGTTAGGGGTAATGTTGCCCCTGATACTAGAGTTGATGACAAAGGTTAGTTTCAAGTTTCAGGTGAATAAGTTATGTACTTTTGAAGTTACCAAATTTTTGAATATAAACTTTAAACAGAAAATCTAAGTGAAAAGTGGCCATAACTCTGTCAAAACACAAAATGTGTATTATTTTTATCACCAATAAAATATCTAAATGCGTCCTGCAGTTCCGTTTTAACTATTTCCCACAGAGGTAAGTCTCTTGCTTTCCATTAGATTTGTATTATTGAAATGTTGATAGTTGATCTAATCTAACAATGGGTCAAGCACTAAATTTAAATCCCAACATGATTATGATATACATTTTATTTCCAATTTTAAGACTCGTTTATAAAATGGCGGGTTGTCTACCATTGGCCCATAAATATTTTGTAATGTGAATTCTTGGAACAGAAACATAAATTAAGGGCTACCATGTTTTCATCACCATCTATAAACAATCAATTGAATAATAATAATAACAACAGCAACAACTACAACTTTTTATTATTATAATTAGTAGTAGTAGTAGTAGTAGTAGTAGTAGTAGTAGTAATAGTAGTAGTAGTAGTAGTAATAGTAGTAGTAGTAGTAGTAGTAGTAGTAGTAGTAGTAGTAGTAGTAGTAGTAGTAGTAGTGGTGGTGGTTTTATTATTAGTGGTATTATTACTTTTTTTCTTTTTATTATTATTATTATTAGATGCGTGTGTATTAACACAGCTTTACCGCGCTCTATTTTTAGAATGATTCTCCTGTTGGAGTTGTACTCGCTAGAATTAATTCTCGGGGACGACATTCGGTTACAGCGTACAATAATATTTTTATACAATGAAAAAGTAATAAGAAATATAAGCTCAATCAAATTTGCTAATATTTGTTTTGCTTATTCATACCCCCCCCCCCACACACACACACACCCTCATAAATTTCACTTTAAATTTAGTGCTCGCGAGCTCGACATTACAGCTAGATTTTTATAAATGGTTTAAGATATTCTTTTTGCACCTATGTAGATGGGATCTGTCCCGATTAAAAACATATACTGAAGAACTAATGTAAAACAAGAAGCGACTATGATTTGAAGGCCCTAATATGTTTTGTCTATACTATAGAAGCTTTGTTTGGTTTCGACATTTCGTTACTAAACGCAGACGAGATCTTTTAAAGTCGACACAAAGCACAAACAAACAAACAAACATACAAACCGGCACATTGATAAATAATATTATATATAAATAGCAAGGTAGCTACATGTACTCTACGACACGTACAATAATTCGGTAGACGTACTCAGATGCGAAGCGAAAATATTTGGGGAAAAAGTTGCCTTAAAAAACGAATGTGAAAAATAAACGCCCAAATTTCCACGTTAAAGACGAATTAATCTCTGATCGCAATTGAAAGTATTTTTTGCACAATAAGTATATCGCACACTTAAATTCAAGAGCTGAAATCCTGTTCTTCACTGTTTTGTGGCCTGGTTCGTACATCCGACACCTATATACGCCAGTCTCACTAGTACTCAGTAATTCACATCGGCTGCGGACAGGGAGTTAGTCGGGACAATGTTCAACATTACACCGTTTGTTGGGCTATGCGCGCTCGTGGCGGTCGGTGCACGTGGCGACGGCGGAAGGCCGGCCGGAAGAATTGAGTTCGAACAGCCGGCGGCGGATGTTGAGACGTTCAGTGACGTCACCGCTCTCAACGACGCTGACTTCACCAAGTATCACGGTTTGTTTGCATGCCTATTTGTAACTTCGTCATAAATTAGAACTCACGATTATATTTAATCGCGCTTTAAATTGATATTGTATCTACAAAATCGCATATGGTATTTTCCGTTTAAAGGAAGTCTCTTTTAAACATAAATCCACTGTAGACGGAAAGTGCCGTCCCGGATCAGCCTACACGGGCTGATCCGGGGCGACACTTTACGCACGTGCATTAAGCCCGGGTTTCCCGGGACACGCCGATTTAACTATTTGCAGACCTCGAGGTAATCTTGTCCACATTCACTGCACCTAGACACTGATAAACATCAACGTTTCAATGAAATAATTTATACATTGAATTTTTTTTATTATAAAATGCATTTATGTTATGGTTTCCAATAAGAAGTTTGAAACACTTTCCAGACTGTGATGAAATCCTCGCTACCGGTTATTACAAGGAACCGGGGGCGTACCGGATCTACATGAACCAGTCGGAGCCCATCGTGGTGAGTAGAGTCGGAGCAGTAATTGATACACATGCCGTCATGGTTCAATTCAAGTCTATTTCTATGTTTATTGCAAAGATAACCTTTCTCCCATCCAGTGACATCAATGCAGACAGTATGGCCTTATTTTTCCACCATATATTAATAAGAAATATTTTAGTAATACACGAACTTGCGATTTTAAAGCCTATCTCGCAAATTATTTTTATTTATTGTCCAAAAAAATGAATAAAAAGAAAATTGGGAGATTTCAGAGCAAAACTGTATGTTACTTCATTTGTGGTAGCCTATTAGAAAACGGAAAATATTACAACTATTGAAATAAAATACGACCTTTCACTGAAACAAACAAATAGATCTATTCTTTACTATAGCCTATACTATACGGAAAATATGGCTAAAATATTGGTATTGACATGCACCTTTACAGGTATTTTGCGATTTCGACTTGGGTGCCACCAGCTACGTGATTTCTATTCAAAAGTTCGGCCAAGTTAGTTTCGTGCGGAACTACTACAGCTATGAGTGGGGCTTCGGGAGTATTGGTGGCGGCGACGGCTGGCTCGGCCTGAATCGCATCAAGGCTCTAACAGACGCCGGTACGTGTTGCACGTAGTTGTATAGTTGAGCATCCAAATACAAGGCTATAACAGACGCTGTACGTGTTGCTAATAGTTGTAAGGTAGAACCCCTAAATACATGGCTCTAACAGACGCCGGTACGTGTAAAACATAGTTGTAGAGTAGAACCCCCAAATACAAGGCTCTAAATACAAATACAAGGCTCCACGTATCGGGGATACGTGGTACACATAGCTATAGAGTAGAATGATTCAAGCCCGAAATACAAGACTTAATCAGACGCCGGTACGTGGTACACATAGTTGTAGTATAGAACCCCCAAATACGAGGCTCTATAACAGACGCTTGAACGTGTTACACTTAGTTGCAGGCAAGAACACCCAAATTCAAGGCTCTAATAGATGCCCTAACGTGTTACGCGTAGTTGGAGACTAGAACCTCAAATACAAGGCTCAAAAAGACGCCGGTATGTGGTACACATAGTTGTAGAGTACAATCCCCAAATACACAGCTCTATAACAGACGCGTTACACATAGTTGCAGACTAGAACCCCCAAAATAAAAGGCTGAAAAAGACGCCGGGATGTGGTACACATAGTTGTAGAATAGAACCCCCAAATAGAAGGCTCTAACAGACACCGGTGCGTGTTGCACATAGTTGTAGAGTAGCCCCCCCCCCCCCCCCCCCCAACGACTTAAGTACTATTTTCAGAAGAATAAGAACAATTTTTAGTTCGACTAACAAGGTGTTAAAAGGCAGAAGGCGTAGCTTAAGCTTTGTATGTAAGACATACGATTTATAGCGTACAACTCGTATAACTCAAGCATAATGATGCATACAAGAAATGTTCATGAATTGTTCAATACCTGTGATTTATCAATAGCGTTGACAATGTGTTATATATGATAACTACAATTGCATCCCCAACTGCAGTTTGCTTCAAATCCGATGTTATGCAATGATATTTCAACCAAATTGTCGGTCAAAACACTTAGTATATTGAAATACCTATTGAAATGTCGAATAAAACATGAATTGTGTTGGCCTATAATGCAAATTCATTTTTAAATGTGCAAAAGACGTCTGTGAAATTTTCTGGTTACTACAGGTAACAACGTGCTTACGGTGACGATGCAGGACTGCAATAATGTGATAACAACACTCGTTTGGCGGCTCTTCTGGCTGGGATCATCCGGCTCGCGATATCCTCTGTACATAAGCGGCTACGCTTCCGGTAATGTACTTCCGGACGACTTCTCCTTCAACAATGGCATGCCTTTCGCAACAATAGACGCACCGGATGTAAAACAATGCGCACTGAACATGCGCGCGGGCTGGTGGTACAACTACTGTTCGTACACATTGCCCACCGGGAAATACTACCCGACTTGCGGTCCCTACACCCCTCCCGGTACCTTCTATGACGGCCTTTTCTACAAGGACTGGCACGGTTACGGCTACTCGTTGAAGTACTTCAGAATGGCGATTTCTCGTTACTAGGATACTAGGCGGTGACCCATAGATCTGCAGTATTCAGTCACCGCTTTTCAATTTGTAAAACACTTTATTTCTATACATCATTGTCTTTTACCTTCCTTTTCTTTTACTAAACTGTCTTTAAGATAATAAATGTTCTAGCCAAGGATCTTAATTTTATTAATTTATTTTAGTTCCCTTTTAAGGGCCATTGTGTAAAATTATATTATATAGTTATATGCATTTGTTCGCTACATAAATATCACATTCATAAAGTGTTAACGATAGAAAATATAACACTGTGATACGAATGCAGGGAAAGTTGTACTAAATATGCAGCACACAAATGCAGAAGACTATTGTACTCAAATATGCAGCACACAAACTAATGGGAACTACTTTAACCCGAATTTGGTTCACCATGTCTAAGGAAGAGAACTCTGTACATACAGTCTGGGTAACTTTAAAATAGTTGTCAAATCATGTTAGAATGGAAATAATTTTCGAATTATCGTTGTTTATCGGCTAATAAACAACTCTTTGTCGTTCTGATGCGTGGCTAACGCCCTCGTGGTTTATTCATAGGCACCAGAACTCGAAATCTTTGTTTACTGGCCGATGAACAATGATAAAACGAAAATTATATTACAAAGCATGTGTACGGCGAAAAATGTTTTGACCATTTGAACGTGCTATATTGAATTTTTGCAATAGATTTTAGCTCGTATTCACGAAGCTAATTAGCGGAAATCTTATGTTTACTTACAAAATTCATATAATTCTTTAAGCCTCTGACTGTTTTCATGCAAAGGTATTTTTACATCAAAATGTGTTAAACTAGTAAGTATTAAATTGTCACAGCAATGTTTAGTATTTTTACCCCTTTGTAAACACAAATCATTGCATTTCAAATTGAAAAGTTAATCTGAAAATTTGGTCTGACATGTACAACTGAATTTAAGATTTCCCTTAAGGGCATTGTGAATACAGACCCAGGCTCTTTGCGTTCTTTTAACCCACTTGGAGACATCAACGTTAAGCTGAATTCTGCTAGAAAGCACTCTGAGAGCGCATACCTCTGCCAAGATATGTAACCCTGATTGACGAATGGCATTCCTATCTCCCTTGTTTTATCTCTCAATAATAAAGAATCCCTTTAAAAAACAATTTTGTGGATCCAGACGGTTATCCGGGCCACCACAAAACATCTAATCCTTTGGCCATTAGTCCATTTCCAACCTTTCTAGAAAAGTCATCGAAAATCCGTTCTTAACGTTTGACATGAAGTTGCTAACTGGCAAACATATAGACATACAGACTAACAAACCGACAGTAACGGGAAAAAAAACTCCTTCGAGCTCAAGTAATAGTTGTATCATACTTTGAACGAAATATGTTAGTTAGTTAACGAGCCCGAAGGGGGAGGTTAAGTAATTAACATATTGAGGTCAAAGGGTGCTACATGCGTTTTATACCAAATTCACCAATCACATAGCAACATCCTACAATGCACTTCCTATACGTCACGTAATGTCTGACATGCTTGACATCTGTGTCGTTTCCAAATTTAGCGCTGTCGCAAGGTCACGTGATGCGATCCGAACCTGTAAGCTTACCTTGCAATAAGTAGCGTGCGTATAAATTAATACTTCTGTCAATATACTGCACGCTACTTATTGCACCATAAGCTTGCATATTAAGCTACGCCCACCAGTTAATATTCTGGTGTAATAGTTGTAGCATACTTTGACCGAAATATGTTAGCTATATAACGAGCCCGCAGGGCGATATTAAATAATTAACATATTTAGGTCAAAGGGTGCTACAACTGTTCCGCCCACCAGTTACAGTTCTAATATCACAGTTATTTAATACCAAATTCCTATTTCAACATTTACTTTTTTATTTCGCCGTCACGCTGATCGCCACGCGTGCAGTTCTTATGGATAATATTATTATTTATATAAACTGTACGTTTATTTTTCGGAATCTACACTCTATAAAAATGCAAGCGAGAACCGTTGTAAACTTGGACGCGTCGATACAGGTAAATCAGACGATTCATAAATGCATACGATTGCAGCGTGTTTATAAACAGAAAACCGTGATTCCCCTGTTTACAATAAATTGTTGATCCCCTGATTATCAACAAAATTCAAAACCACTATAGTGTCACAATTTTTGAATATGACAATATGCCAACAATGTACATGTACATGCACGGATATTGCTCTATACCCAAATGCGAGACGTACGTGATCAATGATCATGGGCCTCGAGTCACACATTAAAGGCACACCACCGTCAAACTCATGATTCGTTGACAAAAGAAAGGCATCTTCATGGTTGCGTAAAATGGCAAATGTAAATTGAACTTGTACACATGCATAGCTTTGATACAGTAAAATAATTTGAATTCTGTACATGCACTCGAAACGTAAACACATTTTTAAAAATAGGGCCCATCGCCTTTGTAACGTGTGTTTATATTTTGTAAATAATTAATGGGAGTCATTTTCACAATATCAATGATATATCTGTATATTATTTTGACCTCATATACACATTCATAATACTTTTAACTCCATTTACTAATTTATATGTATAGTACACGTATATCGCATTTATCATGAGTTTGAAAGAAATGTCCCTTCAACAAATTGTTATCTTCAAAGGCATTGAATGAAAAATGCATACTCAGCGATCCTCTATAAGGCGTAAAAAAATTTGTTTGTTTCAGGTTACATGCCCAACAAAATTAAGGTAGTTAGGTCAGGACTTATTATATATATTTTTTTTTTGGTAAATGGTCAACTTGAAGAATCTAAAACTGAATAAATATTCAAAACATATCAGTAATATCCTTAAACATTGTTTATAAGTGGATACTATCAAAACAAAAAAAACTTATTTATCCAAAAACACATTAAATTATTGAAAAAGGTAAATAAAACAAAAATCAATTTGACATACCCAATAAAATGTTCTAGGGTCGGGGCATTTTTTTTAGGGTAGGTCGAGTTACCTGAAACGAATATATTTTTTTTACGCCTAAGCTAACACTATAGCGTGTCATTCGTCAGGAATGCTTTTATTGGCCTTCCTCATAATTGCAAGTTCTTCATTTCCATTAAAAAGGGTGTTCAATTGTATTTGCAATATATTTGTTCGAAGTTTTAATTTGTTTTAAGTTGCAACTCGCACCCATACATATAAATATATAAACAATAACAATAATCAAGATTGATCCCATTTAATACGTGTGTGTGTATGTATGTGTATACATTGTTTCGATGCTGTGAACGACATGAGAAATCTCAAAACAAAATCTCTCAGTATTTAAAGGAACTGTGTCAACAAAAACTTGGTTTCCTATTGCAATGGTATTACATAGTAGAAACGCGTTATGCTAAGACATCTACATTAAATAAGGAATAAATAATGTAATACATAATGAGATATTTGATAAAACAAATACGCAAAAAAAATAAATTGTAAAAGATAAACTCCAAGCGGGTATCGAACTCACGACTACGGAGCCAGGCAGTAGACAGCGCTTTAACCAACTGCGATACAATACCGACACGATTATACATAAAAGCATGCTTGAAGGACATTGAAGTCGATAAGTTAATTTGAGTTGCAGACATAATGACACGTCTTCTCGACATAATAACATATTCTTTTGACAATTTCACCTGATCATAGCACATGATGAAACACTATTTTAATATAATAAAACGTATTTTTGACATAATAACATATTCTTCTAGCGAGTTCACCTGATCATATCACATGATGAAACACTATTTTAACATAATGACACGTCTTTTTGACATAACATATTCCCTTGACAAGTTCACCTGATCATAGCACATGATGAAACAATATTTTAACAGTATGACACGTCTTTTTGACATAATAACATATTAGTTTGAGAAGTTCACCTGATCATAGCACATGATGAAACGCTATTTTAACATAATGACACGTCTGTTTGACATAATAAAATATTTTTGACAAGTTCACCAGATCTTAGCACATGATGAAACAGTATTTTTAACATAAAGACAAGACTTTTTGACATAATAACATATTGTTTTGACAAGTTCACCTGATCATAGAACGTGATGAAACAATATTTTAATATAATGACATGTCTGTTTGACATAATAACACATTACATTGACAAGTTCACCTGATCATAGCACATGATGAATTAATACTGTAACATAATAACACGTATTTTTGACATAATAAGACAATCCTGAACAAGACAACACGAATCATGACGACATAAGACGACATAAGACAATCGTGGCGTTCCATAGATTTGCCATTAGCTAGGCAACTTTAAGATGTAAAACCTCTGGTCTATTTATAGTCGAGCATCAAATGCCAATCCCAAACAGTGTACTTCCTGTTTTGTTCGTTGAATATATATGCATACTTAAACCTGCAAGCTTAGTTATTCACATTTGCTGAACGCTGGGCGTTTATTGCAACACGTGGGTCGTCTGATGATGTTCGGCCTTAACCCGTTCCTGTGTCTGTCGCTATGCGCGCTCGTGGCAGGCGGTGGGAGGCCGGCCGGAAGTGTGGAGTTCGAACAGCCGGCGCCGGATGTTGAGACGTTCAATAACTTCACCGTTCTAAACGACGCGGACTTCACCAAGTTTCACGGTTTGTGGATATATTTTCTTCTAGTCAACTTCACCAAGTTTCGTGGTTTGTGGATATATTTTCTTCTAGTCAAAAAAAGGCAGCATGTTTTATGAACACTCACGAATTCGTGTATATATTAATGTTTGAAGTTAAAAAAAAACGGGTTTCAGATAGCTGCAGATGAACATATTCAAGTATAAAAAAGTTTCAGTTGTTTTGTTTATTATTTCAGAAAGACATGTATATGAGTATATTAAAATGGTACATGTACAGTCATTGAATGAGTTCCGAATCACTAGTAGTTCCCGGTCACTTTAAGATTAATAGTTCTGAAAATAATTACCACCCTCCCATTTCGATTTCTTTTAACTGGTATTTGAACAGCAATAAATTTGCAATAAATCACCAAAGTTTCAACTCTGTATGCTGATCCATGAACCGAAACTGGGTTTTATGTGTAAAACATGTTGAATCAAAGCGCTGAAGGCACTGCAGTTGTTCGCTGTTGCGTAACACTGGGCACAAATCACAATATTCAAAGTTAATAGCAAGTTTCAATTAAACAGAAGATATTCGAAAGAGTTATTGAGATCGTTTCTAAATGTAAATCTGTCTACAGTTTTGAATATTAGAAAGCAAGAATAAAATTAAATGACTGTTACAACCTTCGTTTGTACGAGTAGTTATTGAAAATGTTAGTGCACGGTTCAATATTATACCATCCGATGGATCTTATCGAATCGTCCAGATGGATTAGGACAATAGGCACTTAAGACCCTTTATGGTGTATTTTGTAGAATGTTTTGCAAATATATTGAAAATACAATAATATTAAAATTGTATATTACAACCAGTAAACAGATTCGAATTGCATGAAGTCACCTAAATGACCATATAATAACTTAAAATGAAAACCCCGAGGCGTTATCATGGACAATCTGTGCAGTTAGAGAGGTATGCCATATCATATGTCACCTGAAATACAGTGGTCATAAATTTATAAACGTTTTATTGGTAAAATATGATACTTGCGCTAATAGCTTGTTCAGTGTTCTTATGTGAAGAAAATAAAAATCACTGAATTTAAATTCTGGTTAAGAAGCCAGAACCAACAAACACGGTGTGTTATACATGATAATATGTTCTTTCCAAAAAGTCAAACATCAAACGAAAATATTCGTCAAATTTCTTTTACTAGTTAAATCCTACATTCCGTGTTTTACTATAATATTTGTGTCAACATTATCAAGATAACTTGCACATAGACATTGGTTGGCGATTTATAATCTTCAAAATGCGACGTTAAAACAGATATTGCGACGTTAAAATAGATATTGCCACGTAATAAAATCAGATTTTAAAATATATATCGCCATTGTGTAGTTAGGTCAGTTTTTGTCTCTCCATAATGCCGATTTGAATTGTATCTGTTGTCAAATGTGCAGCTGATGAATTGAGGTCCATTGTAAAATGTACGCCACTAATTAAAACATTAACAGGTGTGAAAACTAGACAGCTGCTTACAGTAGCTAACAATACTATGTACGAATAATATATATAAGGCTTGTGAAAACAACTTGCAATTGAACATGAATATTGTCGGGCAAGAAACCTGATGGAAGTAATTCTTTGTCCGGTGTACAATATCATGGTCTTTCTTTGGGCTACAAACATAATTATCTTACTTTTAATGGCATTCCGACATTCTGTCATTACATTTTCATAACCAACACATTCTCCGATTGTATCTACCGGGTATATAGTGAAAAATGATGGTTATCAGTTTTATCACCGGGCAATCTCCGTGGAAGACAGTAGATTAATTTGCCGAAGAGAAATAACCATGGCGTAAAGCAAAACGCAATAAATACCTTAAAAACAAACACTGCTAAATATTAAAAATATGAATGCAACGACAGTGTTAAGCTTTTCAACCGTATTAGCAAAGTTGTTGCGCGATAATGTTTGGTTATGTTTTAAAATGCTTAAAGGAAGTCACTCACAGAATATTATATTTTAGAAATGTCTTCTTCTTTTTTTCAATTCATAAAGCATCTAGAGTAGCAAACGCTTATATTATATGAAACAAAAATACAATAAATAAAAATGAGAAAAAAAATCCCGCCTCTCATGGGGATCGAACCCCGGCCGACGGCGTGTGAATTTAACGCGTTACTACTCGGCCACAGAGTCTCTTCCCAAATGCCCTGCAATTTTCTGATAAGCTTAATAGAGTGTAACCGACCGCTATTGCTAGTACCTGTACTGCGTAATTACCGATAAAATGCGAATTCCATTTCATTCTTTCTTATTATTATTACGACAACGAGAAAAATACCATAAGTAGTAAAATAATTCAGGGTAAAATGAAAAGTTACACATTTTTAAACACCACACATAAACACCTTAACTAGCATCGTCAATAAGCGAGATGAATATGTTAGGATAAAACCATTTATTCTCAAAATTTGATCCTACACTGAAAGCTGTGATTTACCCGTCGGTTTTTAGTTTGTTTTAAACATATTTTTTCTAATCACATTCTTCATCAAAACGATGGATGCATTTGGGAAACGTTCGTGGTATTCAAACGGCACTTCTTACTGTCGCGTAATAATAACTGAGTTAAAATCATAGTGAATTTCACCTTCGGATTTTAAAAGCGGTACATGTAGTTGTTCTGCGAACAACTAAAAATCTACCTGAATTCCGGTTTCAGAAACTAGGCTACGTTTTATTCATCGCGATAAAACATCGAAAATGTCGATGAATGGGCACATTTATGGTATCAATTGGTAAATAAATGTATATTCTGTGTAATTTATACATAAGAAAACACATGCTTTCCAAACTACTGCAGAAAACAACAGTTATATCAATGGAAAATTTATATGGGGTGGTTGGGTCAGTAGACTCATGCACCATGTAAGACAATTATTGATTGACCAATATGAATTATTTGTTACACAAATAAGGGGATATTATAGTTATGCTTCTCACATGTTTGATTTACCCTTCTATTAGTAATAAATAACATAACAGCTTTTCGTGGTATTTCAAACTGTAGACTGGTGCTAGCCGTTCGGCGAACAAAGAAGACCCTTCAACGTTTTAATGTTTTCAGATAGTTTATCTAATTAATATCATTATTACAGTTGATCGATGTTAGCAAGTATGGTATATGTGTATATAATATGTATTATATTATTATATTTATTCAAAAGCTGTCAGATTGTTAAATACTGTAGCAGAGACTGTGAGTTCTATATTTAGAATGGTTGTTTATATCTTTTATATACAATGATCTACAGTGTCCTCCACATAATAGTCTAGAGTACCATTCAGATTTATGTTTACATATGACATATCATCAATTTGCTGTAGTATGTATGTGTTTCAGAGTGTTGATGTTACCACTGAAATGGTGCTACCTGTATATCTTATGCTATCATTATGTGTTTTGTTACTCTTATATTCTTAGGTTGATACTTTTATCACTATACTTATGATTGTTATCAAAGTGATTTTATCACTATACTTATGATTGTTATCAAAGTGTTGATCTGGTTGGTACTTGTGATACATGTATGTTAAGAAACTACGTACAATTAACACATTGCGTACGTGAATGCATTTTGGATAGTTGATCGCATTCCGGTTTATGTACCAGTTCATATATTGACCCGCATCATACATGAAATATAAAGATGACACACGTGGGAAAATCGTCAATATGCCCTAACTATTATGTTGTGATTATTTGTTGTCCGGTTTCCAGGAATGAATATATCTTCCTAGAAGTGTTGTTTGACAACTACAAAGTCAGAATGACAGCTAAAAATGCTTTTAAAACAAACCTTAAAGGAAACTATAGTAGAAGTGTTAAGTGACCCGGAACACACGTAATTGATTCGGTACCCCAGCGATCAGTGCATACAGTTCAACACCATAGTTTTTAACAACAATACTTAATGCTACCAAATGTTTAAAACATGCATTTTAAAGCTGAGATATCTCATTTATGTCGTAATACCTTGTGTTGTAATCCTGAATATTTAGTTTAAGAACCTGTAACTGACAATAATGCCCGCAAAATTCGTGTTCGCACTGGCCGATGCATTTGCCATGATGACCGTCCGACCTGCCTACTTTGAATAATACCAATGTTCCTGATTTGCAAAGTTAAAGGATCCTATTTAGCTCATATTCTATCTTGTAATTGTACTTAAATCAGGCTTCCAGCTGTAACATACATGAAATGCATGCATAAAACACTTTAGCCGCTCACGCCAACCTAGACCCCACCTAGTGGAGTTAGCGGCATCAACATTTAAATCACCATCACAGTTTGGTTTAATTTGAGTATGTTTTTTAAATGGAGTGTTGAAAAGAACCAGGACCTCAGCCGGAACCATCAACTCGTTGGTATACAAGTCTGGGTAAAGTGACGAGTCATCAAAACTACTGCACTCGTCAACTGCACTGGAGCGTTGGGGCGGGGCCGTAAAGCTGACACAGTCGTGTCCGTACCATCGGTATCCTTGAAGGTTAGTACATGATTATTGTCATGTATTCTACTATCTAATGACTTCTTTTCCAGCCTGGCATACTTCTTATCAACACCAGTAGGAAAAGCAAGAGTTAAACCCTTGTTGGGACTCTCAAACCCGTTTTTGAACTGGACTGTTCGCACGTGAGCTCGACAATGTGAAGCCGGCATAGCGACTAGCCTTATCGCAGTAAATAAAACTGTGTAAACTATTGTATATGTACACTTATTGTATCTAAGTTACACTAGTAATCACAATATTGAGTAAACATGCACAGAAAATCTTTTTATTTTTATTTACACAGCAGAGAGTACCTGAAACAGATTGAAGATTGCAGGCGGCTGACCTCACTCACAGGTTCAGGTGTGACAGAAGACTGTTAATTAATATCTGGCATTGACATATTGGGGTCAAATTCTTGTTTTTATTGTGTGACATTGTTGATTGTTATGTAAACAAACCCTTTTCTGGGGTCGAATGGCATCTGAAATGCTACATTTATATGGATTTACCTCCCCCCCCCAAAAAAAAAGAAAAATGCAGAAACTTAAAAAAAAATTGTTCAAAACGGATTAAAAACCTATTCTATAACATTTACAATGCCAATGAAGATTGTTTTCACTTCTGATTTTATATATTGTATCTGCTATGCCTATTAAAACTCAATCTTATACTTAATTCTGAGTTAAAATCATGTTTTCCAGATGCACCCAATTACATTTTTTTTCGTCTAAATTCTTGCCTCAAAACACCATTATATGTGACATTTTCAATTTTATGTTTTTCAAATTTATTTTTTTCCAATAAATCTTTAAACCAGTGTAATAGGACTTCGTGTTCTTTCTCGAAATAGATCAGATTGATGAAAATTTTGGTCTTTATTCAAATTTAAAAGGGTTGGGTTCTCTTAAAGGTCTAATACCCCCAAAACGGAAGTCACATCCTCAGGGTTACTGTCAGTTAGATAATAAGCACATATGGTTGATTGCAGGATGCATATAATTTGTAAAATACAGTTTAAATGATATGTTTTGGTATCATTTTAAAGGTATCTATGTAAGCAATAAGAAAAAAGGCTGTTTTGTGCACTACTTTTGTCTAGTGGTTCCCACCTTCATAACTTTTGGCCCATGTATTCATGCGCAAAATGGCAGCCTTCATGCCCGTCAAAATCGGTGTGTTTTTTCTCAGGTAAATATTTTGAGTTACAACGCATAGAATTTTTTTGTATGTGCTGTTTTTTCAAAAGGTTATGTCCTCATCTTTCCAACAATGTATGGTGATATATTGGAAAGTAGCTTAGTCATGGTGAAAAGTGAGATTAAACTTTGAACATTTTATATGTAACAAAGAAGGAATTTATTTGCGCATGCGTAACCTATTTGTACTGAGTAAATACACTGCTGTTAAACTTACGCAATAAGATGTGATACGCAGTTAACCAGTAAACAGCACAAACAGATACGCTGTCATACTTATGTGAATAGGCATAACATGAATTCACTTGTAGATGTGGACTAACTGGATGATTATTATTATTATATGTTAGTGTTAAAGTCGGATCTATTTCTTGTCTTCTATTTATAGAAGGTTAGAAACCAGTTATTCCGATTCCCATAGGATCCCATTATATAACGGCGAACATTCCAAACATTTTTCTAGCCTTTCCTTTATTTCAGATTTTGCAAGCATGGTATCAATTTAAAGATGAATCTTTCCTCTTCCAAAAATTGCAATAGTAAAGATATGTTATGTCACTCCTAAGAAAATGCATCTCGTCTGAATGCAGACACCAGTAGAAAACAGGGTTTCGGCAGTCATATTTCGACAAAACCCCCATACCACAGTAAACACATCCAAAAGTTCACTTTTCAAGTTAGCCTCCATTGAAACACACCAACATGTTCCAAACACGCATGGGATATAAGAAATAACCACAAAAAAGCATGTCTGAGATGGCTAAATGACTTTTATACCAGAAGAGAATAGGAACTCTTGAGTAATAGGCACTACTTATCAATGGACCACGGAGGGATACACAATGATTTACTGGTATCTAACCTAGAAAGCACCGATAAGGTTAGAAACCAGTATTTCCAATTCACATAGGGTCCCGTTATAAAACGGCAAACTTTCTAAGCATTTTTCTAGCATTTCCTTTATTTCAGATTGTGCAAGCCTGGTATCAATTTAAAGATCAATCTGTCCTTTTCCAAAATCTGCAATAAAAAGATATGTCATATTACTTCTAAGAAAATGCATCTCACTTGAATGCAGGCACCGGTAGAAAACAGGCTTTCGGCAGTCATATTTCGACAAAAGCCCCATTCTACAGTAAACACCCCCCCCCCCCCAAAAAAAAGTTCACCTTTCAAGTTAGCCTCCAATGAAATGCACCAAAATTTTGCAGACACGCATAGGATAATAGAAATAACAACTAAAGGCATATCTGAGATACCTAAATGCTTTTATGCCAGAACAGAAGAGGAAATCTTTAGTAATAGGCAATAATTTTGAACGGACCACGGAGGGATACACAATGATATACTGGTATCTAATCATAACAGGAAGGTCACAATACACTAACTAAATACGTGATGTAGGGCTGTACTCTCTCAATAAATCAACAAGTTTAACTCGGAGACATGATTTTAGGTTTAGACACTTGCTTTGATATTCTTTTTGGAGATGTTGGTAGGGTAAACATTGGTATGCACCAATAAATCACTGATATGTTTTAAGATTGGAGACTACAGTATAACACTTGCGCTGAGGCGGGTTACATTCAACTTGAAAGTAGCCGCTTTAAAGATGTTGATAATACAGTCAACTTTGTTTAGCGTCGAGTTCTTTCTTACATAACACATTACATACCTTTTTTATTGCTTAAATCAATTCAGCTTAGAATGCTCTTTAAGAAAAGGTAGGTTATGAGGGTCCCTATGTGCAAAATGTTGGATTTATTTTTGGTCAAAGTTATCGCTTTTACATTAAATTACATAAGGATTGGAATAAGTATATTGTAACCTAAACACAAAACAGGGAACGGCACTAAAGGGGCGATGTGTACATAAAATCACCATGTTACTGTGTGGTTTCATCGGTTAAATAACATAAGTAATGGAATTAGTACATTGTAACCGGAAGCCTCACTGCTCAGGGAGCGAAGCGCTGCAATTTATCGATTTACTGACTCGTAGCCTGCAGAGAAAAGAAGTAGTTCCCTCAAGACCGATTTCTGGATACAAATACTAAATTTTGTTGGCTTGCGCCAACAGTCTAACCAATGAAGAGAAATATGGGTATGCCTTTCAACTTTCAAAATATCAAAATGTTATATTGCAAATTGGCAAATTGTTCTTAAAAGAGATATCTCATTCGGCCCAGAAATCACATGATGTGTAATGTAACAATTGCCTTGCGTAAAAGGTGCAATTATTGTTTCAACTACGTGAGCACCAGGGCTCCAGTAAACTTTTGTTAACTTACGTTACTTATGTGAAAATTTCAGATCAAAATGTATGTGTGAAATCCTATAATTTCTGTTCACAAAGGAGTACACTACTAAACATTTAACCAATATTTACTGGTTTGAAACAATTTAATGTAAAAGATCTAAACATAAAACAGCAACAGAATTAAAGAATTTCATAAAATTAAGACTAAAATTTAACTTTACTTTTCACTAAGAAAAGATTGGTAGAGCGGTTTGCGCGTCAGACTATTGTTTCATAGGTTCGATCCCCGTTGGCGGCACCATCTTCTCTTTTTTGTTGTTGCTTTTCTTGTTATAAAAACATAATAATAATCTTGATACGTGCACATTTTTTTCGATTGAACTGAGAAATGTCAGAACAATATATGGCAGTATTTACAACTTATCTGTCAATGCAAGAAGGTGAAGTGGTCGAATAAAGTCTTGAATGTTCTGAACTCGACTCTTGCACCCTTAACAAAAAGCTTACATGTTTTATTTGTCGCCAGGCAACTGTTAATTTTAGATGTAAAACGTCCGGGTTTTTGTATAGTCGTGTATGAATGTCCAATCCCATATAGTTCACTTGCTGCTTCGTTCGTTGAATATACATGTAGTAGTATTTATAAACCAGCAAGCCCAGTGGGCTGTCCGGCTAGCGCAGTGGTTCGTACATATCACCTAGGCGTCTCGGGTTCGCTTCACACTCCCGGCGCATGTGAGTTTGGTTGGTGGTCACCATACCGGACAGGTGGGGCTTCCTCCGGGTACTCCGGTTGTCCCCCAAAGCACAAGACCACACCAAAATTTAATTATCTTTCAGTATAAAAAAAATAACTGGAAATTGCAGCTATGATTAAAAATTTGTCCCAACTTTCATGAGTCTCTTGTCATTTAATTAGGTTGGAGTGCTGGGACACACTCCGGGTCCTCACATAATGCAGCCTCAGGCGCGGAATGACCTCATAAACTTTGAAATACACACACACACACACACACACACACGCACGCACGCACACACACACACCACACACACACACACGCTGGGCGTTTATTGCAACACGTTGGTCGTCTGATGATGTTCCGCCTTCAGCCTGTTCTGTGTCTGTCTCTCGGCCATCGCCTCGTTCAATATGGATTTTGCTGTTCACCATCACATGATATTGCACAGCTAAAAAGTCCATATTTATATATATTAAACTGTAAGTTGTTTATTATAATATATAGAAATAAGAGTATGTATTTATGTGTATGGTCGGTGTTCAAATATGTAAGTGAACATGCGGGATGGTTGTATTTTGGTGGCATAGTTACCGTTTGGAATCGGGATTTACACTAATAGAAGGTATTAAAGAGTCTTGAACAGACGGACGAATATTAAATGTCTGTACGTGCATATTGAATCCAAACGGGTGTATTGCAGACTAGAATGCTTGGGTTTAATATGGCAGACTATGACCACAACTTGTAAACTCATTATTAGGCATTTGTCTTTAGTAAATGAATGATATCAATGTGTCATTTTTATCTGTACACGTGTTAATAATCTTTCTAATATAAAATTTACACGCGGTCTTAAATTCGCATTAGGTTCAGATCGGGATTTACGCGAAAATAAGACCACCGCGAACTACCGGTGAATGATTTTTAGACTGTTGGCGGGAGCCAACGGTCTTTTGAGAGGGGAATTTCCAAAGCAGGTATTGCGGTAAACTACATCTTTTCTTTGCAGGCTACGAGTCAGTAAATCCAAACCTGAAATGGTCCTTTTTCAAAAAAATTCTTACATTTTAATTATTTAGGATAATATATGTAATGTGTATCATAATGTGTATATCATGTGATTTATTACAATAACAGTTTCTAAAAAGGTCAATTTATTAAACAAATTACGTCAAACTAATGACACCCCTATTTTCGCTATTAACTTGTATGTAACCGAAATATTCACCTGTGCGTCCAGTATTAAGACCACTAAATTAATGCGCTGCATCGGTTATCGTTGCGAAAGTGTTATTTTTTGTTACCGATTCTTATTCTGTAATATGGAAAATCGAGAGCACGCATCGTATGACCTACTGGTTAGACACCAGTCAATCATTGTGCATCCCTCCGTGGTCCATTCAAAAGTAGTGCCTATTACTAAACATTTCCTCTTCTCTTCTGGCATAAAGACCATTTAGGTATCTCAGACATGCCTTTTGTGGTTATTTCTAATATCATGTGCGTGTCTGCAACATTTTGGTGGATTTCATTGGAGGCTAACTTGACAGGTGAACTTTTGGGGTGTGTTTACTGTGGTATGGGGCTTTTGTCGAAATAGGACTACCGAAACCCTGTTTTCTACCGGTGCCTGCATACAAGTGAGATGCATTTTCTTAGAAGGAACATGACATATCTTTTTTATTGCAAATGTTGGAAGAGGAGAGATTGTTCTTTAAATTGATACCAGGCTTGCACAATATGAAATAAAGGAATTGCTACAAAAATGCTTGGAAAGTTTGCCGTTTTGTAATGGGACCCTATGGGAATTGGAATTACTGGTATCTAACCTACTGACTCAGTAGGCTAAGCATCACTAACAATCGATGTCCCTAACTACCACGCTTTGAACATCGCCTCGGTCATTTTGCATGGCTCGTTGAAGATCGACTTGTTTTGGCATTTATATAATTCCGTTTGCATAAAAGAATTATCTTGAAAAATATGTGTTCGTTACTTACAAAATAATTTTTATTATGATGTGTACTATTGAATAGGAAGCCATATTATCAAGCTTAAAGGTGGAAAATTGAACTTGATTCAAACAAATGTTTCCTTTTGAGGAAAAATGCACTAATAATTCACATGCTTTTAGTTTATTTTCCCGCCTTCAGTCTATAGTATGTAATTTGACCTATTAACACACTTCACTGGTAATGTAAGTATTTGTAACGTATTGTTTGTATATTACTATTACGCATACTAAATTATTGTTGAACATTTTTTACAGACTGCGATGAAATCCTCGCTTTCGGTTACTACAAGGAGACTGGAGCGTACCGGATCTACCTGAACCAGTCGGAGCCCATCGAGGTGAGTGTTGAGGGGACCTATTCACAGATCGGCGCGTTTACAATTTCCAGTTGTTGTTCTTTTTCCACTGATTTCAAAAAGAAAAGTTATTTATATATAACGAATCGATTAATTCTCCTGACACGAATTTTTGTATTGAAAAAAAAAAGCTTAATTAACGATTGAACATTACTTTAAATGGTTAAAATGATAAATAGTAGTAGGTTCGATACCCTACTACTGTTTATGCATTTCTTGATAGAACATATAGCTTAGTAAGAGCTGATGCTTTATTTTAAGAAAATCAGATAGTTTTGTACATGTTTTTTTTTCAATTTCAAAAATACGAAGACCTGTGAACAAGTCCTTTTCAAAAGCCATTAGATATGCACAAGATTCCGCGATAAAAACTGAGCCGGATCACGTTACACCGTAGGGTTAAATCAAAACTTCCTTCTACCTTCATCAAATTTTTTAACCCACGCATCCGTCGATCATGTAGTTACCTAGTGGGCACCTTCTTCCTTCTTGATGAAAGGCAACCCTGTCAAAAACAACTCACAATACTGATTGTGATCGTCGAGAAAGCGGGAAGATCGGACGTTGACAAAGGTTACTAGTGGTATTTTGCTAAAAGAGAACGTCGGTTCTCAGTCAATTCCACACGGTAGTAAATCATATGGTGACTGAGACATTTGTTACGAGATATCAAATGTTTACAATACTTTTTAGGTAGCAGATCTAAACGCGTCCTCCAGAGTGAAGAGTAAACATTATTTAATTAATTGGGAGTTATCCTAATCCACGATCATTGTTCCAACTGGCATAACTTTTTACTTGGGTGCGTTAAAACACATATACTCGTTCGTAGACAGAATGACGGGAGCGTCCATTTCGGGAAAGATCTTGAGAACACTCCCAGAGTGGGGATCGAACCCGGGACCTCCCGATCGCTAGGCGGACACCATATACACTACGCCACCGCGACCACTCTGTCATAACTCATCTTTAAGAATATTACAGTCTATTTAAGAAAAAAACTAACATAAGTTCACTACCCAATATTAATATCGAAACAATACTTCTACATTTCGCGATTTTAGCTATAATAATGTCTTACGGCGCACTCAGAAACTCTATACCCTCGCGATACCCGCAGTACATAAACTGCTACGCCTTTGGTCTGGTGCTTCTATATATATATATACATTCAACAACACCATGGCCGTCGATATTTGTGCTAACTTCCACGCCAATTGTTATAAGCTAAGGCCGTTATCTGTGCGAAATATTCATCACCTTCATTTCCATATACACGATTCTCTGAAATGTAATACATGACATTACGGTGTACACTATCCAAGGGCTTTTGCTACAGGTCTTCTGCACATTCCAGTCTGGGGCCGCCAGTCACGTGATCATGGTACCGAAGTACGGCAATGTGAGCTTCGCCCAGAATTACTACAGCTATGATCACGTCTTCGGGAATATCGAAGCGGGCGACGGCTGGATGGGTATGGCGCATATCAAGGTACTAACAGACGCGGGTAGGTACAGTTGGCTATTCAAGAACAGGTATGGCATACCGCCGCCATATAAACTCATAAAAGCACATATTTGATATGGCAATTTAAAAGCATTCGATGATCAGTTTCCCTGGCGTGATAAATGGTAACGCAGACAGATTGAACGACATACCACGTATATAATCATGTAAATAGTGACCTAGCAGACTTACCTCCCGAAAGCTAAAAAAAGCGTCAGACATTCGGTCCGACAACCTGTCAAAATTTGCCGGACCGAAATAAAATTGGCCGAACCGTTAATTCATTCATGTATGTATACATGCACTCGTTTAAACAAGTTTTAATTTTGTGTTTACATCATCGTTTCATCATTTCTAATTTCTTTTTGATGTGCATGGACAACAGTCTTAAATTTCAGATCGGTAAACGAATAGCCCAGGGTAGTTTCAGAATTAATTTTTTTTGTCGTTTTTTATAATATCTTGTTACCAAGTAAGCCATTTTTAGTCATTTTGCAATTTAGGTATATATAAATCATGTGACCCCCGGGGCGTGGCCAGTTTTGACCCCAGGGGCATCATTTGAACAATATTTGTAGAGGACCACTTTAGGATGTTACATACCAAATATGAAACCTCTGGGCATTGCGGTTTCAGAGCAGATTTTAAAAGAAATTTTGCTATTTAAGTTTATATAAACCATGTGACCCCCGGGGCGTGGCCAGTTTTTACCCCAGAGGCATAATTAGAACACAATTTGTAAAGGACCAACCAAGGATGTTACATACCAAATATGAAACCTCTGGGTCTTGTGGTTTCAGAGAAGATTTTTAGTCAGTTTGCAATATATTCTATATAAACCATGTGAGCTCGGGGCGTGTCCAGTTTTGACCCCAGGGGCATAATTTGAACAAACTTTGTAGAGGACGACTATAGGATGTTATATACCAAATATGAAACCTCTGGGCCTTGTGGTTTTAGAGGAGAAGATTTTTAAAGTCATTTTGCTATATATTATATATAAACCATGTGACCCACGGGGCGTGGCCAGTTTTGACCCCAGGGGCATAGTTTGAACATTCTTTGTAGAGAACCACTTTAGGATGTATATACCAAATATGAAACCTCTGGGCCTTGCGGTTTCAGAGAAGATTTTTAAAGTTTACACTTTTTAAATCTATTTTTAGCTCTGGTGACCTACATATGCAGCGGACCGTAACGATTTGAACAGCCTTGAAAGAGGGTCACCTAATGATAATTCCTATGAAGTTTGGTGAAAATCTAAAGTGAAAGTGGTTTAGGAGGTCTCACCTTAAAACAATAGGTGGTATTACACGTTTGTATCGTACCCATAGACGTTTGTGTTTCCCATATATATTGGTGCTTTATTTTGGCGAATGAATTGAATAATATACTAAAACGAAGAGATGTAGGCCTGGAATATGGGTAAATCAGAAAAAAACTTAAATTTTTATAAAACTGTTTAAAAGCTTTATTGACACATGACAATGTAAAAAAGAATATCAAAAAGCAGTATACACAGCCTCCTTAGATGAACAAGTAGTTAAGACCTAAATAAATAGTACACGACATGTATAATACAGGCATTCGCATGACATGAACAAAATGTGCCGATGTCAAGATAGAAATGACAGATTCCTACCATTATAAACTGTAAGAATAACAAGCAGGAAACAGTATTTCACGTACATGGTAAAAGTTGCCCAGGGCTGGTGTTCACAAAGCTCCTAAGAGAAATTTTAACTTAAGTTGTTCTAGAGTGAAACTTTCACATCAAAGTTTCTATGTGAAATCCAATTATTTCCGTCTACAAAAAAGTAAAATACTAAACATCTAAACAATATTTACTAGTGTAAAACATTTTAATGTTTACAGACCTATACATGAAACAGACACATAGTTCAGAAATGTTGTTAATTTAAGAAAAATACAATTTTGCAATAAGAAGCGTTGTTATTATGAGCCCAGGGTACTTATGCATTTTGCTTTGTTATTATGGGCCCAGGGTACTTATGCATTTTGCTTTGTGCATCATTCAAACTCATATGCTAACTCCTATAGATACCCCATGAAACCAGTCTATACTGATATCATTAAGGATTTGGCAAATTAATAGTACTGAGTGTAAAAACAAATTAACTGTTCAATTAAAATTTTTAATGTAAAACCATTGAGATACCGTAATTTTTATAAAGTATCTAATTTGATATATTTTCAGATTAAGCAATAAATTTTGCAATTTAGTAAATTACTAGTATTTGTGAGTCATTTGCATTTAATCGTTAGTTAATAACATGTAACCATTCCAAAATGAATGTAAATAAAAAAAAAATCATTTATGACATGTATTGGATATAAATTCTAAGACAGAATCTTGTTGGGATCAAGAGTTAAGAAAGCTTCTAGATATCAGATATCCTACGAAGCTACTTGTATGACCAAAATCTGCTCATAGATGTGTACACGTACATGAATGGACATGTAATCAACTACAGCTGTAACAGGTCAACGGAATATGTTTAATAGCGAAACACATACAACATAAATATGAAGAACATGTAACTACTCATCAGCTCATTTTGTTTACTTACATCACAGCAATAACAATATTACATATACATCGCAAAAAAATAGTATTCATGCATGTAAATGATTGTAACGAAACTGCTGTACAAATATATAAACGTTACATGTAAAACTATTGAAGCCACTACCCACTAAACGAGCAAATGTTAGCATTATAAATGTACAGCTTTAGGGAATAATATAATCTCAAGTGCGATTTGAAACGTAGCAAGTTTGTGTCACAAAATCAGTTATTTCAATGGCTGACTGCCATGAAATCTGCCAAATACATCTTCAACGCAGTTACTAACATATTTGACGATATGTTTAGATAAATTTTTGTCTTTTAAAAAGTAGATAGGAAGCACACATGATAATGTGACAACATATTTTCCATTTTATAAGTTCAAAGTTAGGAAAACTGTTAGCAGGTAAGCATCTTCGGAAGCCACGTACGCTCCAATGCGCTATGATTCTTGATCGACCGTGGGCGATTAGGCTAGCAAAATTTCGTACTCGTGAATAATTAATGAGACATCTCATTGGTTCTGTGTCCAA
This sequence comes from Congeria kusceri, assembly GCA_027627225.1. Taxonomy (NCBI): domain Eukaryota; kingdom Metazoa; phylum Mollusca; class Bivalvia; order Myida; family Dreissenidae; genus Congeria; species Congeria kusceri. The sequence goes on from CM051035.1 coordinate 43,441,183, forward strand.
ATCTGCAAGAAAATTGAAAGGACGCGGTATTAAAACAGTCGTTTGTGGGCGGTGTTCACTTTTATCATATTTACCGTGGTCGGTTTTTGAGTGGTGTGTACTCATTGACTTAGTAACCGTTCGACTGGTAATTGTTTTCCAGACTTCATGCGAGGAGTATTCAACATTACTTTAAATATCATTGCAATTTCATTGGTCAGCAGGTGGCTCATCAATATTCATGAAAACAAACTTTTGACGGCCAATTCTCCCATGGTATATAATGAGTGGTAACGGAATATATACCGTGGGTTTCGACGATGGCAGGTAAGAACAGTTCCAAACTAATTTGGTTCCTTAGCAACCCTTCAAGTCACATCTCAAGTCAGCAGTTTTTTCTCATACTATATTGTTTGTAATGCTAACACCTGATAGAAAACTGCTGTTCTAAATTCTTTATTTAGTAAACTTTGCCATGACTGAACATATACATGTATGTAGGAAAGTAAATGTGATAACTTTTAACCATGGTTCATTTACAGTCGGTTTCAAGTTAACAGCTAATTCGTAAGAAAATTACTGACATTCAGCTGAAGAATACATTTGAACACACTATAAACTTAAAACCTAGTGCCAAAATATACAGTTCCAAGCAAGACGCTCTACCTTCTGGCATAATATACTCGTTCATGTACCGAGAACAATTCCACAGGGTTTGCTCTCCTCATGATATGAAAGTAAAACACAAAAGCACATGAACACTGATCATTGAACGATTTGTTCCGTAATATTTAGGCTGACAAATACAGACTCGAACAGAAAGAAGACTAGTTGTTATATAAAAATGTGATTGCCAGTTTTTGAATGAACGAAACTGGCCATTTAGGTCATTGAAATGATAAACACAAAACAGTACAACAGTACATGCGTTATATGCTTAACTAGCTATGTATAGCAAAATGTACACTTATCAGTAAAACAAAAGCACCATTTTAAAAGTAAATGCACCATACAGCAAGTGAATTTGGACACACAGAATTATAATTGCTACAAACTTTCAGCTATCTTAAAGGAACCCCATATGATTGCATAAAATATTTTAACAGCAGTTATAGTATTGGTAGTTAATTGGCAGGATTATCACCAGCTTGCATACAGTCATCTATACAAGAAGTTATTGTGTATAAATAACATTTACAAGTAGGTCTATATTGAAATGTATGGTTTAAATATAATTCGTCACCTTAAATTACAAGGGCCTATCTAACATGTGTTAAAGAAGCAGATAGGCCCTTGTAATACTGAAGTGGCAAATTATATCAAATTAACCTTGTAATATATTACCAACCTTTCATCATGAAAATGTTACAATTTCCGTATGTGTAAATGGCATAAACTGCAAGTTTTAATGATTTAATGTTTTTTATAAAAAAAAATGCTGAAATTATGGCACTCATTAAACATGAAACTATTGGGAAAATATGACAATCAGTAGCTACAGGAAACAAATTCACATACTGCTGAACTTTGTTGTCCCAAAGCAGCACAGACTTTGATAATATATTTTAAGTTCGAAAACATCTGATAACATATTTTTTTTTAGTCAGAAGTCCAAAATTACAATACAAAGTAGTTACAAAGTCCAAGTCCAAGTCAAAGTACAATGAACAATACAGCAAAGATCAATTATTCAATTACAAAAATTGCCAAAAGAAATGTTGAGATGTTTACAATAAGTGACAACTTGGATCAATGTTTGAGGTTATTTTGCAATACAACTCTCCATAGGTGTAAAACACGGAAAAATAACTATAAAAGCATTAGTTGGGATATGAAATCAATTTGAAATAACCCAAAGTTTGAGATAGCTGTCAATATTTCATATGAAAGAAGAAGATACTCTTTGAAATAAAGGAGTTGTGACAACCAAGTTCAGCTGTTTACATGAATTTGATTAAAAATCACGTTATTAGTGGAAAGAACAATCACATTATGCATACCTACAGAACTTTACCATATACAGTACCATAATTTAACAGTGATAGACATAAATGATAATTTCAAACATCAGCACATTGGCAAAGATAGTTGTTGCTTAGCAACCATGAACTCCATTATACAATTTCTTGCTCGGCCTGGATGTTCTGCTGCAGAGGAGTTTTCTCCCCTGCTCCTGGCTCGTCCCCTGCAGGTCCTGTGAAGCCCGCGATGTCAGTGGCAATTTGCTGGAATGAGGGGCGGGATTTGGGCTCCACCGCCCAGCATCGCACCATCACGTTGTACCTGGAGGAGACAGAGATAATCTGTGAATTAGGATCCAAACATATAACAGATAATGAACACGTAGGTAGGGACTAGGGCAGCATATTTGTGCACTGAAATGCAGAGCAGACCATGGAAAATATTTAAAACATTTATTTTCATAATTCATATATGATAATATACAATTCTACAGTAATTCAGTAAGGGAATGGGAAATAAGAAGTAAGCATTAGTATGTGTGTCCATTTCAAGACAATGATTGAGGAATTTGATGTGCATTTTTATTATTTTCATTTCACAACTTGGTTTTAAACTCTTTTATCCTTTTTTCATCAAGATTTCAAAACAATTCACTTACACATCTTCGGGGCACTGTTTAGGCTTCTTTAGTCGGTTGCCATTTTTCACATATTCCAATATTGCAGAGTTCTCTATGTCTGGGTACGGAGTTACTCCCCTTGTCAGCAGTTCCCACAACACGACACCATAGGACCACTAAGAACAAACAAGAATGTGCATACAATGATTGATGAATCTAGAAAATAATAATACATTTCCATGAAACAACAGCAGTGCAACTTCAAATTTCTATTAGTAGCTCTTCCAATTTTTCAGATTAAACATGACTAACAATGTAATTCAAGGTCGATCTGTTCAGTAACTACATGTATTCATACCGGGCGGTCCATCCCAACAATTTTAGTACAACAAACATACTGATTTAAATAGATTTAAATATGTTTCCATGTTAACATATATAACAGATATAAGAACTGTTGACATCCATCGACTTCAATTCAAAAATATGTGATCATAACATTTTCTTACCACATCAGAGTACGAAGTCACGGTGGAGAAGTCACCACCCTCGAGTATTTCCGGTGCCGACCACTTGACGAGGGCCTTGTTTTTATCCTCACACTTTTTGTACACATCTATCGAGAATACGTCTCTGTATATTCCGTAGTCAGCCAGCTGAACTCTCCGCTCGTCTGATAAACTGACAGAGTACATCAGTGTTTTAAGATTGTATAATTTGCATATATACTGTCATTAGTTAGCCTACAAGCTGTAGAGAGCATTCTGTATCACATATGTAAACACATGTATACACTGTAAGAAAGGATTACCAAAATCATCTTTAAAATTTATTCTTTCATCGCCAAGTTACATGTCCGGACTAGTAAAAAGCCATTTTTGACTTTTCACCTTTGAGTATGACCTTGACCTTTGATCCAAATTCCTGGTTCATACACATGCTGTCTCATTTAGGCAAACATTTGTGCCAAGTAATTTGAAAAGCCCTCAATCCATGGCCAAGTTATTGTCTAGACAACAAAAACCAAGTTTGACCGTTGATATCTCAAGTGTGACCTTAACATTTTGACCTGGATTATGTGCGCTTCATGCTGCCTCATTGAGATTAACATTTGTGGCAAGCAGTTTTAAAATCTATGGCAAGTTTAAGTATTGACAAGCAACGTTCCGATTTTGACCTTTGACCTTTATGTGTAACCCTGGCCTTTGACCTAGAGACCTGAGCACAATTTCATTTTTAAAATCCACGGCAAAGTTATAGTCTGGACCAGCAAAACAGACAATTACTCAAAGCAATTACTCGCTAAAAAATCATCAGATCGGTACGACCTGACAATATGCGCGTTTTTCCTAAATGCTGCATATACAGTTTAATTCAATTTGAGTTATTTGTTCCTGAGATCTCGCATGGAAACAAAAATTTCCTATTAAAATGTCATATTTAAAAATAAAAAGGGCAATAATTCACTGAAAAATGATGAGATCGGAACGACCTGACAGTATGCGCATGTCCTCTTGGTAGGGATGCTGCATATAAAGTTTCGGACTGACAAAGCAGCGACTTTATGCTGCCCCCCTTCGGGGAGTATAAAATCAGCATTTGTTTGATAGTGATTATTTCAAGAATTTTATTTTTTATGTATAATAACCATTTTTATTGGAAGAAACATGACTGAAAAATAAAAACACTAAAAAGAACCAATATTGTTACTTGTTTATGACACCAATTATTTTAATATTAAACAATAAAGTTCATCTCAGCAATAAAATTTTCAAGACAATTTTGATTTCTTAAGAAAGTGCAATGCAGCATACATGCAGTTCCGCAGAGCCAGGTTGCCATGCACAATGGACTGGTTGCTAAGGTAGTCCATGGCTTCTGCAATCTGATGACCAAAGTCAAGTAACTCTTGGATTGTCAAGTCCTGAAGGCGAGAACAGAAACTAAAATTTATACCACATTTATCTATTAAAATTAATAATTTTGGCTGGTAACACACATTATTTAAACGTTTATTCAATTTTTTCTTAAAGAAATGTGATCTATGAAACAATGATATTTCCACTCATGTTAACCATATTCATATTAACTAAGGGATTTATCCAATCATTTTACTTGCAGTTTATCTGATTAACTGTTCACATAGTGTACACAAAGACCACATAATGCAAAAGCAATTGATTCCAACTACATGAGCATGTCAGAAAACATCTGTCAACTGTTCAACATAGCACTGTCAAGCAGGCAATTGAAAATCATGAGTTTTAACATGCACAGCAGAGATTTTTTTCCGTTGCATACACAAGAAGTCACTGCAGAGAGATGAAACATGGCATACTGATATTGGTTATAGCTCAACAACATTGTTTCTTCTTGCACGCAATTAAAATATTGTACAAGGTCCAGGGAAGTGCTACTCACCTTATTTGAATCCCTGACATATGACTTCAGGTTGCCCGTCTGGGAGTACGGTGTGACTAGAAGCGGGTCGTCTGCTACGGTGATGCAGATGCCAATAATTGGCAGGATGCCAGGATGCTGCAGGTCCCGCAGATGTGATGTCGTCTGCAGCAGTATGGACACACTCTCGCTGTCAGATTTTGGTCCTGTAATAGTGGTTTTCGTAACAGTAAATATATAAATCATGTTCAGTGTTCCCAAAACCGAAAAGTAATTTCCAGCATATTATCATTGTATAATCTTATTCATTAAGCTATTTAATTACTATGGTTTTGCATGCTTATATGAAGAGGAATTAGGCAGAACTTCCTCTCTCCCATCATCCCCACTAGCTTACCCTGGAGCGTTTTCACGGCTACATCCCTGGGGTCATCATCTTCGCTGTACGAGAACATCCCCTTGTGGGTGACACCAAAATTGCCTGTAAACACGAGGCAAGTAAACACCCTGTCACACAGATGTAAGAACGATGGATTGGCAAGAAAAGTAGAATCATTGACGAAATAACATCCCACGGGATAAACTGTGCTTCATTTCAACAATGTGGGATAAAGCACACGCGCAGTATAATGACGCCATCTGATTGGTTTTTGCGATGTCTTTTTATGTTTTTCGTCATATTTAGTGCGTTTTCATCCGAAAATTTTGAATATAAACATATAAAATGATCAGATACATAGAATACTAAGTTAGTGTTGAATACAGATAAGTTTATTTGCTCGCAAAGGCTCGTGGTGCCGGGTTTCTAAGCCTCACTGTATAAACTTATCTTTATTCAAAACTTACCTCGTATTCCTTATTTATTCCAACAACCATGCACAGAATATTTACAAAACTAGGATTATTCAATGTGTTCCTTCAACTTTGTTGGAACACAGAATTTGCTTTTCATACAAAAACTCCAAAAGCACAAGCTGTTAAAAATTGTATCCTACTGATCCATGTTTACTTACCTTTTCCTACTAGATCTCCGACGTGCAGTTTTCTACGAGATATCAGCGTCTGCCGTATGCTTGCTTTTGTTGTGTCTTCTTCCACTTTACTCAATAACTCCTCAATGTAAGGTTCCAAGTCTGAAATACGAAATACACAGGAATTCTGTCAAACAAAATGCTAATTATTTATACATTAAAATGTTATATAATTATTTAATAAATGATGAATTCATTATTACCCAGACCAGTGTTTTTTTGTATTTAATAATAGGGACTATTTTGAATTAATAAGCTAATGTCCAATTAAATTTTAGTTAAATTTTTATGATAAATATTTATATCGAAATTGTTTTATAAATGGAGATTGACAATTCATCAACAATAAACTTACATCCTCAAAAGTTTGTTGTCCTTAAAAACTTCAGATTTACCTGGGCCACTGCATTCAAGTCTTTAAATTAACACAAATATGAAAGCGTGTTCAAAAGTTGAAAACTTGTTCTTTAAGACGGCTGTTCGAAAAGATTGTAGAATTTTCCCATTTAACGTAATGTCGTACAGTTTGACACACACACACACACACATATAAAGTAAATAATATCAGATGAAATTTATGGTACCTTATAAATTCTGAATACATTTGAAAATATTGGTAACCATGGAGACCTATTCATATGCAGAAACCTGTCCCCAGTTTAAAGCATGATCCGATACACTGGTGTTTCCCAGCATTCCCAGCATACCTTTGTCGTCAGGTATGGACCCATTCATGTCAGCTTTCACGGCCACGTGGTTGAGCTCCAGGTCCTCCTCTTTCTGCGTCTCCTCCTTCCACACGTCAGGGATGTAGTTCTTGCTGGGCCTGTGTTTTCGATGGCGACGAATCACGCAGATTGACAGCAGGACTATGATGGCTATGATAGGGATCACCACGCCCAGAATGATGCCCGCAGCGATCGGTTTGTCTCCGTCATCATGGTTGAAGTACTTCACGAGTCCAACTTCTTGCTTCATATTTCCGATCATCAGCTGAAATCGTTACCAGTCCAGTTAGTTTATGCATATTTTCATGTACTGTCTATTTTAGAAATCGTACAAAACAATGTATCATTCTGACATGTTACAAATACAATATGATCACAGATTACAGAGATGTCTGAATGATCACAACATGTAAACTTTTCCCAGATTAGTATAACAATATTTCTGGAATCAAATCTCTAACAACAGACCAAAATCACAAACATTACCATGTCCTCTTTCAAATATATCACAAACATTACCATGTCCTCTTTCAAATATATCACAAACATTACCATGTCCTCTTTCAAATATATCACAAACATTACCATGTCCTCTTTCAAATATATCACAAACATTACCATGTCCTCTTTCAAATATATCACAAACATTACCATGTCCTCTTTCAAATATATCACAAACATTACCATGTCCTCTTTCAAATATATCACAAACATTACCATGTCCTCTTTCAAATATATCACAAACATTACCATGTCCTCTTTCAAATATATCACAAACATTACCATGTCCTCTTTCAAATATATCACAAACATTACCATGTCCTCTTTCAAATATATCACAAACATTACCATGTCCTCTTTCAAATATATCACAAACATTACCATGTCCTCTTTCAAATATATCACTAACATTACCATGTCCTCTTTCAAATATATCACAAACATTACCATGTCCTCTTTCAAATATATCACAAACATTACGCACGTGATCTATTGCATGAAATAGCTGAACCATGGAATATTGATATCCAAGTGCGGCAATTGGATTATATTGCAGATTAATATGAATATGATTGATATTTGTGGAAGCATCTATTGGTTTGGTCTAAGACCAAATTTGCTAACATGCAAAGAAATCATCGTACCATGACTTTGGAATTTCCGTTGCTATCGACAACCAGAGGCTGAGCAGGAGGGTCACATGACAGAGCGTCGTCTGTTGCCACAGGTTTCTTACATTCGCTGCCACCGACTGTTATATTGACATCTTGGATGAAAGGACTCACTCGACGGAAATTACCCTGTGTAACATCAACCATTACACTCCAATTGTATTATTGGGAAATTGTTATAGTATCTAATTCATGGAATGGTTTACTTAGAAGGAAGAAAATTTGTTTGTTTGTTGGGATTTTTTGCCGTTTTCACAGTATTTCAGTCATATCACGTTAACCTACTCACATTTTGCCTTGGCAAGCTTAGCTGATCTAAGTGGTTTACCATTACTAAGTGCACATAAACTCAGTGCATGTAACTGACAACTGCCCTACTTGAATAAAAGGTGACGAGAGAATGGCCGTAGAAATAATTTCATGACCAATGCCTACACAAGTTATGTGGCCAGGTTGGAATTTGAACTCATGATACCCGAAAGGTCAGTCCAGTGCTCTACCAACTGAGCTGGCTGGACCCAGTTAGAAGAAGGAAGAAAACATCCAATATACTTTGTCCATATTATGTATGATACACCACAATAAAATCATGCTCTAACAAGCAATTCCAAATAGCAGACCATAATTCTTAGGCTTACATTTGTTCATTTACAATTAATAGTACATACAACATGATTTTACTTATTGTATTTAGTTTCTGAAAAAGGAACACATGATTTAATTGAGTTTTTATCTTTTTTTAATCATTGGAAGATATTGACAAAAACATACATTTATATTTTGGTACCTTAATAACTAGCTTGTGCTCCTTTTCAAACTTTTTCCCGTTTGCAGTTCCAGGCTGACCAAAGGTCTCGATTTCCGGGTTCGGATAGTACAGCAGTGGACCAAACGCTGGATTCATAGAAATATTCTGGAAGGTTGTGACGCCATCAAGGTTGAAGCCGTAAGGCACTTCACGTGGACTGGTTTCTGTGATCAGCTCTCCAGCAAAAACCACCTGTGGCGTCTTGCAAATCAGCCAACCAGTCATAGACTGCTGTAGGCAAGCCTGGGGGAGGGAAACAAGGCAGGTGTGTGAACATTTGATCATTTAAAAATTATCTTTAGATTTATTAATTTTAATATTATTGCGGATAGGAAACAGGGCACAAATCTGAACAATTGATTTGTTATTTGTATCAAAACTAACACATATGAATGCCCTTTCTTTACTGTATATACGGCTGTAAAAACCGATATACAAAGGCAAAGACATGTTTCAAGAATGTATACACTTACTAATGCATGTATAAATGTGTATTACGCCGAATGGTCGATTGTTCATGTCATTGGCAAACTGAAATAACTGTGCGTTTTAATTGGCTAATATCAACTTTTCTATGGGGATGAAGCTCCACCTTTAGGGCGGAGCTACTCCATAACTGACAGCAGCTTAAGAATACAGTCAATTAGACTGAAAGTGTGACAACTGCTGTTAATTTATGACACGTTGCTTAATCGGGATGTATTGCCATGGGGACAAATTAGGGGATTAGTGATCTGTCAACGCGCTCGACTATTCGGAGTATTTCAGTTGGTACATATTTTGGATAGTGGAAGGAGCATAAATTTGTTAAAATACAAAACTTTAAGTGACAACTTGTAAAGTTTATACATTTTTGGAACAAAAACTTTAACCACAAAGTCTGTTTAAAAAGTGGGCTAACTCTGTCAAAATACAAAACTGAGTTATAGGTAATGTTGCCCCTGACACTAGAGTTGATGACAAAGGTTAGTTCCAAGTTTCAAGTGAATAACTTATGTAGTTTTGAAGTTACAAAACGTTTGAATATAAAATTTAACCAGAAAATCTAAGTGAAAAAGGGGCATAACTCTGTCAAAATACAAAACAGAGTTAGGGGTAATGTTGCCCCTGATACTCGAGTTGATGACAAAGGTTAGTTCCAAGTTTCAGGTGAATAAGTTATGTAGTTTTGAAGTTACCAAATTTTTGAATATAAACTTTAAACAGAAAACCTAAGTGAATAGGGGGCATAACTCTGTCAAAACACAAAATAGAGTTATGGGTAATGTTGTTCCTGATACTAGAGTTGATGACAAAGGTTAGTTCCAAGTTTCAAGTGAAAAGCTTATGTAGTATTGAAGTTACACGACTTTTGAATAAAAACTTGAACCAATTAAGACGCAGACGCCGATGCGGGGATAGTAGGACAGCTCACCTATTCTTCGAATAGGAGAGCTAAAATTTCAACTAACATAGGTATACATGTACACAGTTTTTATGATTTCCGGGACATCTGAACGAATTCGGGGACTGCAGGACAGGCACTGCATTCCCGGGACAATCCCGGGACATATGGCATGTATGAGTAAAGATAACTAGTACCGATTTGTATTTCTTGTTGTTGTGCTCCACAAAGAACTCTGGGTTCTGTATAAAATGCAGGTTGAGGCCCATGGCAGTCAGAGATGTTCCTCCACTGGAATTATAACGAGCCATACATATATACGAATGTTTTCCCACTGAAATTATAAAGAGCCATACATATGTAGGAATGTTTTTACACTGGAATTATAAAGAGCCATACATATGTAGGAATGTTTTCCCACTTAAATTATAAAGAGCCATACATATGTAGGAATGTTTTCCCACTGGAATTATAAAGAGCCATATGAATGTTTTCCCACTGAAATTATAAAGAGCCATACATATGTAGGAATGTTTTCCCACTGGAATTATAAAAAGCCATACATATGTAGGAATGTTTTCCCACTGGAATTATAAAGAGCCATACATATATGGGAATATTTTCCACTGGAATTATAAAGAGCCATTCATAATAGAAACGCTTTCCAGATTGTTGACCTTTCAGGGTGGCCACTGAAAATCAGAAGAAAATTTCCCTGATGTTTCCCTGACCAGAATGTGATTTTCCATGACATTTATTGTCAAATTACTGGTACACATAGTGCTATGTACTAAAAGTGCAGATATATGTATGACTGCCATTCCCATTTTTAGACATTTTTACTTAAGTTACATGTAACTTCTTATTCTACACAAATATGATAATTTTATTGTTTGTTATTGTGGAATTCTTTGTAAGATTCTAGACTTCCTTTTTTGCAAAATTTTCAAATTTCCAGATTTTTTCCCACTGTTTTCCAGAGTCAGTGGCTATAGGCCTGCCTTTGGTTTGTACTTATATGCATGCAAGGAAAAAGACAAATTAAGCTGCTCCTTTACATGATCACATTCTCTGTATAAAGACGTGCAACTGATCCATTTATTAATCATTTGTGAGCAATGGTTTTTGTATGCTGCATCAAAAACAAAGTCCAGTCATTGAATCAAACAAAAACAAACCAGGGCATTTAAAACAAAAGCGCACACATTTTTATAATACACAGGTATATTAATATCTTAGCCCAAACAAACACAGATATATTAATATATTAGCCCAAACATACACAGGTACATTAATATCTTAGCCCAAACAAACACAGGTATATTAATATCTTAGCCCAAACAAACACATGTATATTAATATCTTAGCCCAAACAAACACAGGTATATTAATATCTTAGCCCAAACAAACACAGGTATATTAATATCTTAGCCCAAACAAACACAGGTATATTAATATCTTAGCCCAAACAAACACATGTATATTAATATCTTAGCCCAAACAAACACAGGTATATTAATATCTTAGCCCAAACAAACACAGGTATATTAATATCTTAGCCCAAACAAACACATGTATATTAATATCTTAGCCCAAACAAACACAGGTATATTAATATCTTAGCCCAAACAAACACAGGTATATTAATATCTTAGCCCAAACAAACACAGGTATATTAATATCTTAGCCCAAACAAACACAGGTATATTAATATCTTAGCCTATACAAACACAGGTATATTAATATCTTAGCCCATACAAACACAGGTATATTAATATCTTAGCGCAAACAAATACAGGTATATTAATATCTTAGCCCAAACATACACAGGTACATTAATATCTTAGCCCAAACAAACACAGGTATATTAATATCTTAGCCCATACAAACACAGGTATATTAATATCTTAGCCCATACAAATACAGGTACATTAATATCTTAGCCCAAACAAGATCAACCTTCAAAGTTTCCATGCAGTTTAACTCGGATAAGCCACTTGTCAATTATTAACTTTACAATTTAACAATGTGCATCAAATGAAAGTTTACTGAGCAAAATAAACCAGCCAACTTATATACTTAACTCTAATAAGTTTATTAGACAAAATGTATTTCAAACTTATACCTGAGAATCGTTTCTTTTGGTACAATGTCCAATATATTTGGGTCACTGACATATGTAAACTGCTCTGGGGCCAGTTTTCTTTGACCTCCAAAGTTGACCTCAATGTCAAGGCTGTTGTCATTGGCGATCTGCTGTGAGGTCACACACTCCAGGGTACTCGCATTGGCACTGTAAATGAAACATTTGTACCAAATTGCTAACAGAGCATTTGGTTCATCAAAGTTCTGTAAAGCCTTTCTACAGCTGGATTTAGAGTGGCCATTCTTGTATTGGATGAATTAAACAAAGAAAAATAAACATACCATATTATTTTTATAAACGAAAATGTTTTTTGTTTAATTAACATCCCGATCAAGTGTGAAAATCAAGTCGCCAGTTCATGTTGTCATGACAGACGTGTAAAAACGAGATTTTCGTTTGGACTAATACTTCGAATTAATATCTCAGTGGCTTAAGAGATCAATACTTGGACCCGAAATATCAGTTCAAAATATTGGTAATTCTAGATAGCCAATTAAAGAACATATTAATTTTTAAATAAAAAAAGATGGCGAATGTTAATATTTTTTTGGGAAAAAACTAACTATGTTTATTTTTTATGCAGTTTAACGAAGTTCCAAATAATCACGATTTACTGTATGTATATATCCAAGCTGTACTTGTTACGTACCTGATTACATGACAGGGGCTTCCTCCGATGTCGACGGTTGTCATGGTTCCCGTGTTCATGTAATCCCCTCCCAGCTGAAGGGTTGTCCCCCCTGACACAGGCCCTTTGGAGGGGCTCACACTGGTGATGTTAGGGTCCTACATAAAGTATCAATGTTACTGTTCATTGCACTTCATGATGATGTTCTCTTTCAATATAACTTATTAGATTAATTTATATTGACAATGGAGACATGCTTATTTAAATCTAACAAATTGTATGCCTCATAGACAGCGGAATACTGAAACAGGAAGTTACAAAGCTGAACAGTGGTGGCAAACTTTGTTTGTTTTGACGAATAATGTTTACTGCTTGTCCATACAGTAATTGAGGCGTGTCATGGGAAAATCGGGCATAATGCATGAGCGTGAAGTGTCGTCCCGGATCAGCCCGTGCAGTCAGCACAAGCTAATCCGGGACAACACTTTCCATTTTTATGGTATTTTCTGTTCATGGAAGTCTCGTCTAAACATAAATCCACTGTAGGCGGAAAGTGTCATCCCGGATTAGTGTGGACAGCATAGGGTAATCCAGGACGACACTTTACGCACATGCATTAAGCCCGGGTTTCCCACGACATGCCTCAATTATTTTGCAATTTAAAATATTTCACTTTTCCATACATGCTCTGGGACAATTGTAAATCAAATAACATGTATCAACGTACAACATATTTGCTGCACATCCCTTGCATACATCATGTTGTATTACATCTTAATCTGTACTTACAACAAACATGAACATGTTCTGAGACTTGACATTGTACTGTCCGGCCACTGTGACCAATATCGGACCCCCCTTCACCATAGCCGGGCTGGTCAGCTGACAGAGGAACCTGTAACCATGGAGACACATGCTTGATAGTGATACTAATGGCATAGTTATCCTAACAAATATACAAGGATGGGCATATTTCAAACATAGAGACACATGTAATATTGTTACTAATGGCATAATTGGTATCCTAACAATATACAAGGATGGGCATATTTCAAACATAGGAGACACATGCAATAGTGTTACTAATGGCTTAATTGTTATCCTAACAATATACAAGGATGGGCATATTTCAAACATAGAGACACGTGTAATATTGTTACTAATGGCATAATTGTTATCCTAACAATATACAAGGATGGGCATATTTCAAACATAGAGACACATGCAATAGTGTTACTAATGGCTTAATTGGTATCCTAGCAATATACAAGGATGGGCATATTTCAAACATAGGAGACACATGTAATATTGTTACTAATGGCATAATTGGTATCCTAACAATATACAAGGATGGTCATATGTCAAACATAGAGACACATGTGATATTGTTACTAACGGCATAATTGATATCCTAACAATATACAAGGATGGTCGTTTGTCAAACATAGAGACACATACAATAGTGTTACTGATAACATAATTTATATCCTAACAAATATACAAGGATGGGCATATTTCAAACATAGAGACACACTCAATAGTGTTACTAATGGCATAATCCGTATCCTGACTACTAGAAAGGACTACTGGATATTCAACATACAGAAACACAATAGTGTTACTAATGACTTAATCCGTATCCTGACTACTAGAAAGGACTACTGGATATTCAAAATACAGAAACACAATAGTGTTACTAATGACTTAATCCGTATCCTGACTACTAGAAAGGACTACTGGATATTCAAAATACAGAAACACAATAGTGTTACTAATGACTTAATCCGTATCCTGACTACTAGAAAGGACTACTGGATATTCAAAATACAGAAACACAATAGTGTTACTAATGACTTAATCCGTATCCTGACTACTAGAAAGGACTACTGGATATTCAAAATACAGAAACACAATGGTGTTACTAATGACTTAATCCGTATCCTGACTACTAGAAAGGACTACTGGATATTCAAAATACAGAAACACAATAGTGTTACTAATGACTTAATCCGTATCCTGACTACTAGAAAGGACTACTGGATATTCAAAATACAGAAACACAATGGTGTTACTAATGACTTAATCCGTATCCTGACTACTAGAAAGGACTACTGGATATGCAAAATACAGAAACACAATGGTGTTACTAATGACTTAATCCGTATCCTGACTACTAGAAAGGACTACTGGATATTCAAAATACAGAAACACAATAGTGTTACTAATGACTTAATCCGTATCCTGACTACTAGAAAGGACTACTGGATATGCAAAATACAGAAACACAATGGTGTTACTAATGACTTAATCCGTATCCTGACTACTAGAAAGGACTACTGGATATTCAAAATACAGAAACACAATAGTGTTACTAATGACTTAATCCGTATCCTGACTACTAGAAAGGACTACTGGATATTCAAAATACAGAAACACAATAGTGTTACTTATCGCATAATCGGTATCGTAGCAAAATTTAACAATATTGGCATATGTTAAAACATGCAATAGTGTTACTAGAATGCCAAATTGCTATAATGATTATAGAAGGGATGGGCATAATATCCAACATTTCGCCGCACAGGTCAAAGATTACGTGGTGAGATTTATAAATTGACAATGAACTATTTTTCCACCTCATTCTTCAGGTTTCCAAAGTATTTCTAAATAAACTCGTCTTTATTTGTTTTAAACTGCATTTTATTGCAAACATATACATGGTGATAATATACATGAGCTTGTAATGAGTAAATTGATAGGATCTTTATTCAACACTTACGGTACTACAGGTAGTAGTCCTTATGCAGTGTTTGCTAATAGCCAAGCAGATAATACAAGGATTCTGAAAATCTAAGTGTACCTTTGTGACGCCTCATACTCGTACGGCTGGACGGAGCACCTGACCCCTGCCACATTGACCCTGAGGTCCGTGTACGACTTGCCGAGGTTCAAACCTGTCACCGTGACATTGCTGCGACCGTTGATGGGGGCACTCAGTGGGTTGAACTGCAACATACAGGAAATGTACATACCGGAATGAGTTATATTTATAAAGATTTCCCACCAATCAAAATTAATAACAATCAGCAACTTTTTTAAAGATAGGACTAAACAAACTTATTTTTATGATAGTAGACTTAGAACAAGAATGCTTATATCAGAAACAGTGAACACAATGGATTAACCGTTTCACAATGTCTCTTCATGAAGGAAGTTACAACACAATGGATTAACCGTTTCACAATGTCTCTTCATGAAGGAAGTTACAACACAATGGATTAACCGTTTCACAATGTCTCTTCATGAAGGAAGTTACAACACAATGGATTAACCGTTTCACAATGTCTCTTCATGAAGGAAGTTACAACACAATGGATTAACCGTTTCACAACGTCTCTTCATGAAGGAAGTTACAACACAATGGATTAACCGTTTCACAATATCTCTTCATGAAGGAAGTTACAACACAATGGATTAACCGTTTCACAATGTCTCTTCATGAAGGAAGTTACAAATGCTCTTACCAACACATATCAGGCGTGTCGTGGGAAAACCGGGCTTAATGCATGTGCGTAAAGTATCGTCCTGGATTAGCCTGCACAGTCCGCACAGGCTAATACAGGATGACACTTTCTGCTTTTATGGTATTTTTTATTTCAAAAAAGTCTCTTTTAAACATAAATCCACTGTAGGCAGAAAGTGCCATCCTGGATTAGCCTGTGCAGACTGCACAGGCTAATCCGGGACGACACTTTACGCATATGCAGTAAGCCCAGTTTTCCCACAACACGTCTCATATTTACCTTTTCACAATGTTTTCTAACCAAGCTACTCATGCTTGATGTAACAGACATTTATCAACTATTCACAATACGTAATCCTCCGATGCATACCCTCAATATCTGTGGGTTGGGACAGACAGCTGACCGGTCCAGCCAGTCGGAGGCTGGGCAGTCGGACTGCAGGGAGCACGCAGGGAGGCCACCCACACACCAGCCACACTCGTATTCCGGGTCCATACCCAGGCACTGGCCGCAGTTGGTTACCATGGTACCACACTTGTAGATGCGAACTAGAAGAGGAAAATAATTAAGCTTAGAGGAAAATAATTAAGCTTCGAGATTAGATATTCCATACAGACACACACAGTGACCTTTGCTAATTTTCTAGGCAGTCAGAGATTATTAAACTAACTAGTGTAATACTGACAAGATTGTTCAAATAACACCTTAGTCAAATTGAGTCTGCCTTCAGACAAAGACCACTATCGTTAAATTCTGTGAATGATATAATGAAATACTCAACCGATGCATTTCTGACTGAATCGCTCACAAGCAGGTCAAGGGTACATCTTTGCATGCTGACAAGCCAAATAAAACGTTTTCAACAGTCATTTCTGGGTAGCCAGATTATCAAAGGTTATGGACAAATATGCACAATTAAGTAAGCAGCATGTTGTCTTTTCTAACAGTTGGCTGTGGACTGAGGCAATGATATCGGATCAGGTAAGTTGTGACTGACATCAAACCAAACACATTTATCCCATCATCATTCCGGATTTGATAAAGCAAATACATGCAGAATAATGATGACATTTATTTATTTTTGTGTTTTTTGTGTTATCTAGTATTTATATTTCATGAATTTCAAAATAAAGACAGAAAATAATGGGATATATAGAATACCAGGTAAGAGTTGATTAAAGGTGAATTTATTTGCTCGGAACAAAAATGTGAACCACTCGCCAAGGCTTGTGGTTCAGCTTTTCTAAGCCTTGCAAAATAAACTTATCTTTATTCAACACTAAACAAGTATTCTGTATGTCTCAATTGCAACAAACACCTGGTTATGAACCATATACTACTACAGACCTTTGATATTCTGTGGATTATCTAAAGGAACGCTGTGCTTCCCGCTGGTTACGGTGAACTGGGCCGTAACTATGGGCAATGTGACGTCAGAGAACTCGAACTTGAGAGCCTCACACTCGAGGTTGGAGGACGTGATTTTCCCCGTGGAGTACTTCACTTCGCCGCTGTATGTGAACAAGCACAGGACGTTGTCCATCTGGTCTGGCTGCAACATACAGTGTAGAGATTTTAAATAGTAGCACAACATTTTAGACACAATTTTATTCAAACAGTTTTTGAAACAAGGTAAAACTTTAAAACAATTGAGGTATGTCGTGGGAAAACTGGGTTTAATGCACGTGCGTAAAGTGTCGTCCCCGATCAGCCTGTGCAGTCCGCGTTTATGATTTTTTTCTGTTTCAAGGAAGCCTCTTCTAAACAAATTCACTGTAGGCGGAAAGTGTTGTCCTGGTTTAGCCTGTGGGGACTGCACAGGCTAATCAGGGATGACACTTTACGCACACGCATTTAGCCCCGTTTTCCCACGACACATCTTTATTTTATATAAATAAGTATGTATATGTATATGTATAATAATGTGGTTTGTTACCCCCTGTTCATCCCTTCCATATGCAAATGATTAAATGAGGCGCGTCGTGGGAAAACCGGTCTTAATGCATGTGCGTAAAATGTCGTCCTGGATTAGCCAGTCCGCACAGGCTAATTCAGGACGGCACTTTCCGCCTACAGTGGATTAATGTTTAGAAGAGACTTTCTTGAAACAGAAAATACCATAAAAGCATAAAGAGTCGTCCCCGATTAGCCTGTGCGGACTGCACAGGCTAAACCCGGACGAAACTTAATGCACATGCATTAAGTCCGGTTTTCCCACGACGTGCCTCAAATTTGAATTGTAAAAGGTTTTTCATCAAGACTGGATGTTTTATCCCTAGAACTGGGGTTTCAAATAAAGGTTTTGGGGGACACTGATGAGTTGTTGACCATGAATGAGTTTAAAATGAGTGACTAATACGCCTTTATACACCTATCCAGTTGTAGCCACTATTCTGACATGACAGGCGTTTTCTATAGACAAAGAACAAAATTCACTGTTGTTAAACTACCAATAAACAATCAGAAAAAATTGTTTCAAATCTGTAAAATATAGGTTGCATTGAAATTGCAGAAAATGTGGTCACGTCATGTTAGAATCGAAATAATTTTTGCATTATCGTTGCTTATAATAAGCGTCCTTTTGAATTTCTACGCATCAGAACTCCAAATTGTTGTTTATTAGATGATAAACATCTCTAATTCGAAAATTATTTCTTAAATAATATTATGCTTTCTCATGGTTTTGAAAGATTTATATCCAATCACTATGTCCATGTAATCACTGAAATTGGTCTTATTAGTGAGGTAAATATTGAAATATTGAAATGAAGATGCCCAGTGCTCAAATTCTGCCAAAATGGCAAGATGTTTAAACAATCTCCTTTCAATAGATATTTAGGATAATTATGTTGGTAGCAATTCTGAAGATATCGTTTTAGCATCGAAGAAACAATAATAATTCCTTTATGGCATTACAAATGGCTCGTAAATTAGGGTTTTGAAATTTGTTTTACATTTCATGTAGACTGTACATACCTGAATGTTGGCATTTAAAATTACATCAAGGTCAAAATAATCACTGTTCAATAGATCTTATGGATATGATGTGCAAAGTCACTATACATGTTATAACTCATTGACATTATGAATGAAAGCTACACACATCACCATATGTATCACTTATATTCCAAAGAATATCTGGACATAGAGCAGTGTGTAAATCAACATGTTATAGATATTACACGTCATGTTGTCAGTACACACCTGAATGTTGGCAACGCGGACACTGATGCTCTTATTTTGCCCGGAGTGCACGACCACGTCCGTGTCGTATGAGGTGGACTCGAGACGGGGGCATCTGGCTGAAGACTGCACAGCAGCAGTTGTCTGAAATGCATACGGAGAAGTGAGATAACATTTTCATATTAAAATGTTATCAGAATTAAAACAAGAGCTGTCGGAGGACAGCACGTTTGACTTTTCTTGTGCTTGTCAGAGTTACTGGCATTTTTTTTCGAAAACAAGAAATATGAAAATTCCACAAAAACCAAATCTTTCTAACGAAATGCATTAAAGTCAGCACATAAATCAAATTTTTAGTAAAAGTGACCTTGACCCCACCCACCCAATAAGCGAGGTCTCGATATAAAGTATCTATGTATTAAGTTTCATTAAAATATCTCAATGCATTCTCAAGTTATTGATCGGAAACTGTTTTTCTATTTTTAGTAATAGTGACCATGACCTTGACCCCACCCACCCCATATGCAATCCCAAGCGAAGTCTCGATATAAGGTATCTATTTATTAAGTTTCATTAAAATATCTCAATGCATTCTCAAGTTATTGATCGGAAACCGTTTTTCTATTTTTAGTA
Source organism: Congeria kusceri (assembly GCA_027627225.1). NCBI lineage: Eukaryota > Metazoa > Mollusca > Bivalvia > Myida > Dreissenidae > Congeria > Congeria kusceri. The sequence continues at coordinate 43,461,380 of CM051035.1, forward strand.
ATAGTGACCTTGACCTTGACCCCACCCATCCCATACGCAATCCCAAGCGGGGTCTTGATATAAGGTATCTTTGTATAAAGTTTCATTAAAATATCTCAATGCATTCTCAAGTTCTTCAGCAGAAACCGTTTTTCTATTTCAGTAACAGTGACCTTGACCCTATATGCAATCCCAAGTGAGGTCTCGATATAAGGTATGTATGTATTAAGTTTCATTAAATTATCTCAATGCGTTCTCAAGTTATTGAGCGGAAACCGTTTTTCTATTTTTAGTCACAGTGACTTGACCCCACCCACCCCATACGCAATCCCAAGCGAGGTCTCTATATAAGGTATGTATGTATAAAATTTCATTAAAATATCTCAATGCGTTCTAAAGTTATTGAGCGGAAGCATTTTTCTATTTTTAGTAACAGTGACCTTGACCCCACCCTGCCCAAATGTATTTCCAAGTGAGGTCTCACTATAAGGTGTCTATGTATTAAGTTTCATTAAAATATCTCAATGTTCTCAAGTTATTGAGTGGAAACCGTTTTTCTATTTATAGTAACAGTGACCTTGACCCCATCCACCCCATATGCAATCCCAAGTGAGGTCTTGATATAAGGTATCTATGTATTAAGTTTTATTAAAATATCTCAATTTGTTTTCAAGTTATTGAGCGGAACTGTTTTTCTTTTTTTAGTAACAGTGACCCTGATCCCACCCACCCCATATGCAATCCCTAGCGCGGTCTCGCTATAAGGTATCTATGTTTGCAGTTTCATTACAATAGCTTAATCCGTTCTCGAGTTAGAGAGTGGAAACGAAAAGTTGAAAACTAGCTTACCAAAAAACTTCAACTTGTCCATACAGATTATATGTAAAATTTCTAAGTGTAAAAAGGCCCATAATTCTGACAAATTTAAAACAAGAGTTATCAAAATTGGCCTATGAGTTCATTTTAATATAGAGAATAATAGTTCTAAGTTTGAATGAAATCCCTTAAGCCACTCCTGAGAAACGAGCTGACCGAAAGACTTTAACCTGTCCATATAGCTTATGTAAAATGTCTAAGTGTAAAAAGGCCAATAGTTTTGACAAATTTCAAACAAGAGTTACCAAACTTGGCGTATAGGTTCATTTTAATGTGGGGAATAAATGATTTAAGTTTGAATTAAATCCATCAAGCAATTCCTGAGAAACTAGCTTACCGAAAAACTTTAACCTAGCTCGGACATCGACACCGGGGTGAGTAGAATAGCTTGCCTTTTCTTCGAAAAGTCGAGCTAAAAACCTTCCTATAGGTGTTATACTTTTTTCTTTTTAAAACACTATAATGCACTTCAGAACACATACATGAACAATGGGGGCTGCAGGGTGATTCAGCATGTTATCAAGTTTCTGAATGCATCATTTTATCTAGATGAAGCCACAGTTATAAAATCTGGAATATAATTCCTTTGATTCAATTTTTTTAATAAATGTTACATTAAATATTTTTAGAGAAATTACTGAATTAATGGTACCGTATGAATTAATGGTACCGTATGAGCAACTTTTATTGTGTAAGTATTCTTATTCAAGCTAGGCATGTTTTGAAATTCCAAGAAACATTTTATTGCAAACGAGTACAGCTTGGGTTGCAAACTATGATATTCTCTAACTGGTCCATTTGTTAAATGCTGCTGGCTACTTGTCTGAACATCATTTGAGGCATGTCGTGGGCTACCGGGCTTAACGCCAGTACAGAAAGTGTTGTCCCGGATCAGCCTGTGCAGACTGTCCCCTTTTATGGTGTTCTCTGTTTCAAAGAAGTCTCTTCTAAACATAAACCTACTTTAGGCGGAAAGTGCTGTCCCGGATCAGCCTGTGCGGACGACACTTTACGCACTTGCATTAAGCCTGTTTTTCCCACAACATGCCTCATTAATATAGTAAATTCTGGCAAGAATTTCTCTTGCCACCCCACATGGTCTGGGACAAGAATACAACAATACAGCTCTGGGAACAGTTCAACAGTTTGATTGAGTCAATCCAGTATACCTGGTCAGCGCAGGACGGGGCTGTGTTGCTCACACACAGGCCCCGCACGTGGCACCACTTGCAGCCAAATGTGCTCTCCGTGCAGCTTGTGCAACTGAAGATTTACAAGCAGAATTCATTGATGTGCAACTGTTATCACAAAAATAACCAAACTATAGATATTTTGAGATGTGTTACTTTTACAAACTACCAAGTAAATGAGGCTGGAAAAATTATACACGGTGAAAATTACCAAATAACAAGATAAAAAAGTATGGACATAAAAAAATCAATCTCCACCTATTATTTACAGTTATATTCTATGCATTTCATGACGAATGTGTTCGGAGTAGCTATGAAATCTTTGCTAAATATATAATTCTTCATGTTCTAATACAAGCTACACTAACAGATAGTTCGACATGGTGTGTACAACAGCCTATATGCCTACTTTGTATTCAGCTGGCAGTCATAGAGTGACACGTCTCGTTTCACGATGGTCTGCCCCTCTACCTTAAACTGCACCTCCAGAACGGTGTGATCTAAACAGAAATATGAGGTACTTTTATGGGTATTAGCAGCATGAGCTTTCACCTTCAAAATATTTTATATAAATATACAGGGCACAGTTTTTGGTTGAAAAAAACAAAACAAACTCTGGTCAAAGTCTGTATTAAAATCATTTGATATGAGATTACTTAATACATAATTATTTCATTTGAATACAGTCAAAACGCGATACTAAGAATAGTCACGGGAGACACCGATTTGTTCATAGTATCGCCTTTTTTCGTCGTATCGCATTTTTCGGAATTTACTGTATTAACGTAATATTCTTTGTGTGTTAATTTGCCTCATGTCGTAGCATCTACAAACATTAGCACACTTATTAAAGTAATTCCATTTGACATTACAATTGTGAACGTATTGCATTATAAATAAAACAAGTATAAAATCAATCCAGGCAAGTAATGGAATTCGCTATAACATATTACCCGCAAATACAAAAGTCGTTAAGTCAAGCGCTAATCGCACAGTGCATCATTTCAAGGGGCTTTGAATGGTTTATAAACCTGTTAACAACTATCTTTGTCAACAATGCGAACAAACTGACTAGGTGTCTGACTGGACAGAGGTGTGAAATCTTCGTTGAGAAGGTGCGAAAAGCCTCCTTGACAATATTGTTCGTTGTATCGCGTTAACATTTCTACACACACATTATGACGGGACCAGACAATTTGTTCGTAGTAAAGCATCTTTCGTAGTATCGCGATTTATTAGTATCGCATCTTTTTGTAGTTAAACATACAAGGAAAACGGACGAGAGCATCAGCCTTATTCGTAGTATCCCGTCAATTCGCAGTATCGCAATTTGCAGTATCGCGTTTCGACTGTACTAATTTTTAATACTTGCAAGGCTTGTCACAGGATGTGACGTATGCCCCCGAAGCATATGCTTGTCAGAGGAAGGCAACACTCTGTCAGTTACATGTTGGCAAAAATGACACTTCCTACAAAAAGAGTTATGGTCCTTGTACTCTGCACTTCCTCTCAACATTCTCTATCAATATATGTGGTTTTATTTTAAATCACTTCAATACTAATGGAGTTATGCACTGCACTACAAAATTAACTGAAGGGCAATAACTCTGTAAATATTGAAGAAAGAGTTACGGTCCTTGTATTCTGCACTTCATTTCAATGTCCTCTATCAATATATTTGGCATTATTTAAAATCCCTTCAATACTTATGGAGTTATGCCCTGCACAAAAAACAAACAAAGGGCAATTACTCCATAAATATTGAGGAAAGAGCTGTGGTCCTTGTGCTCTGCACTTCCTCTTATTGTCCTCTATCATTATTTGAAGTTTGATTTGAATCCCTTCTATACTAATGGAGTTATGCTCCGCACAAGAAAATTAAACAAAGAGCAATAACTCTGTAAATATTGAAGAAAGAGTTATGGTCCTTGAGCGCTGTACTTCCTCTCATTGTCTTCTATCATTATATGAAGTTTCATTTGAATCCCTACAATACTAATGGAGTTATGCTCCACACAAGAAAATTAAACAAAGGGCAATAACTCTGTAAATATTGAAGAAAGAGTTGTGATCCTTGTGCTCTGCACTTCCTCTCACTGTCCTCTATCTATGTTATGAAGTTTCATTTGAATCCCTTCAATACAAATGGAGTTATGATCTGCACACAAAAATTAATGCTTCACAAAAGGAAATAAAACAAAGGACAATAACTACGTAAATATTGAGGACAAAGTTGTGGTCCTTATGCTCTACACTTCCTCTCATTGTCCTCTATCATTAGATGAAGTTTCATTTGAATCCCTTCAATACTACTGGAGTTATTCTCCGCACAAGAAAATTAATGCTTCACATAGGGAAATAAAACAAATGGCAATAACTCCATAAATATTAAAGAAAGAGGTGTGGTCCTTATGCTCTGCACTTCCTCATTGTCCTCTATCATAATATGAAGTTTCATTTAAATCCCTTCAATACTAATGGAGTTATGCTCCGCACAAGCAAATTAAACAAAGGGCAATAACTCTGTAAATATTGAAGAAATAGTTGTGGTCCTTGTGCTCTGCACTTCCTCTCATTGTCCTCTATCATTATATACAGTTTCATTTGAATCCCTTCAATACTAATGGAGTTATGCTCTGCACAAGAAGTGTAACGGAAGGACAGACAGACGGACGGACGATGAGATTACTATATGCCTCCAAAGTTCCCTTTGGGGCATAACAATTGAAATTTTTGTATGTTCCTGAAAGGTTTTTAAATGGCAACAATTATATAATTCCCATTAACACTTCAATATATATAAACATCCATAATAATCAACAAGAGCTGTTTGTAGAACAGGCATGCCCCCCTCTAGGTTAAAAGCAATCTTCAAAATATCAAGTTTGGTGAAGATCGGATAAAATCTAGAGAGCAGAAACTGATAACGGGCAAATTTTAGATAATTGAAGGGCCACAACTCCACAAATCCTGTGGCCATTTGGCTGATTATCACACTTGGCCAAGATATTGCGCCAACAAACATTATCATGAAGTTTGGTGAAGATTGGATAAAAACTGATGGACTTACGGAGAGAGCAGAAACAGCTAAAAAGACCAATAATATATAATTATTACATAATTGAAGGGCCACAAATCCACAATTCCTCTGGCAATTTGGCTGATTTTCGAACTTGGCTGAGATATTGTGCCAACAAACATTTTCATGAAGTTAGGTAAAGATCGGAAGGAAACTGTTGGACTTAGAAAGTAGGAACAAAATTGGTGTACCGACCGCCATTAGCAAACCAATATACACCGACATCTTCGATGGGGGGCATAATAAGGAACTTTAACATTACAGACAGCTTTTCAGTATGGAATGTTTGACAGAAACAATTATCTCATTCTTTCATGTGATTCTTTTCCAATATGTCTTCTGCAGATATCTCCAGCAGTATGTCTTACACACAAAACAACCGTGATTGGAAACAGGTGAGAATTCATAAGGAAAGCATGCATGAAATTCGCAGTAAAACATGTCCAAGAATCTTTATTTTTTTTTTTTATGAACTTTTAAAAATAAGTTTATAACAAATTTTTGAATATTACTTCCCTTCCTTCTCCAAGATTACTCCCCTTAGTGCGCATATTAGAAGCTGCGGATTTAAAAAAAAAGAAATTTGATTCACTGCAGTTGCTATTTGTCTTTTCAAAAATAACTTCCTTTTATACAACATACAAATAACTTTTTGTGCATTAAAAAAAAAAAATCTATCTACATCACTACATGTTTTATCATGTGGTATTTCCAAGGAATTGTTTTACTATATTGCTAAGTGAGACAAACAAACATAATCCCAGAACCAAAGCAGTGAAGTGGTATCCTAGAAGAAAATAGAAATTAACTACACAAGATTAGTACTGTGTCGTAACGTAAAAGAAAGTTACATGGGCTAAACATTGGTACTGCGGAACCATTTATCTTCACCGACATAAAATGTTACTGAAATTACTATTTCAAGAAGGCTTTGAAATATTTTATGGATGAATGAATTTTAAAGATTATATATTTGGTGTTCCATTAGATCTGATCTGATTGACAATTCATCAACACATTCAGAAAGTCAGGGCATAATACTTTGACAGAAGTGTCTTGTGAAATCAAGAGTATAAAGTAAACCAAGACTGTCAAAGATGGAACTAAATAATTAGCAATCCAGCAATTGATGCACAATAAAATTTAACATCTGTGGAATATAAATGGAATAGCAGTATCAAAGGAAAGTAAATATACATGACAAATTACAATTATAACTGTCAACAGAAGTACCATATATAAACTTAAATCATTTTAATAGAAGGAATTTAAATAAAGTATAATTCTTATCATAATTATAGTAACACAGTCATCAGAATAAATCAAGAGGAAAAGAGAAACATTAAATCAAGAGGGCCATGATGGCCCAAAGCGCTCACCTGAGAACTGGTACAGATGAAGACCATACTGTTGTGACATGTTTGAAAATTCAGGTATCTGAACAATATGCAAAGGGGGATAGGATCAATTTGATATAAAACATCTGATAGTGCAATGAGCTAACTAAAGTACGAGTTGGGTAGTGGATGTGCGGTGTTTTTGCTAATGGTTCTCACATCAGTTTTCTTGATATTTTTACCTGACCCTTTTTCATTAAGTCAGTGACAATTTTGGAAAATGCAGAAACAGTACATAATGATGATAAATGATGTTAGAGCAGGCTCGGAAGCCATCAATGTTGCATGTACAAATAACTGCATGCAAGGTTTGCAACTGTTGGAAATCAAATTTCATCAATCAAGTTTTATGGTCATCCGCAAACTGTGTAAGTTTGTTCAACATTGAATAAAAAATCGTGTGTGCAGGCCATTCATTGATAACTTGTTGATGTTTTTTTATAACACAAGGGGCAATAACTCTGGTGTTTCTGGCCCAATCATGCTTATATTCAACGTTACCTGTAATCGTACATTCATAGACAAACTGTGCATAATTGGGGAAGATTGGATAAACAAGAGCTGTCAGAGGACAGCGCGCTCGACTAATCAAAGTATTTCAGTTGGTACATATTTTGGATAGTGACAGGGGCATAAATTTGTTAAAATACAATTTTTTAAGTGAAGCCTTGTATAGTTTATAAATGTTTGGAACAAAAACTTTAACCATAAAGTCTGAGTAAAAAGTGGGCTAAATCTGTCAAAATACAAAACAGAGTTATGGGTAATGTTGCCACTGATACTAGAGTTGATTACAAAGGTTAGTTCCAAGTTTCAAGTGAATAACTTATGTTGTTTTGAAGTAACAAAACTACTTTTGAATATAAACCAGAAAATCTGTGAAAAAGGGGAATAACTCTGTCAAAATACAAAATATAGTTATGGGTAATGTTGCCCCTGGTACTAGAGATGATTATAAAGGTTAGTTCCAAGTTTCAAGTGAATAACTTATGTAGTTTTGAAGTTACACAACTTTTGAATATAAACTTTAAAAAGAACATCTATGTGAAAAAGGGACATAACTCTATCAAAATACAAAATAGAGTTATGGGGAATGTTCACCCTGGAGTTGATGACAAAGGTATATTCCAAATTTCAAGTGAATAACTTTTGTAGTATTGAAGTTACAAAACTTTTGAATATTACCTTTAACCAGAAAATCTATGAGAAAAAGGGGCATAACTAAGTCAAATACAAAACAGAGTTATGGGGAATGTTGCCCTTGATACTGGAGTTGATGACAAGGTTAGTTCCAACTTTCAAGTGAATAACTTATGTAGTTTTGAAGTTACAAAACTTTTGAATATCAACTTTAACCAGAAAATCTAAGTGAAAAAGGGGCATAAATCTGTCAAAATACAAAACAGAGTTATGGGGAATGTTGCCCCTGACACTGGAGTTGATGACAAAGGTTAGTTCCAAGTTTCAAGTGAATAACTTATGTAGTTTTGAAGTTACACAACTTTCGAATATAAACTTTAACCAGAAAATCTAGGTGAAAAAGGGGCATAACTCTGTCAAAATACAAAACAGAGTTATGGACAATGTTGCCTCTGACACTGGAGTTGATGACAAAGGTATATTCCAAGTTTCAAATGAATAACTTATGTAGTTTTGAAGTTCCAAGACTTTTGAATAAAAACTTGAACCAAATTCAGACGCCGACGCCGGGGGTAGTAGGAAAGCTCACCTTTTCTTCGAATATTCGAGCTAAAAATGAAGTTTCTATCCTGAATAATGTCTATTTTTGTATAATTTTTTCACAAACAAAGGGCAATAAATCTGGTGTTTCTGGCCCGATTTGCTTATATTCGACTGCATCTTTAATCTTATAGTCCTAGACAAACTGTGCAAGATTGGTGAAGATTGGTGAAGATTGGATGAAAAATAAAGTCTCTATCCTGAATAATGTCCACTTTTGCATTTTATTTTCAGAAACAAAGGGTAATAACTCCCGTATTTCTGCTCCGATCTTGCTGATATTCGACCAACTATAATCTCATGGTAATAGACAAACTGTGCAAGATTGGTGAAGATTGGATGAAAAATGAAGACTCTATCCTGAATAATGTTTGAAACATCTGGCCCAGTTATATATGCTCTGCTGAGATCTGATGGTCATACACAAACAAGTCTTGGAAAAAGGCATTTTTGCACTTTTTTCCATGAAAAAAGGGGCAATAACTCAAGTGCTACCAGTGTTATCTGACCCAAAAACAATCCCATCCGAGATTTTATGGTCATACACAAACTGTGCACATTTGATTAAGATTGGATAAAAAGTTAAGTCTCCAGTGTGAATACGAACCCAATTGTTGACGGTACACGGACGACGTAGGAGAGGTCCCCTATACCAATAGCTCACCGAGCACTTCGTGCTCAGGAGAGCTAAAAATAGTTTGCTGGCTACTAAGGTTTAGATGAAGACAAGACTTGTTTGTATAATGATCCAAAAAGGTCATATATTAGTACATGAAAACCTTAAAATGTCTTCGTACACATGTTTATTTTCCTTTTTATTTGCGTAATAGACTAGGCGTATTTAAAATGAGAAGTGGTGACTTGCATCTACCACAAAAAAATATATTTGCTTGGATGGTTCAGTAGTAGTTATGCAAATTAATTTCTTGCAGAAATTTTGATATACATACAAATTGCGAAATATATGTTTGTTTGGCGTGAGTAATACTGACAGTAAGGACTTCTTATTAGTGGTTTGCAGTGAACAAGCAAGTTGTGCCTTCATCTACTTGTTATAGATTGACCATAGCTGAGAGGACCAGGTGGTGGGTCATATTTACCTCTGTCCGCCCAAATCACTGAAATCAACAAAAGGCATGAACTGGCTTGCAGCAAACACATACAGGGCAGAGATGAACTAAGTGACTTATTGTTTATACAAATGAGACGTGTCGTGGGAAACCGGGCTTAATGCGTGGGCGTAAAGTCTTGTCTCGGATCACCCTCTGCAGTCTGCACAGGCTAATCCGGGACGACACTTTCTGCCTACAGTGGATTTATGTTTAGAAGAGGCTTCCTTAATACAGAAAATACCATAAAAGCGGAAAGTGACGTCCCAGATAAGCCTGTGCAGACTTTACGCACATGCATTAAGCCTGGTTTTCCTACAACACGTCTCAAATATATTTCAAGTTCAACCCACAAGTCGAATAATCAATTGCAATAAATCTGTCGTAGATTTCATGACACTAATATCACAAGTCATCATCAGTACTAAACATTTGAAAATGTACTCAATTACAATGTAATAAATATCATATCCTCCCTATGTAATGGAAACTTTTCTTGCTACTAACAAGCATACATGCCATGATTTTTTGGATCATTTCCAGGACTATGCACACAAATTTCCAGGATTTTTACTCATTTTCTGTGACATGAACTTGTGTGAATTATTTGTCCAGATAAGCATTCTTATTTTGGCGGGAAATTGTTTTGGCGGGAAATAGGGGCAAGTTTTCATAACGAACAAGCGCAATATCCATTTAGGTTTAAAATATGTATTTATTCCATTATCCAAGGCAATGTTCTTTTATTTCATGAAAAGTTTATTGTTACAATGTATAAGTACTCGTAGCTAAATAGCCAATTATTCACTAAAATGCTCAAGATCTCAAAGTTATTGCACTACAAAACTTTTGTAAAAAAAGTAAAGATTTCAAAGTTCTTTCAATACAAAGTTTTTATTCCCAGTTGAAATGTTTATATTTAGCAAAGCACATGGTCAGTATATGCACTTTTTTCATGCGTGGAAAGTGACATCGTTGGTGCCAGCAGACATGTCGCGCTCTTTTCTAGCAAAAAATGAGAATTTTTTATTTTCTATTTTTGAAACAAATAATTATATTACCCGAAATTTCAAGGTAAGTAATTAAAAACAATGCCTTATTTAGTAAGTAAACTAAATGAAGATATAGTGAACAATGGAAACAGGTGAGTAAATTGCTTTTTCTTATTGTCGGGATTACAAGTACTCTTATGTTATCAACTGACGCATGTATACACTTACAAATGTGTGTATAAATTCGTATAACACGGATTGGTCGCTCGTTTTTTTCATGCGCAAACTGAAACAAGGCAGTCCAAAGGACAGCTATATCCCCCGCCGTAATCCTTCATTAGATTTTAAAGGTGACTTTTTGCAGTATCACACTGACCTTAATCTGGCACAGTTGGACCAGATAAGAAAGTACAGTTTCAAAAATTTAGATATGGAGCTGACACAAAAATGGAGGCTCAAACATTTGACCATCAAGTGTGACCTTGAACTTCAGGTGGCGTGACTGCCTCATGCCTTCTGTACATTGCCTCAATGTGATAAACATTTGAGGCAAGTTTCATGAAAATCCTTTAAAGGGCACAGGAGATATAGAACGGACCTGAAAATACAGGCTCAAACATTCAACCTTCAAGTGTGACCTTGACCTTGAGTTGACGTGACTGGCTTATGCCTTTTGCACATGGTCTCAATGAGCAAAACATTTGAGCCAAGTTTCACGAAAATCCTTCAAAGGGTATAGGGGATATGGAGTGGACACGAAAAACGGACATGAAAATGGAGTTTCAGCAATTTAACCTTCAAGTGTGACCTTGACCTTGAGCTGGCATGAAAGGCTCATGCCTTCTGCACATTGTCTCAATGACCTAAACATTTCAGCTAAGTTTCATGAAAATCCTTCAAAAGGCATAGGAGATATAGAGCGGACACGAAATGGAGGCTCAAATATTTGACCTTCAAGTGCGACCTTGACCTTGAGCCGGCGTAACCGACTCATGCCTTCTGCACATTGCCTTAATGACCTAAACATTTGAGCCAAGTTTCATGGAAATCCTTCAAAGGGTATAGGAGATATGGAGCTGACACGAAAATGTTACGGACGGACAGACGGACGAAGAGGATTCCAATAACCCCCTCTGTGGGGATGAAGCTCCGCCTACTTGGTGACTGATTGCAGTCGATTACGAGTGAAAGTGGGACAACTGCTGTTAAGTGCTCATTTATGACACGTTGCCTAATCGGGTATACATTGTCTTGGGGAGAAATTTTTTATGACATTAGTGGTCTGTCAAAATTTCAACTAACAGGTACATACAGTTTTTATGATTTCCGGAACATCTGGGACTGCGGGACGAGCACTGTATTTCCAGGACAACCCCGGACGATCTGGGACATATGGCATGTGTGCTAACAAGACACCAAAGGCCTCATTATTTTCATTACTTTCCAACACATTATAGGGAAAACAAATTATTCACTTCAGAAACTGTCTTGCTCAAACAAAGGATCGATGACACACTTGTCCGTATGAACTGGATCATACATTACAATTACATACACTCATGCATGTCAACACATCAGTCTTTCACAAGACAAATATATCACCACAATGGTACTGAAAAAGTCTCCAATAATAAAGAACAATAACTCATACACCACACCTTTTCCATGGGGCAGGGTAGGTAACTTGGTTCTTTCTGGTAAAGGGCAGGTTACAGCATCACCAGCTAGGGTTGCTATGGTCACATGCTTGGTTCCCATGACTACGAAACTGCAGCGTATTTCTAGCCCTCTCAAACTTGTGGGTGAAATTTTGTCAAGCTTAAAGCTTAACTGAAAACAAACAAAATTTCAATCAGCAAGACCTGATACAGGCTGTGAGAAACCTCTAAATGAGGTATCAGATACCATGATTTGTAATTTATACCAAACATTCAAAATCAGGCCCTGGTTTCAACAAACACGCAACAACAACATCAGTTGCTCCAGCTCACGTAAAATTAGCATACACGAATGTTTTCTCAAACTGTTATCAAACTTGTATCAAGTTAACAGGGGCGTAGCTTCCTTTAAGCACTATAGGCACGTGCCTGTACATTTTTCCAGAGATGAAAAATTTAAATATGCCAAAAATGCAATAAAAACAAGAGGGGGGATGGGGGTGAGGGGATCTTTCTTGGCTGCGTTGAAACTTCATTGTTGAACGAGTCGATTAAGTCAATATGAAATAAATTTCACGAAACACATGCTTCTTTTACAATTATTTTGTAGAATCTGTGTTTAGCTGAAGTTAGTTGTTTGTAGCCACATGAGTATGTACACTCCTGGCCCAAATTATTGCTTACAGCGTCATTTTGTAGATTCCACCAATTGTGCCCATACATTTTTTGAACCCAAGCTAGGCTCCGGGTTGAGATCATTATACTGAGATATTACTTAAGTTTCTCTGTGTAACTGGCACCAGAATTTCACTGTTAAACATACTAATATAATGTTTGTAAAACATGGCACATGAAACTTTTAGTTTGGTAATAAGGCCAAAAAAATCACAAAAATCACCATTATTTATCAAGCTGGCATAAAATATGAATTATGTAAAACTTTTGTCGGACCATCACATTTTTGTCAGCCATGTCTGATAGGTGCATTAGGTTTCACATTGCCTGCATATAGCATCAACAAAATTACACAAATAACTGATGTATTATTGATAAAAAGAAGCCTCCACCTGATTATCGTCAGTCAAGATGCGATAGGACACCATGGTGGGTGTGATGTCTCTCATCTGGGCACAGGCCCCAGTCTGGGCGGGCAGCCAGGCTGGGGTCAGGGCTCCTGTATGACACTGGGTCTCCATGGTACATCTGGAATGGGGAAAGTTAAAACTAGAATATAATCTGAGAGAGGAAGATTATTCAAGATACATTTATATCAATTCATATTAGAGGCATGTTGTGGGAAAACCGGGCTTACTGCACCTGCGTAAAGTATTGTCCCGGATCATCGTGTGCAGTCCGCACAGGCTAATCCAGGACGAAACTTTCTGCTTTTATGGTGTTTTCTGTTTCAAGGAGAAACTCTCTTCTAAACATAAATCCAATGTAGGCGGAAAGTTTCGTACCGGATTAGCCGTGAGGACTGCACAGTTTTCCCATGAACCGCCTCATTATTATACAATCATCAAAAATAGCTATTTCGCCATGCATGACTAAATTCTTATATTATTACTTGGGCTCAAGAAAAAGTTACAAGCCCAACCTCATATAAAACTGAGAATCTGAGCAAGCCCAGCTCAAAATTTACCAATGCAGGGCTTTTGGACTAATTTTGACCATCGATAAGAAGAATTTCTGCTTTTAGCATTTGACCTGTCACAATATCAATGATTTACTGTTTATGCAAAATACCAGTAATATATATTAAATAAATGTATAAATGGAATTTATTAATAAGGAAGCATATGTCATTCTGATAAAATCATGTTCAAATTACCATGGAATTGAAGTTTGTTATTTAATTAGTTTTGATGAACATTTTGCTTCAATAAAATTGTGCAGTGGTATGAATGAAAATTTAAATGTCATAAATAAATATCATACAATCTCATTTGGAATTCTCACAATAATGCATAAAATGTATTTCTCTCATAAAACTAAAAGCCCTTGTCAAACAACTTTGAAATATGTTTGATGTAATAGTAATATCTTGTTCCTAAAGTGCATTATTGAATCTATTGAAATTTTGAGAGCATTTCGCCATTAATATAGAATTTTGCACACAATAACGTTTTATCCAATAGGTTTACGAGCTAATATTATGAGCAGGATCTTTCAGGGCTCAATAATGGTTTCATGGCATCCATATTTTTTGAATGTCAATCGAGCAAGCCTAAAACATTTTCCTTTGAATTATGGCGCGCCACTGTCATCTAAATCTAATGTGCATTCAAGTAAAGTGAAAATTCATGTACTGTCAAAGTTGTGCTTCCCGAAATTGACAAATTGATAAATATAAGATTTTCAAGAAACACATATTAGAATTTAATTTGGCAAATATTCTTCTGACACAGACATACAGTACTGTATTATAAATGAGGCGTGTCGTGGGAAACTGGGGATCAGCCTGTGCAGTCTGCTCACGCTAATCCGGGACGACACTTTCCGCTTTTATGGTATTTTCTGTTTCAAGGAAGTCTCTTCTAAACATAAATCCACTTGAGGTGTAAAGTGTCGTCCTGGATTAGCCTGAGCGGACGGTGATCCGGAACTACACTTTACGCACATGCATTAAGTCCGGGTTTTCCAAGACATGCCTCAAATATAATACTAGAAATATAATTTACCAATAGAAAAAAAAACTTGTCAAAATATAATCAACAAATACTTCTGAATTGTGCAAAAGATCGAAATTAAAACATTTAAAACATTAAAACCTAAGTGTAAAACAAATATATAACTATGAACAACAAACTGATGCAGCTGAACTTTTTGTACAATTATCGAAGACATATGGTGACCTTATGTTATCATTATGTCATTAATTTTCCACAAGAATTCACATCAATCTAGTCAATCTGCAAATAAATTCAGGAATTGAGAGCAACATCTTGCAAACATCCAATGTTTTTTTTTTTTTTACTCCGTCATGCAGACGAAAATCTGTGCCCATAATATAAAGGACAAAATGGCAACATAATGCAATGAAAGAGTGCAGATGGGTAAAGCTGAACAGTTTTCATTTGCAATATTCGAAGTTACATTGTTAACCAATACAAGCAATGTGTACAAATCTGTTGAACATTAACAATTAAAATTCTTAATAGTCATAACTGTTTGCAAATAATCAACTAACATTTCAATAATACATGTTGATTTTTAAATATTTAATAATTTACAATATTGAGAATAATTCAATATCCAATGTGTACGTATTTGGTTGCCATCCCTCATCCACTCTGATAGATGTATACAATTGACCTTACGACAAGCTTCGATTGACAATGCATTTAGCTTTTTAGAAAGACAGGACCTAATTGTTTGACGGAGATGTCTTGTAAAAACATTTGTATACTGTCAAGGCGTTGTTTGGAGTCTGACATAAGAAGGCGTGGTTATCAATCCCAGTGTAATGGTCAATAGACCGATCTGGGATTTGCCACGAACAGGTTAAACTCCTCCCCAGCTATTGTTAAAGGATTAATTTCCATTGATAGAAAATCACAAACATTACCACATGCTCATTTGAATGTTACAAACATTATGCACGTGCTCTTTTGTGTGAAATAGTTTAAATGCTAAACACGTGATATTCAAGATTGGATAAAATTGCAGATTAATTTGAATATGATTGACATTTGTGGAAGCGTCTATTGCACCAACTCCTCCATTGATCTGGTAACAACAATTGTCATTTCTTATAGCAATCCAGAGGTGAAACCCATCAAATGGTGACTGAAAATATCTAATTTAATCAAACAACCCTACCAATATTGAACCATTATAGGCAACTGAACTCTTCTCATGTTAACTAAAAATTCTTTACCAAATAAATATTAGGTCTCAATCAATAACAAGTTACATAAAAACAATAGAAACTGTGGCAACTATATGCACTGGTTTAATTTCCCATCAGAAATTTTATTTTAAAATTCTGGCAAAGAAACAGGCAATGAGCATAAAAGCAATTTGCCGTAAAGATCAGATAATGGTCTACAAACCAGTAGGCTGACAAATAATAAGTAAAATATGAGCACTCTGGAAATCATATCTTGGTCTGTTTATGATGGCACACTTTCCTAAATACAAGCAGATTGCATGAAGTGGCTGTTTTCTTGTTTTTTATGGTGCTCAAATCAATAATGGCTTACAATTAATACGAAGTTATGGCCCTTCTGGGCATCGTCTTTTCCTGGATATTAGGAAAACTACTTAACTTATAACAACATTTCAATGTTTGTGTCCTAAGGGATTAATCTTTTTATAATTGCATTTGTTAGCTGCTCATATCCCTACTCCAATAAGTGTATTTAATACGCATTTAATGCGTATTAAACGTTGCGGTATTGGCACGGTATATTTTCTGCATTTAATACACTTGAAAGTGCGGAAAAAATACACTTCATTACAGAAACAAGCATATTTTTTTGGCATTTAGACACTTAAGTGCTTGTAAAGTGTATTTTTCTCCTTAAAAAATACACTATATCTTCAAAAAATACACTTAAGTGTATTTCAAGTGTATATTCTAGCGCATTAATACATTTTTTTTGTAAAAAAATGCAGAAAAAGTATAGAAAAAATACACTTAGTGTACTGAAAGTGTATTTAATGCTCATTTGACGCAGAAAAAATACAGTCCCAATACTGCAGCATTTAATACGCATTACACTCTTTCGATTGCTTGTATTCAATCTGAAAGAATTATGCAGTAATGATACACAGCAATCCTTTGCAAGCTGCATGAATTTACTTGTCAACAATGCCTGTGCAACTTGCGCATCAATTAATTTAAAAACTACAGTTAATCTTTTGAATTAAACAACATTCTTATTTATTAATAAATCAGCTGGCAGTGCACATAGATTAATAAAATAAATATTCTTATTATATAGTAATAAAACTGCTGGCAGTATACATTGATTAGGCCAGTCCCTTTTTATTTTCTGGTTTACAATAATTTTTGTGGAAAATGTCCACTGGCAGGTCGAAAAAAAAAAGAAAAAAAAGTGTTCAAATCTTAACACAACGAACGATTTCCCATTAGCAATTTATAATTAATAACAATATCAACATTAAAACACACTATTATGTGAAGTTAGAATAAGACGTCAAACATGGTATAAACTATTTTATTACACCAATGTTTTATATGCAGTTTAACCATTTGTATTTATGAATTTTACAGAGTAAATAAGTGTAATAGATGCATATATTTTAACGGCATCATTAAAATTGATTTTACCACAAAGTTGTATACTTGTATGCATTTACAAAATGTAAAGTGAGATGCCTTTTTAAAAGAAGACGAGTTAACCTGTGCAGGACTGGAATCCACAACTGCCCGAACACAGACCTTGCAAAACGAGCTTAATCTAACCACACAACGCAAATTTTGAAAATAATTGCAGTGAGGTCTCGAAAAACATATTAAATTTAACTATATCAAGAGAAAAGTCCAATTAATATGACGTTAATTGTCTGCATTCTTATTAAGTCTTAATTCTTATTAAAAATGAGAAACCAGTTTTAACATATTTTTTTTTAAATATTCAACTCTGTGTATATGCTAAATCTTCATGTATATATGAAATTTATCAGGTATAAACTGAACTGCTAGTGTGTGTTAAATTATTGCATTACAATTGTGACAGAAACAAAATACAAGGCAAATAAGAAATTCTCATTGTGTCGCGAAAATATATATCATCAACAAAATGCAAACCATGACTTTCTCTTTTAAGTGTATACGAGACAAAGCTGTCTGTCCCCACATCCTCGTTTCGATGTCCCCGCAAGATCTTTTTACTAATGATATTATTTGTTACAAATGCCACCTGAAAATATACATCCAGTGCCTTCCACAGGATTTTTTTTGGCGTCCCCGTCCCTAGAGGGGTGGGTTAGGGAGGGGTATCCCCTCCGTACGTCAAATTTTTTTGCGGCATGTGTCAAATGACGTTATCTGATGCGTTTTAGCTATTAAATTTAAGGCTAAGATGTTTTAAATTTTTTGTACAAGTTTAAACGAAATGAAATAAACGAAGCATCACCGTTTGAACGACATACCTCTAGCCTTTTAAAAGCAAAAGCATCATTGTTGTTGCGGAACTGAAAAGTAATGATTTTTTCCGGATGTTTATGTCCAGTGCGCATCACATTCGCACAGTGACGTCATGTCCAAACCCACTATTCTCGTCGTTCTCGAATCTTTAGGTTACACTCGATCTAGTGATGGAGCCTTTTTTATTCGATTAATTATGTTCATATCGGCATGTATTTAGTGTTTTAACACTGTTTTAATCGTTACAGCTGTTGAACATAGTACTGACTGGATAATTGGTGAATTGTAAAGATCTTGATTAAAATATATTTATATTATATACATGCTTTGTTCTTGCAAAAACGGCTGGAAATTTTCCTCGTGCACATCGTGCCTGCGCGTCATATGTTCAAGACAAATGTCACTGTATTGTTTAAAACAGTGTTGATTTTCTCATGTTTCATTCTTTCCATGAATAACTGTACTTCTAACGGTAATATTAACTGTCATCAAATGGACAAGTCATTTTAAGGGCCGTCTACGAAACATGTTGAACATTATTAGTAGTTAACAATATATAATAAATTCAACAATTTACGAACTAAAAATCACTTGCTAATTTTTTTTCCACCAATAAGTAAATTTGCATGGAAAAACCACGCCAATTTGTTTATAAGTTACCTATTTTTTCTCCATTTGTGAATTTATTTATGAGACGACCCTCAAACTTGAAACACTCACTGACCACAATAACGGGATTTCTCCCTGCAAAAATCATGCATGGGATTAACATTCCTTTGACGGGAAACTAGGACACCCAATGTCTTTAAAGACCTGTATTTAGTAAAGCACATGATCGGTACACGCACGCTTTTCATGCGCGGAACGTGACGTCGTGTTTCAGCAGACATTTCGCACTCTTTTGTAGAAAACACGGGTTTTACATGGCATACATGTACATAAACAATGGCGGACGCCTTGCTTAAAAAAATTGTCCGTGAAATTCCGGAACAATTTGTTGATCTCGATCGGCAATCATCGTGTGATACCGTCAAAAACAAAAAGCAGTTTCACGGAAGTAAACGGACTTACCGAGCAAATTATTATATTCGTACTCAAAATATTTCGAAAATTTGAACGTTTCGTCCCCCATCGGTAAAAAAAAAATCGTAATTATAATTTTTTTTTTTTTTCACTTTCGGAAAATTTATGTTCGCCGGTTTTGTAAACCGTAAAATCAAAAAGTCCTGGCCTTAATAATGCAGATACAAGAACTATAATCCAATCTGCCGATGTATCATCTTATGTTTTTTAGTGAATGGTTTCTATGGAAGACTTTTAGTGACAGAATTAATTGAATTACCCTTGTACAATATGTGTTCCATATTTCTGTTTCCTTATTATGTTAAAGCTTGGCTGTGAATGCAAAATGCATTATACTGTTG
This sequence comes from Congeria kusceri, assembly GCA_027627225.1. Taxonomy (NCBI): domain Eukaryota; kingdom Metazoa; phylum Mollusca; class Bivalvia; order Myida; family Dreissenidae; genus Congeria; species Congeria kusceri. The sequence goes on from CM051035.1 coordinate 43,480,942, forward strand.
AGGTATACAGAATATAAATGGAAAACACCTTCAAAAAAATTAGTTGCCATGGAAACCATAACAACAACTATAACAACATACAAGACAATAGAATGTGGCGCTATGTACCCACCTGTTGGTGAGTACGCACCATCCACACTGCGGATCCAGGGATGCGGAGCACTGTTGGCATGACGACCACACACCACAATGGTCCAGGGACACCTTTGTGATCTGTATGGAATATAGCATCAAGTAACATACATTTGCAAACAAGTTTCATAAATTAAATTATTCGATAAAAGGAAGATTAAAAAATATATATATTTTAAAGTTCTCCAAAATGTGACTTACTGCTGTGTAGGTTTTACTGGCCATACCTTAACTTTGTAACATGAAAACTCTATATATTTTGGCTCAATTCTGTTGAAAGCCTGAAACCTATTGAGCCACTTTCCAGTCTGGTTTGAAAGCCTGAGGCCTATTGAGCCACTTTCCGGTCTGGTTTGCTGGGTAGATCCTGTGATTCTGAGGGAGACAGCCTGAACGCTCACTGAGTGGGGAGCAAACTCAGGACCTCCCAATCACATTAAAGGATGCTTTATGCATTCTAACAATGACACCTCATTTAACTTTGCCATTGCTACGTGTTTCAATGGTGTAATTGATATGGTGTATGACTTGTTACTAGGCATTAGGAAGTTTGATCCTCATACAGTGTTTCCTTAAATTCTACACAGGACGCTGAGTCAAGTATTTGGCTTTAAAAATTACCAAGCTAATAAAAAGTTGCAATTTAACTAAATTGGAGAAAATCAGTATTAAAACTAAGATGTTCAACTTTTTAAAACTGTTTCATTAAAACTGTTTCATTAAAAACACATCGAGCTCTTTAGCAAAATGCTTAGCTCTGCAAGACCCAGTTAGAATGTTCAATAATTGTTATTTTATTAGGAGGTTTTTCATCTATACATATTTTATTGCAATTTTATGACAATATAATGTTTCACAGAAATTAGTTTCAGCATAACCATGTGCAGAAAGGGGAACTGGAGTGGCTCTCTGAAGAATTGCATTCCACTAACAAACGAGTTCCCATCAAATAACTTGCACCCTAAGATAATGGTGGAAACATATTCTAGAACCATGACCTTTGCACATGCCATGGAGATACACTGACCTGTCTCCCTATATGTTGGGATTTGGGGCCTCAGAGCATTGCCAGCGATATTATATAACGTGACCCCAACAGATCTAGATAATGCTGGGTACATGTTAAAGCACTATAAGACAAGCACATGACAAGGAGCTCCATGGAAGCTTTCTCTCAGGGATGGCATCATATCCTCATTTCTCACATTTTAATTGAAGCAACATTAACTGCAAATTTGTTAAACATTTAGTACAAAATTGATGCTAGTTAAGTTTTCTTGACTTTATGATGACAAAATGAACAAAGATATTCTTATTTGCATTTATTTCTAAAATGGATTACCTTGTATTTTGTCCTGGCATACAACACGTCTTTGCTGGGAGCAAGAAACAGCTGACCTTTGACCTCATGACCTGGGTCAAGGTCAACTTCACTCACCATGGAAACCAGGCCATCTACACTTATCAAATACTGAAAAAACAACAGAACATTGTGAATAAATATTTCAGCCCAATGTACAAAGATTTTGATTTAACATTTCCTTCATAAATACTTACTGAGCAATGAATACAAATCACATTTGCCCCTCATGGTGCACATCAAATGTCATGCATAAACATCAATTTTCATATTTGTCAAATATTTTATGCGCAAACACATTGGAGGAGTTATGCATCTATCAATGTCCCCCCACCCGAACTAAAATATTTGTTTTCCACAGTGAGAGGAGATGCTTGGTGTATCAAATGACCTGGGGGCCCAATATTACTGGGATCTAAAATTCAACCAGTCTATTTTCCGGGACGCGGAAATTCCAATTGTCAAATTTCCCACCTGTCGAGAATCGCTTTCAGTCTAAGGTCCCGTATATGCCCCCCATTCCTCCAACCTGGGGGAAAATACTGATAGGTGCATTTGTTCTGCTATGTCTGATTTTATGAGTATTAAAATCTGAGTCATTCATTGATACATTTGCAATATTTTTGCTTTTGTAATAACCCTTTCATTTTATAGTACCAGACATATGCTCATACATAATAGAAGATAATTTCTCATCAGAGAACAGGTAAGCAGTTGTGGTCCCCAGAAAAAAATATGGGGAATCAAAACAGTTCTTACCTTAAGAAGGGAGCCATTCTTTGTTCCAAGATACAGACTTGTATATTTGGGATCACTGCTTGCGATAAGGGATGTCACAAACATTCCAGGAACAGTGAACAGGGGTCGTTCAAACAATGGCGACATTCCTTGAATGGCTCTATAATACTCTGATTGGTTGGACCTCCAGCATTCATCCAGCTTGGCATTCTGGGAATGAACAACAGTTGTCAAAGCAATTTCCCGCCTCATACATATCACACAATAAAGTTTACTAGGGAGAAATATAGCATCAGAAAAGGTACAGTGCTCTGCTAAAGGGAGGAGGGGTGGAGAAGCTGTAAAAATATGTAAATGCTATGAGTGCCATTGTTAATTCTAGGAGTTTCTCACCTTTTGTTCTACAAATTAAGCTTTGTATCATTGTCACTTGATTTTTCCCAGGTTTTTGCAACAATACATCAAATAACAAAAAGATGTTCAACATTCTAGTGTTGACAAGTCCAGAGTGGCATTGTAGCAGGGTGGAACCAACAAGGAGCTGGATGCAGTACCTTGATAATTTGCTATACCAGATCTTTTCCTATATTTGAGTTTAGCCTTGATAAAATCCTTTAAAACATTACATTTTTTTCAGTTATTTATACCATATTTCTGAAGGTTTTCTTTGCTTTTGGTATTCAATAACTGATATCAGAACGCTGACTGGTGGGCGGAGCCTAATATGCAAGATTACCATGCAATAAGTAGCGTGCGGTATATTGGAATTTAGTTGTAATTTATACGCACGCTACTTATTGCACTGTAAGTTTTCACATTAGGATCCCGCACCAGAAAAATTGAAAGAACTGTTCTGGATAGATTTTTTCATTACAACAAATAAACTCTTAACAGTGAATGGGGTGAACATGTCGAACTCAACAGGTTATAAACAATTAGAAATTTAATGTGCAGCCTGTGAATGACACAGATCCAGAGGCGTTCGCGAGCTTGCTTGTAATGTCCGTTAGAGCACTACTTGTCTCCACTGATACTGATTCCTGTTTTATTATCTTGTCACATTTCACTTTGGCATTCGGATCTAGAGCAGCCGATACCTCCTTGAGAACGGTCTCTCACGCCCGCTTGTACTTCCGAATGCCGGCCGTAGAGCGATGGCCAGTGCGCGCCATGATCTCCTGCTCGTCCACTCCTTTATTGTAGAGTTCTGTGGCGCACGTACGCTTTCCGCTATGATTCGTGAACCTGCCCTTAAGGCCGCCCAGGGCAGCATTGTCCTTCATGAAGTTACCAAGGGTATTGACTCCCACACGATGCTTGCCGTACCTAAGACCATCACAAGCACGAGGCCTGCGATAGAACGGGCCAGAATTTCCAAGCGCATCCAAGTAACTCATTAAATGGCCTGCTATCGACCTGAGGTCTGAAATAGAACAACAAGAAAAAACTCAGTATGGGTCCGAATTAACTTTAAAACATAAATTCCTTTCCCTAGATTCTGCTCTTGCAAATGAAGTAAAAATGTATTAGTTATGTAATGTGCATTGTTAAGAACGAGTCGCCCGGTTAGCTTAGATGGTAAAGCGCCGTTTTCCGACGGTCGCAGTTTCGAGAACCGCACCTTTTATCCATAGTCCCGGGTTGGATCCCCACTCTGGGAGCATTCTCAAGATCTTCCCCAAAGACACCAAGTACTGGTTCTACCCAGGCAACAGACTCGAGAGTGTCTCTATAAGCCTGAGGCTTTCGATGCAATCGATTTAAAATAAATACCGTAGGTTTAATCTAAAAATAGAAAGAAATAAATCACTTGCCTTCTGTGCAGTAGTGTTTTATATCTTTTTGTTGCAGATGTCGATGCCCGAGTCCTCCTTTGAATGCCTTGTTATCCCTTCCGAGGAATCTAATGTACTTCCCTATCTCATCTTCCCCAATTTCAAATTTTTGAAGACCAGGTTGCGGTGCTCATCGTGTCCGCGTAGACCAAAGAGTTTGCACACGTAAAAGAATACTGTGTATTTCAACCGTTTAGCATCGCCTGTTCCAAAAATGCCCAAATTCCACAATTTCTCTTCAGCGTCTTCTGGAATCAGATCTGCTTGCTTCACATCTGCACCAACTCCCTTCTCTAATAAATCCTTCATTTGACTGTCAATTGTCTTTCTTAATGGACAGAAGTCAGGATCCTTTTCAGCGAAGACATTTTTGTCGTACACATTTCTGTGTTGCTTGTGTAGTAATCTCCTGTTTGATTTCGCACTTCCAACACAAACCTCTGAAGCCAGTGGTTCATCTCTTCTTTGCTCATAGAAGCTAGGTCGGGAATATCACCTCCCCGTTTTTTCCTACATTCGTCGAAGACAAGTCTTGCCCATTGCGTGCTTTTCTCGGTGTTTTTGTTAATTTTTGAAGCATTGAGGTTATCAATGTCTTCATTGGTCAGTACTGGAGGAGTACTGGTTGGAGTACTGGAGGGCAGTTTCTGATGGAGGACCGTGGCAGCACTTCCGGCTTCAACATCATTTCCAGTTGCTCCACCACTATTTCCAGTTGCTTCAACACCGCTTGCAGTCGCTCGTGAGTCACCCTCTGTCTCTTCTGTCTTTATTAAGTCCAAACCCCAATACCACTTCCGCTTGCTCCAAGACCACTTCCTGTTGCTCAAAGACCACATCCGGTCGCTCCCGAGTCATCCTCGGCCTCTTATGTCTTATAAGTCCAAAAACCCAAGATCAAAAGTCACGTTTGCATCATAATCATACTGTCCATTAGATTTTCTATTTCATCCACAGCTTGTGAAAGAAAGAGATTTTCATGTGAATTATCTAAAGATGTCATTTCGAGGTAGTCAAACTCCATGTTATTAGCAATCTGACTCAAAATTAAATCATCTGAATCTAAGGCATCCATAATGAAGGTTTTATCCCTTGAAATCCTAGACTATAATGACTGCAATGAATGGACACCTGGTGACAGCGCTAAAATTTGGAAATGACACTCATGATTCCAGGCATGCCAGACATCACGTGACATAATGACAGCACTAAATTTGGGAACGAAACACATGTTAGACATCACGTGACGTCTAGGAAACACCCATGAGATTGGCATCGTGGGAAGTTGCGATTTGATAGGTTAATATGGTATAAAACACTTGTAGCACCCTTTGACCTCAATATGTTAATTATTTAATCTCGCCCTGCGGGCTCGTTAAATAACTAACATATTTCGGTCCAAAAGTGCTACAACTATTACATAAACCTTTCAGACATTATCATAATATGTCTTCTGCCAAGCCGCACTGAGGCGTAAAAAAAAATTTTATTTTCCTTGATCAATAGAGCATTATGAAAATAACAGTTTGAAGGATATATCATGAGTGTCTCTGAAATACACAGTGTGTTAAATATCTGCAAACGATACAGAATGAGATATGGATTTATTGCTTGGAATAAAACTACTTTGACACATTAATATGAAGACAAATGAGCACTGTAATGCATATAATGGAATATTATTTAGTTGTGATAAATATTATCTTTGATTTTAATATCATGCAGGGCACATATTCTTAAAGTCGCATCGTTGTATAAGTCGCCGGCACAAATATTTTGACAAAAAGTTGTGTCTTATTCACCAAAAAATACGGTAGCCAGAATACAATCGTGACGTTCTTGGGAGCCAAAATCGGGAATGTCTGACATGATCAATGTTGTGCATGCCTGCCACTGTACATCATGTATATTTCAGTCAAATCAATTTTACTACTACTACCATTTTTCCTGCGCCCAGGAAGGTGTAAAATATAAGCATTATCCCCTAGCAAAATTTCTTTAAAATCTTGACCTGTTGTTACACTCGATTTTTTGTTCTCATTTATTAAATTTCTTGCAATAATTTTCCCCAAATCCTAAGGTATGGGCCCTTTCACCAACCTATGAAAAAAAGACCTGCATAAAATATTCTTTTACAGTTTTTCAGACACTAATGCAGGATTCCACTAATTTTTTATAATAAAACATACCTACTTTGCCAAACCTTATAAAATCTCCTATCTAAATGTGCATAGCAATTGATATTGCAATCAGAAAAGCTCCCTAGGGTTAATGCAAAAAAAGTGCAAAAAATCAATCTAACAAACCCAATAAAATGTTCTAGGTTAGGGGCATTTTTTTAGGGTATGTTGGGTTACCTGAAACAAACATTTTTTTTTTTACGCCTGATAAGCAACTAAACCATTCTCTAATGAGGACAGGAAGTAGCCAATGCTCTTGGCCCAATAAAAGAAACATTTGGTAATCATTTTGCAAATGACAACAATAGGGCCCATAGAATATTTCATGGCAAATCTTTCCCTCTGAAATGCTTTTTCTTTCATTCCACCTAATTGTATATTTGTATTTCCAGGAAAAAGATACAATCAGCTCTATAGACAAAACAAATTTCTTTTATCCCTTTCAGATTTCCTATAAATTAGCAACTATTACAACTTAAAATATTTTCAGGTCAATAAATACAGCATTGTTCAAAATCAGCACCCTGCCTAGAACATAACAATTACTGTGCTGTTGTTGGTAATAAAAATCTTGGAAAAGAACCATCAAAAACCTTTATGGAGCCAGTATTTACTTTATCTTCCATCAGATGGAGCTGAAACATTCTGTATAGCTCTGCAATAGCCATTAAGCACACATGTTCAGACAGCTGCAGGGAGCTCTCCAAAGGGAGGCTCATATGTACTGCATTAATGTTCAATTGGAGGTTCATAAACTACCAGAAAGTAGACTTTTCAAGCCTGTAGTTGGTGTAAATGGTGCAATTTCAGTTTTTAAATGATAGCTTTTACATGTACAGAATGATTTTGTAATAACCATTTATTATGCTTCAATTTAGTACAACTGCAAACTTAAAGGGGCATATTGGTGGTATTTCCCACAAATAGAGACACACAGATCAAGATAAATTCACAATTTTCTCGAATATATTTTTCTAGTAGCAATATTACATTGATGGAATCATAAAGACAAAAATAAACCAAGTCAAAAACAAAATTTGGGGGTACACAGTTTAGGTTGGATTCAAACTCATGCCTACAAATTGCGCACTTTTGATGAAAACTTCCCTACCCAACGCATCGTTTAAACCTCTGCCACACATTCCCGATTTTTACTGCCGTCCTTGATCCGACAGCGGAACGATATCCTGTGCTTCGGGGCTGACGTGTCCACATCATTCCGATTGTCCTGGCATCGTTCCGGAAGCGTCCCAATTCAGCGATTCCAGCCGTGTTTATCCCATTCCCAATCTGATCCTGATATGATTCGTATCATTGTCGAGGTGCTCCGGAGACACAGCCGAGCAGATGCAGCATATCAGTACATGTCTGGCCCTTAGGCCGGTCAAACACTCCTGACAGTTAGGTTCGTCTTGTAACATTTGGGTGACTCAGCCGAATTTGTGTGGCCGGAATACAATCGCGACGTTCTTGGGAGCCAAAATCGGGAATGTCTGACATTATCAATGTTGTGCATGCATGCCACTGTACATCATGTATATTTCAGTCAAATCAATTTTACTACTACTACTATTTTTCCTGCGCCCAGGAAGGTGTAAAATATAAGCATTATCCCATAGCAAAATTTCTTTAAAATCATGGACCTGACTTTACACTGGATTTTTTGTTCTCATTTATTAAATTTCTTGCAAAAATTTCCCCCAAAATCTAGGGTAAGGGCCCCTTCACCAACCTATGAAAAAAAGACCTGCATAAATTATTCTTTTAGAGTGTTCCAGACACTAACGGCATCATTCCACTAATTTTTAATAATAAAACATACCCACTTTGCCAAACCTTATCAAAACTCCTATCTAAATGTGCATAGCAATTGATATTGCAGCCAGAAAAGCTCCCTAGGGTTAATGCAAAAAGTGACTGACAATCGTATGTTGTAGCTGCCAGTTGTATGCAACATTTGGTAGATTACAATTCACCCCCCCCCCCCCCTTCCCTCCTGAAGCTTCAATCATAGATTGATGAATACATTTTTAGGGTTTTATCAAACAGTAACATGCCAATGTTGTACACAAACCCTTGTGTAGTGAGGCAAGACAGAACCAAAACTGACACAGTAACATGCCAATGTTGTACACAAACCTTTGTGTAGTAAGGCAAAACAGAACCAAAACTGACAAAGTAACATGCCAATGTTGTACACAAACCTTTGTGTAGTGAGGCAAGACAGAACCAAAACTGACACAGTAACATGCCAATGTTGTACACAAACCTTTGTGTAGTGAGGCAAAACTGAACCGAACCTGACACAGTAACATGCCAATGTTGTACACAAACCTTTGTCTGAGAATTGACAGATTTTCTCTGAGACTGTTTCTAGTTTGTGCCACTAATAATACAGATGGATGGACATTCTGAATAACAAATTACAAGAAATGTTGAAATCAATGTAACCCCATCGATAAGCACAAAAATAGCAGCAACAGCAACGCTTTCAAACAATGCTGCATGGCATAAATTTAAACTGAAATATCAATGCTGTCAGATTCATTAAGATCAATTTAACTAAATGTTATCAGCACATGCTGGGCCTTGGCATTATGTATTCATAGGCACTTGCCAGAAGCCAAAAAATAATTGGAAATGTTGTTTTTTGTTTTCACATGATTATCTATTGAACAATGTGCCATTTTGAAAGATTATATAATCTTATGTCAGACATCTCAACATAGCATTTTTATCATGATCCTAATACATATCAAACAGAATTTTATTTGCAGGGCAGCATTTTACCAGAATTATCAAGGGAGAAAACAACAAGACATCAACTGAAGTAAATAATAATCATCATGATTTATGTTTAGACTGATTTCTTGTCAATATTGAACTTCTTGCATAGATCTATTAATTTTTTTAACAAAACACACAGAACCCATTAACAGGGCATTTTGATTTATAGAAATTCAGCTTTAACACTATGGCATAATTTCATATATTCTTTTAGTCACTGAAATTCTTCTGAAATATTTATTTTGGAAGCTCTGCATGTTCTGTTTGTAGTGCATTTTTGTGTGAATATGAACAGTTGAGTTGTTGATGAACTGACATGAAATTATTAATATGTTAAACATAATTATATTATATACACGTCTTTTAGAGCATGAAATATCCAAATAAAATAACATAGACGAAAATTACACCATGGTCGACCATGGTCAACATGGTATTTGACGGTCCACCATGGACTATCATGGTCGACCATCAAATACCATGGTCTTGACCATGGTCTGCTTTATTGTGACCATGGTCAACCTTGGTCAACATGGTATTTGACTGCCGACTATGGTCAACCATGGTCGACCATCAAATACCATGGTGTGCTTTATCATCCATCACAAAAAACATGATCATGATTATGCATTTTATTGACACTGATTCAAGTTCATTAACTAGACAAAAATAACAGACAACAGTTATTTGAAATACAAAATATCTTTATTTTTTCAGATCTTAATCCAAATAATAACATTTCTTGCAAGGATTTGTGTTTATAAGTGTTAGTGGAAGTTTGCCTTCAGTAAGCAAATGCACTGTTTCTGATTGGTCAGTTTCCAATATTTACATGGAGGGAAAATGAATGGTATGTAAATTAAATACTTCTTTTTCTGTTGACCAAATGTGACACACTCTCTGTATCAAATGTTTGAGATGGGAATAAGGTCTGGCACATATTTTTTCAAGAAATGGTTTCAAATAATCAAAGTAAGGTTAATATACATAGAATGTAGTTTTGAAATATACATGCACCAATGTTTGGGACAAAAAATTTGGATATGAATATATATTTCAATCTAAAAGGACTACTAAAATAATCATTAGTACTTAACAATTATTATAAAGCTGCATAAAGCTGTGTCATGTGTCATCATCATCATCATCATTCTAGCATACACAACAAAATGCACTGTATTTGACCATGGTCTTGTACCATGAACCGTGGTACCAATTACCATCCATGGTTGACCATGGTACTTCATCGTTGACCATGGTCTCAGATCCATGAACTACCATGGTCGACAATGGTAAACCATGGCCAAAAACCATGCATTTCGAAAGGGTAGTATGCATTTATCAATGAGTGGGAAAATAATGTGAATTTCTTAGTATTTTAAAGACATTTAATAATGAACTGAATAGCCACTTCGATTTTAGTAAGATTCATTGTGTTAACGGATTACTTTACACATTTTCCATTTCGTCCCCAATCTGCCAGTTCTGCACTGAAAGTGACTTGTTGAATACAAAAGCAATAGGAAAAGACATCCCGGACAATGTTGCAGGGTATCAGGCTACATGAATTACCATACATTTCTCCAACACCATCCATAATTCCCTGACAAGTATGATGACAAATGAACATGAGACATTCCCAAGGAAATAACAGGGCACGAACATTATTCTCAGTCCAGAAGATTGTCAGTGTATTCCCTGGGAAGGCAGGGTTTATTAAATAAACATTCCTTGCATTTGTCACCATCTAAAGCTATTCATGAAAACAGTATGAGAAGAGTTCAGAAGCAACTTAGAAGAAATTTGGGAGGGATTTATAATATTAGATAGATAGTCAAATTCATCATAAATGTATTGCTCATTGTGATTCACACACAGGGAATCATATCCATGTACATGCAGTAAGTAAAAGTGACAATTAAAAGACTAAACTAGAACTCCGCAAGTCGGATGTGTTGCCTGACGGGGCATAACTCAAGAACGATAAAAGCAATTATGCCGAAAACCGAAGTTTCATAATGATTGCACAACAAATTCCTAAGTAATTGTGTGCATAAGCCTTATTTTAACTATTTATAAAAAAAAAAGGGTTATAACTCAAGAACGATATGAGCAATTACGCCACAAATCGAACTTAACCTTCCTTTAATGCCTACTAACACTTCCATAAGGTTTCATTAAGATTGAACAAAAAATTCAACTTATTGTCTGCACAAACTGAATGCCGCCAAAAGTAACCCCTTTATGTTGCTTTTTCAGGCAACACAAAAAACTATATTTACACCAAAAACGTTTTTATTACTACCAGTCTTTTTTTTCAGTAAGTAAGTCATTTTCATTAGAAACTGCACATACAAGCCAGACTTAAGTGTGTGTGGGCGCCTGAGGATGGATCAGACGCCATTATAAAACAACATTAATGTAAAACTTACTGAATAAGGCTAGTACATGTGTACGCACTTACTAGACGTTTGCAGGGTGATTCAAGATGCAGGTGTGCAGGTCCGGTCATCCCGTTACCGTGGTAACATTCCTCGGCGGCAGTTTTCAGCATCTTGTCAATGCTATGCAGCTCAAAGACGCACACAGCTGAATCCTTGACATCGTCTGAGTATCCTTTTGTAAATGACATGAACAATTTGTTGGAATTTTTCTCATAATATACTGCCTGCACAACTGAGTATTGTACTTTTGCATCCACAACGCAATCCAGCTGGATTTCTATATGCGCGCTTTGTTTAAGGTCACTATGGCATATTTGGGAGACTTTTGTTTGGACCTTTGAGGCCCTTGGATTAAACTGTCTTGCCACAAAATAAGTAAACTGGCCTTCTGAGAATGTGTACAGATATTCTGCGAAGAAGTCTTTTGGTATTTTGTTGAGATTCAACGCGTAAACAGCAGAAAGGTCACCATTGACTAGCTTGAGATCGCTGAATGACCTTGTGCTGAGCACTGGGATATATCGAGATGACTTGTCGCCGTTCTGAACGAAGTTGTTGGCGACAATCACGCTCTCAGTCCATGGATGATACGCAACGAGGCTTGAAGTGTTCCCAGCCAGAGTCACAACAGGAACTGCGCTGTTATGAAGAACTTTAGAAAGATCCGTGTACGAGACCAAAGCACATGTGCCTGTCTGGCCGGAACACAGAATCACTAAGTTTTGCTTGTCATTTATCACAATAGTATTACAACTGGTAAAATTTAACCCTAATTTATGTATATTCCCTAGTTGGAGATCACAGTTGAGTTTTGCAAAAGTTTTGGCACTAGTAGCAAGCAAGGTTCCACTATTTGCATCCAACGCCATTTGTAACAGTTCTTCACCGTATGGGTCCCTGTACGTTCCCACAATTTGAAGACCATGTGACCTTGGCCCTGTTGTCATGACGACCAAGGCAACCACAGCTAGTAACCAGTCAGTGATCTTCATTTTGGATGAACCTGAAAACATAAATGGGTCCATTACAAGTCACAATCTCCAATTTACATCAACAAACATCAGTTTAGGAAATTAGTGGAAGACTGATGCTCCAAATACATTGACACTTCAGTTCAATGGCAGGCACACTAGTTTTACTCCTAGAGAAAAAGAACAATTTAGGTGTGTTGTGGGAAACCCGGGCTTAATGCATGTGGATAAAGTGTTGTCCCAGATCAGCCTGTGCAGTCCGCACAGGCTAACCCCGGACTACACTTTCTGCTTTTATGGTATTTTCTGTTTCAAGGAAGTCTCTTCTAAACATAAATCCACTGTAGGCGGAAAGAGCTGTCCTAGATTAGCCTGTGTGGACTGCACAGGCTGATCCGGGCCAACACTTTACACACATGCATTAAGCCTGGTTTTCTCCACAACATGCCTCAATTATAGTTCAGGAGCCTGAAATATGAATCAGTGTATTGTAGCCTACATGCCAACGGTTTTATGAGCTGCAGACACCCAATGTGTGGCACTGTGGGGTTGACTTGCAGTAATCTTGCAGATGACAGGTTTACTGCTTGTAGGTTACTCTCGTATATCACATTTAACTAACACAAATGTCTGTGATGCATATCACAAAAATAAGAAAATCTCAAGATGCACACATAAAATCAAATCAGGATATACATTGAGGCACAAAATCTCACATTTTTGCATACTAAATGTATTGGCTACTGTTTAGGTTATTCATTACTGATTTGTTAAGATGCTCGTTAAATCATATCAGCATCTCCTGCATATTAGGACTGACATTTCTAGTGCCAATATTTTATTTGAATACAGGTTATATTACATAAAATTAAATGTGAAGTGTTCATAATAGCAACGTGCATTTTACACCATATTATGTGAACCAGACAAGCTTTAACACCATATTATGTGAACAAGACTAGCTTTTCAATGTGCATTTTACACCATATTATGTGAACCAGACTAGCTTTTCAAGGTGCATTTTACACCATATTATATGAACCAGACTAGCTTTTCACGGTGCATTTTACACCATATTATGCGAACCAGACTAGCTTTTGAAGCAGATAAATCATGTGAATCGCTCATAACTTTAAACAAACTATGGAACAAGAGGGCCACGATGGCCCTAGGTCGCTCACCTGAGTTTAAGGCATCCCAGTTTTGACCCCAGGGGCATCATTTGAACAATGTTTGTAGAAGACCAGTATGCAATGTTACATACCAAATATGAAACCTCTGGGCCTTGCGGTTTCAGAGGAGAGGCTTCTTTTAATAATTTTGCTATTTAAGTCTACACAAACAATGTGACCCCCAGGGCGTGGCCAGTTTTGACCCCAGGGCATCATTTGAACAATCTTTGTAGAGGACCCCTATACAATGTTACCAACCAAATAACAAACCTCTGGGCCTTGCGGTTTCAGAGAAGAAAATTTTCAAAGTCATTTAGCTATTTAAGTCTATGTAAACCATGTGACCCCGGGGCGTGGTCACTTTTTACCCCAGGGGCATCATTTGTAGAGGACCACTACGCAATGTTACATACCAAATATGAAACCTCTGGGCCTTGCAGTTTCAGAGGAGAAGATTTTTGCAGTAATTTTGCTATTTAAGTCTATATAAACAATGTGACCCTCAGGGCGTGGACAGTTTTGACCCCAGGGGTATCAGTTGAACAATCTTTGTAGAGGACCCTATACAATGTTACCAACCTAATACCAAATCTCTGGGCCTTGCGGTTTCGGAGACGAAGATTTCAAAGTCATTTAGCTATTTAAGTCTATATAAACCATGTGACCACTGGGGCATGGCCAGTTTTAATACCAGGGGCATCATTTGAATAAACTTTGTAGAGGACCACTATGCAATGTTACATACCAAATATGAAACCTCTGGGCCTTGAGGTTTCAGAGCAGAAGATTTTTGCAGTAATTTTGCTATTTATGTCTATATAAACAATGTGACCCTCGGGGCGTGGACAGTTTTGACCCCTGGCGTATCATTTGAACACTCTTTGTAGAGGACTGCTATACAAGGTTATCAACCAAATACCAAACCTCTGGGCCTTGTGGTTTCAGAAAACAAGATTTTCAGTCATTTAGCTATTTAAGTCTATATAAGCCATGTGACCCCCGGGGTATGGCCAGTTTTGACCCCAGGGGCATCATTTGAACAATCTTTGTAGAGGACCACTATGCAATGTTACATCCCACATATGAAACCTCTGGGCCTTGCGGTTTCAGAGGAGAAGATTTTTTAAGTCATTTTGCTATTTAAGTCTATATAAACAATGTGACCCCCGGGGCGTGGCCAGTTTTGATCCCCAGGGGCATCATTTGAACAATCTTTGTAGAGGACCAATAGAGGATGCCACATACCAAACCTCTAGGTCTTGCAGTTTCAGAGAAGATTTTAAAAGTCATTTAGCTATTTAAGTCTATATAAACCATGTGACCCCCAGGGCGTGGCAAGCTTTGACCCTAGGGGCATCACTTGAACAATCATTGTAGAGGACCACTATGCAATGTTACATACCAAATATGAAACCTCTGGGCCCTGCGTTTTAGAGG
Source organism: Congeria kusceri (assembly GCA_027627225.1). Classification (NCBI taxonomy): domain Eukaryota; kingdom Metazoa; phylum Mollusca; class Bivalvia; order Myida; family Dreissenidae; genus Congeria; species Congeria kusceri. The sequence goes on from CM051035.1 coordinate 43,495,998, forward strand.
AGAAGATTTTTAAAGTCATTTTGCTATGTAAGTCTATATAAACCATGTGACCCCCGGGGCGTGGCAAGTTTTGACCCCAGGTGCATCATTTGAACATTCTTCGTAGAGGCCCACTAGAGGATGCCAAATACCAAATATTAAAGCTCTCAGCCATGCAGTTTCAGAGATTTTTGAAGTTTTCACTTTTTAAATCTGTTTTTAGCTCTAGTAACCTATGCGGCGGACCAAAACGCTTTGAACAATTTTGAAAGAGGGTCACCCAAGGATCATTCCTGTGAAGTTTGGTGAAAATCTGCCCAGCGGTTTAGGAGGAGATGCTGTTTGAATGAAAATGTTGATGCACGACGGACAACGCACGACAAAAGGTGATCGCAAAAGCTCACCTTGAGCACGTTGTGCTCAGGTGACCTAACATAAAACAGTAAACAGAGTTCAAGTATTATGCTAGACAAAGACAGTAAGTAGTCTTAAATAAAGGTGTAAATATATTTAGAAATCACGTTTTAATTCATTTGTTTTATTTTTTAAAATGTTGAAAATGTAGACAACAATGTCTACAACATAATAATATGAAAGTTATATTTCATACTAAATTTTTAACTAACCTGATTGACTGAATTTACCCCCATACAATATGGAATTAGTGTATACTACATTTGGCTTAACTACATCTTCGATCTTCGTGTAAAATATTTGATGTTGATATTCAAAAGACATTTCTTTGATTAAAGTACTCAAGAAACAAAGATGAAAACACTAGTCAACAAGGGACAGAAAATCGTGATTCAATAAAACGATAAAAGCAGTTCAACACTGTTTGAATAATGCAGGGAAAAAACTCCATGTGCTCTACAATTTGATAACACAGAGAAGATAATAGCAAGATACAAGTTGGTACATAAATCTTACACAAGCATAATGTATTACTGTGAAACTCTATCCCAACTTGTACCAAATGCACAATTTTCCAAATGTTTCACATTTAACCCTACTTCACCCTTCTGACTTTTAAGTGAATACAAAGGCATATAACCATGTTATACAGCATTTAGGATTACATTAAGGCCTACAAAAACATTGTTCATTTCCGGTTACACAACCACAAAAATTAGGGTAGATAGGTTAAGGTAGGTAGGGATTTATTTTTTTTATTTAGTAAATGGTCAACTTGAAGATTCTAAAACTGAATTGGATTCTATAAAAAAAATAACACTTACTTAACCAAAAAAACATTAAATTATTGAAAAACATAAATAAAACAAAAAAATATCTGACAATCCCAGTAAAATGTTCTAGGGTCGTGCATTTTTTAGGGTAGGTCGGGTAACCTGAAACAAACTTACTTTTTTTAACGCCTGAACTGCACACAAGACTTTTATCCACTGCAGTAAAGGTTTTCTAAACATATCATTAACAGCTGTTGAATAGTCAGATTAGGTTAAAAATCTCATAAATGTTATATCAAGTAGTGATTATGTCCCTTGATTGTAAGACAAACCTGGAGTTACGGCCCTTATCATGCCAGAATCAATCACTAAGACCAGGTGTAAAGCCATAACCCAAACAAAGGGCTCATTGTAAATGAAAGGAGGCAGGCTCTAACTAGACACAGATAAACATCTAAAATCTACCATAAAATTTTTCTGTTCAGTTTCAATTAAACTCCTCAGATTTCCTGGGCAAGTTCTTCATCTAAGTTATTTAAGTAAAATTTCAGCAATGAAAATACAAAGATAAATGGTATTACTAACATGTAATTTGTGTTAATTTGAAGGTTTTGAACATTAAAAGGAACTCCATCCTTAAAGCTGGAATATTATTCCTAGCTATCAGGACAAATATAATTTTAACTTATTATGCCCATGGCAATAAATACACTATTTTATAAGTATTTACAAAACCACTGCTTTAAAGGTAAATTTCCAGATTATTTATGTCAGTGTGCACAAATAGTAAATATTTTATGGCTGGGTGAGTCAGCTTAAAGAAAAATCTCACACAATAGTTCAAAAGACTTCCACATTCTATATTTATTTCAGTTATTTCAGTAAACATGCATTATCAACATTAAAGAATATTTAAGTGGATAACAGTATCTCTAACCATGCAAGTCTACTTCACAAAACACACTGCCATCAATAATCAGTATTTGCATAATAAGAACATTAGCTTTATCACACAGCCATCCCTTGCTGTAAAATGCTCATATTCATATTAATTTTGGACATAAATCACCCAGAGGCCGCCAGAATCAATATCTTTTTAAGTGGCAACTATGTGCCAAACATGACTGTGTACACATGCAAGGTGCTTTCAAATTACCATAACAACAGACAGCCTCTTTTTAACTCATTAAAACATTATTGCAGCAAGCTGCAACACAACAAAATTAAATGCAGTTCCCTAAAGCAAAAACAGCCTTTTCGTATCTTTAACAGATTTTTGAATGGCAAAATTTCTGTGTTTATAAAACTAACATGTTTTGATCAAGTCGATTTTTTTTTCAAACATCTTAATAACTATGTTTTTAGCTATACCCTTAAACAATGATCAAATGATGATTAAAGTATTTAAAATCAACAGCTAGGATTCAAGATACAGCCATAAAATTACAACAAAAGAACAGAAAATAAAAGATTTACATTGTTCGAATAACATTTTAACAAATAATTCACTAATCTTGGCCATTTAGACTTCCATATCCATATTATGTTCAACTAAGGTGAACACTATATTTGACTGCCATCTTTTAATTTGAGTGACACCCCTGAATTTGACTGTCATGCCCTGAATCTGACTGACATCCCTACATTTTACTGCCATCACTTTATTTGACTGTCATCCTTAAATTTAACTGCCATCAATTCAATGTGACTGTCATCTCTAAATTTGACTGCCACCTATTAATTTGACTCCCATCCTTAAATTTGACTTCCATCCCTCAATTTGACTGCTTGTCATCAATGAATTTGACTGCCACCTATTAATTTGACTTCCATCCCTCAATTTGACTTCCATCTTTCACTTGGCCATGCCAAATTCAATTTGAATGTAATTCCTTAATTTATCTGCCCATCCTCAGTTGACTGCCATTCCCTCAATTTGACTGTCATCAACATTTGACTGTCATTCCTTAATTACAATTACTCTGCCATCTCAGCTGACTGCCATTGACAGTTGACTGCATTTCCCTTAATTTGACTGCCATTCTCACTTGACTGCCATTCACTTATTTTGACTGTCATCCATCAATAAATTTCACTGCCATCCTCAGTTGACTGCCATTCCCTCAATATATCTGCTATCCTCATTTGACTGTTATTCCCTCAATTTGACAGCCATCCTCAACTGACTGCAATTTCCTCAATTTGACAGCCATCCTCAGTTGACTGTCATTCCCTCAATTTGACAGCCATCCTCTGTTGACTTGTCATTAACTCAATTTGACAGCCATCGTCAGTTGACTGCTATTCCCTCATTTTGACAGCCACCCTCAGTTGACTGACATTCCTCTGTTTGACTGTAAACCATTAATTTGAGTGTCATCAACTTAGTTGTTAATTGTTGTTATTTCTTTTTGAAAGATCTGACTTTATCCAACAGCTCACTTTTATTTTAACGTTCAGAAACAAAACATTCCACTTGTGAAGTCGCAATGGTGTAATGGAAATGAGTTCAATCCCTTTGGCAGCGTTCTCAAAGACACCAAATACTGGGTATACCCAGGACAGTGACTCAAAAGTGTCGCAATAAGACAAATGAGGCGCATCGTGGGAAAACCGGTCTTAATACATGTGCGTAAGGTGTCGTCCCGGATTAGCCTGTGCAGTCCGCACAGGCTAATCCAGGACGGCACTTTCCGGCTACAGTGGATTTATGTATAGAAGATACTTTCTTGAAACAGAATATACCATAAAAGCGGAAAGTGCCGTCCCGGATTAACCTGTGCAGACTGCACAGGCTGATCCGGGATGACACTTTACGCACATGCATTAAGTCCGGTTTTCCCACGATGTGCCTCAAATAGGTTTAAACATTGATGACAAATGAAAAAGCAGCTTAAAGTTAAGCCTATCTTGTGCATGCAGTGGTTAAAAATATCAAACTTCATGATGTTTAACGAAGCGTAAGTTGTTAATGCACAAAGTAACTTGAAGCTTAAAAATAAAACTTCGTTTTTAATGGAATGTAGCTTGAATTTCATTTTTGACACTAACTGACAGGACATTGTTTTTTAAAACATAATAATTGTGTGCTGATGTTTGTTTTTTAATCAATTGAGTGGTGATAAGAAATCTGTTGTCTTGTAACAACAAGAATTGTTCCTCTAAGCGACAATAAATGTTCAAATTAAGGCATATACCAAATTGTGACTACTGCTTAGTAGTAGCTCTGGAATTAAATATTTTCAACAGATATCATATAAGAATTAAATAACAGAATGATTCAGACGTTATAATACCTTGAAAACGTAAGACTCTGCAAATATTAAACATAATGATATGGTCCTGCACAGTTGTGGTATTTTTATTTTGATCTTCCTTCCAAATGCCTATATAATTACCCTGTGCATATAAAAACCAAGGAAAGAAGTACAAATGCTGTGTGTGTTCTATAGAGTTATTGCCATTGTGCTCAGAATTGCATCTGTTTGCCATCCGTTACTTAATAGTATGTTTATAATATGCCATCCATACTGATGGTGTTACACACAGCACAAAAACGTAACAAAGGGCAATAACTCTGTGAAATGGGTTAAGGTTCTGCAGTTGTGCACTTCTTTTGTTAAGAATTAACATTGAAAGACTTCAAAGTCGCTCCAACTTAAAATAGTATCCTTAAAAAATGCTGTACGACAGGCATGTCTGCAACTTGATTATTTTCATATAAATCAATCAATCAATCTATATTACAATAATATTCTATGTAAGTTCATTAAATTTAAATTTAGTTATAATTATTTGATCAGATTTCAGCCAATTTCACATAAATTTCAGTTAAAAACCACTCCAAAACCCAGCAAATGCATGGCACATTACAAATTTACATCATGTCACCATAAAAAACTTGACAGTGTCAAAAGGCATGCTATTATGACAGCCAGTATTATATACTACAAACGATTACAATATCAGTGAACCAAAGACTATTTAACGACTGCAAAGGGAGGCAATGCAAAACTACGTGCAGCTTAAATGTACATGCTGAAATTACATGTGCAATATAGCACTTGTTACAGTTACAGAAGTTGTATTGCTGTGGTTGGTATAATATAGTGTGAAGTTTTACTGTTCTTGTTATAACGCAATATAAGGCCTCGGGTTTTCACGGTGAAATGGCAACAGTTAGGCTGCATTTCCATGAATCCGTATCCATATCTGCATAAAAATCGAACATAATGAAAATCATTGGACTGGTTCAATATATCCTTATCCGTATCTGCATGTTTGTGTCCGTCATTTAGAAATATGACGGGCACTATGTATATGCTATGAAATCTGCAGAAAAAATTTAGAGATATATATTATATATTCTTAATAGTAGGCAATCTGTTGGATTAGGTTAAATGGTCAGAAACTGAAATGATAGCCTTTGAATGAATGCTGTCAAATGTAGGGCATTTGTTACATGGTCAACAATGGTATGGAGTTTGTTGGATTTCTACGTTGCAGCCATCATTAACAAGAGCTGTCAGAGGACAGCGCTCGACTTTTCTTATGCTTGTCAGACTTACTGGCATTTTTATCTAAAACAAACTGTATGGATAGTAGGGGACAACTAAACCAAGTAAATTTTGTTCTTGAGTTACTGAGTGGAGAGCATTGTTCTAATTTTCAAAACAGTGACCTTAACCCCTCCCACCGCATATGCAATATCATGCGATGTCTAGCTATACAGTATTATGTTATTATTATTTCATTATTATTAATATTTTAATCTGTTCTCTAATAATTGAGCAAAAACTGTTTTTCTATGTTTAGTATCAGTGACCTTGATCTTGAACCCACCCAGCCCACCCCAAATGCAATCCCAAGTAAAGTATTACTGTAGGCTATATACATATGAAGATTAATTCTCGAGTTAGAGAGTGCAAATCAAAAGTTGACGCCAGACACGCAGGAATGTAAAATTTCAAAGTGTAAAAAGGCCCATGATCTGGACAAATTTCAAACTAGAGTTATCAAAATTGGCCTATGGCTTCATTTTAATATAGGGAATAAGTGTTTTTGAGTTTGAATGAAATTATTCAAGCCATTCCTAAGAAACTAGCTTACCACAAAACTTAAACCTATCCAAATCGCTTATATGTAAAATATCTAAGCGTAAAAAGGCCCCTAATTAAGACAAATTTCCAACTAGAGTTACCAAACTTGGCCTATAGCTTCATTTTATTATGGGAAATAAATGTTTAAAGTTTGAATGAAATCCCTCAAGCACTCCTGAGAAACTAGCTTACCGTAAAACTTTAACCTATCCAAATGGCTTATAAGCAAAATTTCCAAGTGTAAAAAGACCCATAATTTTGACAAATTTCAAACTAGCTTAAACCAAACTTGGCCTATAAGTTCATTTTAATATGGGGAATAAATGTATCAAGTTTAAATAAAATCCCTCAAGCCATTCCTGAGAAACTAGCTTACAGTAAAACTTTAACCTAGACTGGAGGCCGACGCAAACGCGGACGCGAGTAGAATAGCTTGCCTTTTTTCTTCGAAAAGTCGAGCTTAAAATGAGTATGATCGTCTAATGCCGAAATTTGGAAAGCCAGTTTCAAAGAGAAACTAAAAAGTTCATACATGATACGGATGCATGAAAATGGGCTTCCGAATTGAAATTTTGCAGATACGGACCTGGATACGAACACGGACTCATGGAAAAGTAGCCTAAGCCACTATTAAGTTTATAAGTTTATGTCTCTGATTAGTGTTGCGGTTGTTACATTTTATAATGAGGTAAGATACATGTGTGTTCATATAATTATATTCTGAAGGTAAATAAAATATTAGCATAATTTACTCATTCCACGAGTGTGCCAGAAATTTATGAAATATCCATAAACATTTAATAATTACATTATTCTTAAGCATTTATTTTTTTAATATCTGAAATTGAATATAAACTTAAAGAACTAAACGTTCTGCCAAATGGTCTCATCAAGGATAATACTGGAAAGACTTCCATGAAAATGGGATTATGGAAATAATTAGTTACAGACAAATGGGTTTAAACTAAACAAGATGTTGAAAAACACAAGTAAAAGGCAAAGGAATTAAAAATAATGTATCTTTAGAAATAACGTATCTGTAGAGCATGCTGCTCATAAGCACAGAATGATTTATTGTGTGTTCATAATCAAGTTACATAATATTATAATTATTGTTTTATATAGCTATAATATCTATTATGAGATTAAGGGTTCAACACTAAGGCACGTCCGAATGACATTGTCTTGTAAATTCTCAGTCTGGTCTAGTAAACTGGGCTGTAGCTTGTCCAATTGGTCGTATTGTCAATTTATCATGCAGTTAACATAATTCGGACATTTTTTCTCAAAAGTTAACTTGGTTTCATGCTTAAAATCGTAAAGTGCATCATTGTTGATAATTTAACAGTGTTTCCGTTACTATTATTAGACATGACATTCCAGAAGTCTCGCGAGACCGCATACTTACTTCTGATTGGTGCGACGCTTGATTATGCAAATTATAAGCCCGCCTGCAAAATGTCATATGTGTCAGGACGGACAAAACCGTGATGGGCCCAAAATGCAAATCGAAACATTTAAGCGAGTTGCTATATGCACTGATTAAATTTGACGAGATATTGTAATACCAGCGTTTAAATATTTCACAAGAATAAAAAAGATGAACATTTAAACAAATTTTGTAATAAATAGTTTTAAAATAGTATTTAAAAGGCGACACTGGGCATCATGAAATATGGCCGTCCTGACCCGACACTGTTTCATTTAACGACAATGAATACTGCTTTGTTTACCCGTTGATATGAGCAGACGATACACAACTGTTCATATTAAATCATTTTAATGTGTATATTCCTGACGTTTTAAGTATTAAAAGTATTTGTTAAACCCTTATTATAGCACATTGTTTGTATTTTATAGTACCCCAACTATGTGGTCTAGTAGACATAAGGTCAGGTCTAGTAATGTCTAGCAGTTACTGGTCCGATGGTCTAGTAGACATTAGGTCAGGTCTAGTAATGTCTAGCACTTACTGGTCCGATGGTCTAGTAGACATTAGGTCAGGTCTAGTAATGTCTAGCAGTTACTGGTCCGATGGTCTAGTAGACATTAGGTCAGGTCTAGTAATGTCTAGCAGTTACTGGTCCGATGGTCTAGTAGACATAAGGTCAGGTCTAGTAATGTCTAGCAGTTACTGGTCCGATGGTCTAGTAGACATTAGGTCAGGTCTAGTAATGTCTAGCAGTTACTGGTCCGATGGTCTAGTAGACATTAGGTCAGGTCTAGTAATGTCTAGCAGTTACTGGTCCGATGGTCTAGTAGACATTAGGTCAGGTCTAGTAATGTCTAGCAGTTACTGGTCCGATGGTCTAGTAGACATTAGGTCAGGTCTAGTAATGTCTAGCAGTTACTGGTCCGATGGTCTAGTAACAAATAAAATTAATGTCGAACCCTGAGATTACCCATATAGAGAATACTAGGTTAGTGTTGAATACAGATATGTTTATTTAGCGAGGCTTAGAAAACCTAAACGGTCAGCCTTGGCGAGTGGTTTAGGTTTTCGTGCCAAGCAAATAAAAACGTATCTGTATTCAACACTTACCTGGTATTCTATTTATCCCATCATTTTCTGTCTTTATTTTGAAATTGAACGAAAGAAAATCGCTGAATAACACGAAAAACATCAAATGACGTCACGAAAATAAACAATACGACGTCATTATAATGCGCTTGTTTGCTGTATTCAACAAGGTGGAATACAGCTTAGTTTATCGCACGGGGCGTTATTTCGTCAATGCAGGTGTGATGATGGGATATTATACGAAAGTTGGAGTCATGCATTGTCAATTAAAACTTAATTTATTATCCTAGTATACTATATATGTATCAGTTTTAAATGCAAAATTTGAAAAAAACATTTCGTGAATTACATTCATGTACTCTGATAAAAATCACACACAAACCAACCACTTTTAGTAATCATAGTATATTTTATTGAAACAATCTTATTTCCTTAACTTTCTAAAATATACAGACTGACTGATCATGCAATGAAATAATACCTACATATAAAACAACAGAAACGTGTTATTAATGAAAATACCTATTCTTTCTAAGCTTAAATCCAGCATAAATCCAAAATGAACATGAAGTGCACATTAAGTTTCTCCAACAGCAAGCATTCTATCAGTCCCAGAGGCACTGGACCATGTGCTATAAGAATCAATCTCTCTCTCTATCACTGCACTACATAGTGATCCACTACCAGTGAATAACCAACCCTGTATCACACATAGCTACAGGGTGTGGGGAAAGTAACCACTTCAAAGATGTTTAAGGCAATCTTCAGTGACTTAATTTAAACCTAAATTAGCAGAATAATCAAGTTATTTTGTGAAAAAATAATTCTGGAGAAATGTTATATTGGGAAAAAAATTATTTAAGAAGAAATGTTAATATGCGATTTATTTTTACAATGGGATATTTTGGGAAAAAATAAAATCAGATAAATGTTAATATGCAATTTATTTTTACACTGGAATATTTTGGGAAAAAAATAATTCAATAGAAATGTTAATATGCAATTAATTTTTACAATGGGAAAAAAAATGAATTCGTAAATGTGCGATAATTTTGCCATTGATAAAATTATTATTCTGCTATTGTGTTAGTATGAAGTCATTCAAACCTTGGCTTTTGGTATCAGTGAAATGAATTCGTTTTGATAAAATAATACTGACAGTATATATAGACCATTAAAAATAAAGTTATAACTCAATTTCCAAAATTGAATGCAAAACTAGTGTATCTGATATGGAAATGTGAAGCAGATACACCAGTTTCACATTCAACCCTCGAAACTAGTATTGTCACATAAGTGATGAATATACCCCCACAAAATGGCCTTGTCACAAAACTATGGCATCCATTCGAAAGAAATGGACAGAGAAAGAATGCTTTAATTTGTGAATGGTCAACAGTGTATTTGAAAAAATTTATTACAATAGGAGCCATAACTTTGTCAACATTTAGTGGTTTGTAACCAAAGTTGAACTTGATCTGTATTTTATGATGTTACACCTATTACCAAAAATAATTTACATATGTGAAGCCTTTCATGAGTTATTGTCCATGTTTTTCGGGAATTTAAGTAAAAAAGGGGCCATAACTGTGTCAAAATTTAGTGGTTTGTAACCAAAGTCGAACTTGACCTGTATTTTATGACGCTACACATGTGTACCAATAATTATTTAAATATGTCAAACCATTGTTGAGTTATCGTCAGAAAACCATGTTTTTAGGTAATATAAGTCAAATAAAGGCCCATAACTCTGTCAAAATTTAGTGGTTTGTAACCAAAGTTGAACTTGAACCGTATTTTATGATGCTACACATGTGTACCAAGAATTATTTGAATGTGTCAAGCCATTCTTGAGTTATATTCCGGCTATCATGTTTTTAGGAAATTTTAAGTCGAAAAGGGGCCATAACTCTGTCAAAATTTAGTGGTTTGTAACCAACATCGAACTTGACCTATATTCTATGATGTTACACATGTGTACCAAAAATTATTTGATTATGTCAAGCCTTTCTTGAGTTATCATCCGGAAACCATGTCTTAATGGAATTTTAAGTCGAAAAGGGGCCATAACTGTCAAAATTTAGTGGTTTGTAACCAACATCGAACTTGACCTGTATTTTATATTGTTACACGTGTGCACCAAAAATTATTCTTGAGTTATCATCCGGAAACCAAAAACCAACAGACCGACAAACCAACGAGCTCACTCCTATATACCCCCCTAAACTTCTTTTGTGGGGGTATAATTAGCTCCAAACAATTAAACAATAGATTATAATCAATTATGTTAGAAGTTATACACAACAAAATTAATGCGCAGCACTTTACACTGAATTTACATTATAAACAACAAAATTATGCATAATAAATCTTTATTTTCATGCATATACCAGTCTTCGAAATAACCACTTGCCCAAAGCCCAGGACAAGCAAAAATGTAATCGGGCAAGATAAAATTGTAACCTGTCTGCCCAAAAGGGCAAGTATAAAAAGGATGCACAATTATGACATTAAAAGATTAATTTACCAAAAATACAACAATGTCTAGAATTTTGTTCTCTAAATATACATATATCACAATCACTTGATTTTCTTTCCATACATGAATGTCGTCACTATCATTTGAACTGTTAGGTAATGTCTAGATTTTATTTTCACTTTTCGGACAAGTTCAGGTGGATTTGGGCAAGTTGAAATTGTTAGGCCTTTGCCCGAATGGGCAAGTCTGTCCAAAAAACGATTGTGAGGACTGATATAATTTAGCCATGGGCTTAAAGTTCCCACCTAACAGTAGCACAGCTATGTTTACAACCTTTGAACACAACCTGTAGCCTGGAGTATTTATGTCCACATTGCCATTAAACATTTTTTTGAATGACATAACATCCTGGTGGCAGCTGCTTGTACACGGTCCATTAACCACCCAAGATGCTTTATAACATATGCACCCACAATTTTTGTATGATACTACCCTGATCTTTCCAAGTAATTTTTCTTCTCTGTAGAAAATGATGGCAGCAATCAGAGCTGGAAATGGGGTGTAAAAATATGCTTTGTAAAAACAATGGACTTTGGGTAGAACATAATACTCCAAAATGAAAAATCATCCCAAAATTATTTATATTAAAATTACATGGTACTTCACTATACAGTTCAGACGACTGTAAGTATTTAAATGACAATACTGATTTATATCACTGCAACATTATGCATTATTAAACTGGCATACAAAATAATATAACAGTGAAACCTTTTTAAAACAGAACAGTTTGGGGTTCGGTCTATTATTTAGTTTTTACTAGGTGTTGGCCTGTACACCCAGGTTGAGTTCCCCATTCCAAACTGATTTAAGCCTCGGTCACACTGTCACGATTGCCCACGATTTACAAAATTTTGGTGAAGTGTAGTAAAGCGTGAACACATACGTACTGGCATCTGTGTGAATCTTGAAGAATCTTGGGGAATCCTTATCGATTGGGAAGCGCTACGACAGTTTTTAACATGTTCAAAACATTCGTGGCTTGTCGTAGCGCAGCCACAATGTTTCCAACACATAGGACAATTCTAGTGCAGCCACAATGTTTCCAACACATAGGACAATTCTAGTGCAGCCACAATGTTTCCAACACATAGGACAATTCTGGTGCAGCCACAATGTTTCCAACACATAGGACAATTCTAGTGCAGCCACAATGTTTCCAACACATAGGACAATTCTAGTGCAGCCACAATGTTTCCAACACATAGGACAATTCTAGTGCAGCCACAATGTTTCCAACACATAGGACAATTCTAGTGCCATTGTATCTCAATCTGGCTTATTCTTATTCTTACAGCCATCGTGGAGGCATTTGTGGCCTTTAATGTTTAATCGTGATTATTTGTGACTGATTTTATGACATATACATTACAAGACTGTAGTATGTTATGGTACGTTTTGCTACGTATTTCTACGCTTGCCCTACGGTACAGTTACGATTCCAGTAGGATCTTTAGTGACAACTATCATGACTACTCACGAATATACATGACTGACCATGACAACGCGAGGATTGGGTCACGTTATCTGTACAGTTTATCGCGACGTTACTATGCACTCACTACGTTTGCCTATGCTGGTGTCACGATTATGCACGAGGCATCGTGATGTCCAAATCGCCTTGAAACATAGTGAAGTGTGACAATTATTTGGCTGCTCGTAGGTTCATCGTGATGAATCTTTTTTTTATCTTACTACAATCTTAGGAGAAACATTAACAATCGTCTGCAATCGTCTGTTACCGTAGCGTATATCTGACACTAGGTATTACAACAGTAACAGATCGTATCATATCTTGGTAAAGCCGTGGTCAATCGGCTGCGGAAACCTACAAGTGTCGTTGATATTCGTAGTCTCGTCCTTCAACAACCGTAGGTATACGTATGAAACTACAATCGGCACACTGTGCATCCCCACTCATCACGATTAACAAGTGCACGATCAATTGTGAGCTACCGTAGCCAAAATCATGACAGGGCTTTACAAGCACTGTAATTTTTTATAAGAAAACTTGAACTCCCTGCCTAATGGGTATTGGACCCATCTTCAAAACTGTGAACAAAGTTCACACAGGATGAACCAACAAATAAGTGATGGCTTAAGTTTTCACCCTCAGTGACATCCCAACAATTATGTAACATAACACTGTCTGGAGTTCTGATATCAAGAAATAACCCTGGTATATTAATTTTCAATAAAAGATGACAGGCGTACATTGTGCATCATTTCAACCAAGCAAAATTACATGGTTCTAAAAGCTAAAATTTTACGATGCACATAAAAAGTTGGTTATTGACGGAAGACTTAATGCTCTGTAAGAATTTTATAGTGTGTGCTATGCAAAGGTATTTTAATGAGTTCAAATTTGCACAGAAGATTTGGAACAGCTTATGACTGCAAAGAGATGAACATTGCCAATAATTTATGGATGTATGAACATTAAAATTTAAATATTACCAAAATAAACTGAAACTTTAAAGATTCTTGGTAAATTAAAGGGACCTGTTCACAGATTGTCAAATTGAAAATTTTCAAACATTTTGTAACAGATTCCAAAAAGAAAATACATTATATACAAACAAGTGAAATAACACTCGTAACTGCAAAATATATATTGGAAATATTGGTTCGTTTATGGGTAATCATCAATCGAAATTGATAAAATTATAAAACGTTTTTGTAACGCTTTTCATCTGTTTTGACAAAGATGTTTATCACTTAGATACCATTAAAAATACACAACCAAATGTTTAAGTCTGAATTGCCGTGTGGCTAGCCCATGAGATTTTTTATCTCAAAGGTCCTTGGTTTGAGTACCGACGAAGGCAAATTTTTAAATTTAACTTTTTTTCTTTATATAATATTTGTTTTAGATTATTCCAGATGCTGTAGTTTTTGGTAGTAAGGATATTTAATGACATTTTTCAAAATTCGAAAAATCTATGAACAAGTCCCTTTAAGAAATAACACACACAATGATATTGAAGCATCGTTTCAGTACTGTGTAAGGATGAAGAATGAAAAGCTGCATGCGTCTTGTGTGTTTTAATTTCCTTTGTACAAACACTGTGTGGTAAGGCCCCCCAAAAAATAGTCCCGTTTCTGGTCTCCCGACCGACCCTTTACTTTTGCTGCCGACCCTACATATTTTTGGTCCAAAAATAATGACTGAAAAAGACTGTACAACAAAAACCATTATCCCATTGTAAAAAAATATAATAAAATAAAACAAAATCCCTACCTACCGACCCTTATTTTTTTGGGCAGGAGACCAGAAACGGAAATATATCTTTTTTTGGCCTAACCAATACTTTAACTAATTTAATAGCAGACCTCAACTGTGGTTGTGAATCTCATGCTAAACTTGCTCTGTCGCGACCATGAGGGAAATCCGGTCCGTCGAAATTCAAAGTTAAAACCGTATGTCTGCTGCACTAGTTGCGGTGGAGAAAAAAATGCTCGACAATTGATACTTGAAAATATCTCGCAGGAAGCTCGCTGTATGGCTGAAATGCCACAAACTGGTTGTGACCGTGGCATAAGACAACATATTTGTTAATACCGCATTCCACAGACATCACAAATCCAACAAATAGCAAAAAATTGATAAATTTTAGGATTCGTAGTTGAATCGTAATCAGTACATGAAGTTCTTAATGGAATCGTTTATGTTCGTAGTCAGTGCTTGCAATTCTTGAGCAGTCGGGAATTTGTGACAAAGTTTTGAACTGTTCAAAATACTGGCCACGAACTCCCGATTCCAAAAATTTGCAGTTAATTCGTAACAAATTCGTAGTGCATATTAGGCATAGTAACTGAATTGATTTGAAGGCATTCTCATGCATTTGTAGGTATTCTTATCTCATTCCAGTGACTCGCTTTTTGACCACGATTCGGTTATGAATCAGTCACGAATCCCTTGAAAATACGTCAAAAATAAATAAAAAAATATATCATAATTTGTACCTATATTTGTGCATGCATTTGGTGTATTCTTAACAGATACGTAACTGATTCCTAACCTTCATGCAGTAGTCGTAATAGATTCTTGTAAATCATAGTAAGTCTTGACAACATTCGTGCAATTCCAGCCGAATCCTATGAATATTCGTAACACTATCTGAACTGTATCGTGAATGAATGGTAAAATGTCTCAATTCGACCCTGAAAATGTGCAAAATTTCACAAATCCTCACAAATCCTAAAATTTAACAATTCACGAGATTTGTGGCATATGTGCAATGGGGTAAAAAGGTGACACATAACGTGGACAAAGCTGTAGTTACATTCACATAATGTTGAAAGTTTATCGACTATTATAAGTATGATGGCCAGAGGTCAGTCAAAATATGTGTGGTTCAAAATCATTTTCACAAAATTTCATTATAAACACACCGTAGAAGTTCTTTTATATTAATTATTTCCATTTTACATGCGAGCATGTAAAATGAAAATCAATAAACAATTTTTAACACTTAAAAGCTATCCACAGCCTACAGCTCAGCTATCTGCTCAAATCGTTCAGATTATTTTAATAAAATAAATCATGCAATTGATTCAATGACGGTAAAAACGCATCGACCATGCATCCTCATTCGTAACAATAAAGTATCTAATCAATGAACATTAAAGCGGCGAATAATGAATGCAAACTAATGATTATACCTGCGCAGTTGCAAATAACATCAAAGACATCCTAGAGTGTTGTATTTGTTCAAGTCTTTTAAGGTATAATATTATGTTTGCGTAGACATTAATGAGACTGAGCATGGAGCATGGAACAAAAACATCAAAAGGTGAGCACAAGCTCCAGGGATATCTAGCACTGTGAGCATTGTTAGAAAGGAAGGTTAGAGAACAATGATTTATAAGCCCCTGTCTTTGGTGTCTGTCTCTAGCAACAAAGAGTGCAAATTTATGATTTCATGTACCATACATCATAATGAAGCTGTTTATCTTTATGTTTTTATCCACATTATATGAAGTTGATGAATTCTGCTAAAGCAATCATACGGCTCCATGTTTTTAGCACATTTTTCTTACAAAAAGGTATTAAATGCATACAAATGAGAATTACCATAGCAACCGTAAGTGGTATCCCATAATGCTGAGTTTGTGGCAGGAAATCGAAGGTAAAAATAATCTTTATGATCGTTATAATGCATTTTTTATACAATAAACACAAAAAAGTTTAATACAAGTACACACACATTTATACGAACAAAAATTATGTGTAGGCAAAACCTTAACAAGAAATGTCTTTTAAAAAAGACAATCGGCTTTGAGATAATTCAATAAAAATGAGATATCATTTTACCCTCAACATAATAAAAGTGGGCCAAGATGATCGGTTACGTGGCTTCTCGGACCCCAGATTTTTCGGTCCCCACCTAGAAAAGGCGACCTCTCGGACCCCAGATTTTTTGAGCACCATAGGAAAACTTCTCATATCCCAAATATAATGTGTGATTAATTCAATAATTATTATTTGTACCGTGAATAAACCGATCATACCACCCCATGTTTTCACCAGTGATACATGAATAACCTAAATAATTTACGTTAACATCATTATTATATAAATTTGTCGGTCAAATTTAACAAATTAACAATGTACGAAAATAATTGTGGGAATGAATGAAAATTATTCTGTATCAGACGCGTATAGTTATTAATAAGAAATATACCCTACCTTTATCTTGGAAGTTATCTATGCATAATACATAGACCATTTGGAGTCAGTTAATAACTGATACTGTGTATCCTTATGAAGAGCAATCTTCAGGGAACATTCAGCGCATTTGACATAATAATGACTTCCATTTTTGATAACAGAAACACGATGTATCAAGGGTTTCTGTGCATAAGTGGTATTGCAAATTGTGTATTAATGCTACGAAAATGAAGTATAAGTAACATCAATAACATTTCGACGTATTCCGTTACCACATTATACCACATTTTATTTATAGGTTGATAAACATCTACTGGAGAAGTTGATAGAAATGTGCAATTCTATTTAATTCTTAATAGGACGCAACCGCCATTCAATGTTAAATTAACATGCACAGTAGTTTTATAAACATAAATTCCCCATTTATTGAAATATTCGCTCTTATGATTCTCTGGACGCTAATTGTTGCATGTATATTATAACAGCTATACACCCGCAGCTAAACGGCCGCTAATTTTAGAATTATTGTGTGTTGAACTCGCTAGAATCAATTGTTATATATACAGCGTGCCGCTAGGCTAAACAAAACAGTGGATTAATTCTGAGAACAAATCTAATATTCTGTTCTTGACATACAACGAGAAAACATGTTCATAATTATGTTCAGTTCTAGAGTGTATGTCGGAGAAATGATTGTAACTTTATTTTAACCGCTTATTTAAACAATCATGTACATTTTAATCCCCAAAAGTATGCAACAGTTGTTGGTATACATTAAACCATTGTTGTAAGTTTGCATTCCCTAAAAATAGAAAATTTGCCAAATTCTATTGGCATTCAATTTTCCCCGCTGCATAATTATCGCAAGAAATCTAGGTCAAAAGTGATCTTAGACAGCTACGCTGAAAAAAAGAGAAACCTACATGATTTCATGTTAACATCGGGGTATTGGGGGGAAATGGGAAATCACCAGAACACTGGCCCTTGTCGCTTAAGAAAAACCATGGTCAGGTACAGGTATATATACTTGCCAGCTAAATGTAAAGCACCTATCAATATTTTCCCCCAGGGGGGGAGCGGCGGGCTGACCCAGGGAAATTAGACATTTTGGGGGGGGGGGGGTCTAATTCCCCACCCTATAGTCAAGCATATTTGTCTAAATCCCCTCAGTGGGAGATGCTATATATCCATCAAATGCAGTTTCCGCGAAAGTCGTGAATTTATTACTGGCCACGAGGACCAGTAATGCCCCAAATATTACTGGCCCAGACAAACTATTACTGGCCACTTATTTTTTTGCAAGAAACATTAAATACGATTAAGACAATATATTTGATGAAAACTAAAACAATATACACTTAAGAGTGCTTTATTAACTAAAGCTACTACTATCAGCATGTTAATTTTGCAAGATATATTCGAATTCAATTGTATTTGTCAAAGTCCTTTCAACGTCTTCAACAATGTTATACTTCAACTGGAAATATAAGACAACAACATTGATAGGTTTCCTGTTACACAGTCATTACACTGTCATGTCAACCATGTAGTCGGGAACCAATTCTCTTGCGAGACTTGTGACGTCATCTTATTGAAACACAAACATGTTTAAATTCAACCAATTAAAACGCAAGACAGAACCAGTCGAACGGAAACCGAAAATGAAAGGAGATTCCAAGAGTGACGTAATTTTGTAAACAAAACGTACAGCAATCGATGTCGTAAAATATTTATGACAGAAATTTTAACCGGACACGAGGACCAGTATTCTGACAGTTTTTCCCCGACCTCCCGGATTTTTATCGGCAATGTCCGAGGTCGGACGGTCTTTCGCGGAGACTACAAATGGCCCGGGGCCTGTATTACCAGGATCTAAAATCCAACCAAAGTCTATTAACCCGGGACCAGGAATCATTTGGTAGGTGCATAATTAGTGGCCTGTAATATGGAATTCAGGAGATTACCAGACCTGGCTGGTGGCCTGTAATGGATTTGGGGCTTTCCCTTTCACTGACCATACTTCAATTACCACCATTCCTTCCTGGCATATGCTCAATGTAACAATGCTCAGACCCCCACTTCCCTCACCCCAGACCCCTTGATGCTAGGGAGAAAATGATCTGTTTAAAATAAACATATCCACTGCAGAAGACAAACTTACAAAGTGTTGTTTATTATTTTAACTCCACATGATGTCTGCCTGCAGAAACCTGAAAGGATCATACTGAAAGCTGTTTTCCAGACACATTTTCATTGGGGATTCAAGTGCAGCAAATATGATGCATCATACAGTAACAAGCAGAGCAATAACTATTTATTGCTCTAAATACCCAATACCCACAGAAAACACCATAAGGCCACTTTGCCCATGGGACACAGGCTCTGTAGAGTTTGTTCTTACCTCACAAAAACATTTTTATAACATGCACATCTGAATTTTTACTTGATAATCATTATCTAAAAAATATTGTTTGTTGCCCTTCAAAATTGTAGAATAAGTTTGATCTCAAAAAGTATGTGTAAGAAATGGGCAGAAATTAATCCACAATATCACCAGTATTTAATTTCAAATATACCCACTTAAAAACAAATATTTCAGCGGAATAACAACTTCTTACCTATTTTATACAAGTAATAATTAAAATGTTTGACAATATGGCAATCCATTGCATCCTATTACTACAGCCGAATCAATAGAATAACAACCTATCGAATAAACTAAAGCTTTATCCTGTTGCTATTTTTAGCACACTTTTATTCGATGGCTATTTTCAGTACGCTATATATTTCAATGTGACGTCATACCAAATGATGAAGTTTGTAGTAAACAAAAACAAGAGGGCCCTGAGGGCCCTAGGACGCTCACCTGAGACCTTGTTACCCAATTAGAATTTGCATCTCCAAGGTGTGGCTTTTTTTTTTTATCCCAGGGGCATAATTTGAACAATCTTAACAAACTTCTGGGCCTTGCGGTTTCAGGTAAAGCTTTTTAAAGTCATTCTGCTATTTAAGTCTATATAAACCATGTGACCCCTTGGGGTGTGGCCAGATTTGACCCCAGGGGCATAATTTGAACAATCTTTGGAGAGGACCACTATGCAATGTTACATAGTACAGATAGGAAAGCTGTGGGCCTTGCCGTTTCAGAGGAGAGGATTCTTAAAGTCATTTTGCTATTTAAGTCTATATAAACCATGTGACCGCCTGGGCGTGACCAGTTTTGACCCCAGGGGCATAATTTGAACAATATTTGTAGAGGACCACATATACATACCAAATATGAAACCTGTAGGCCTTGCGGTTTCAGAGGATTAGAATTTGTTATTTTGCTATATAAGTTTATACAAACCATGTGACCCATGAGACATAATTTGAACAATCTTTGTAGAGGACCACTATAGGATGTTACATACCAAATATGAAACCTCAGGGCCTTGGGGTTTCAGAGAAGATTTTTTAAGACATTTTGGTACTTAAGTCTATATAAACCATGTGTCCCCCAGGGCGTGGCCAGTTTTGACCCCAGGGGCATAATTTGAACAATCTTTGTAGAGGACCACTATAGGATGTTACATACCAAATATGAAACCTCTGGGCCTTGTGGTTTCAGAGGAAAAGATTTTTAAGGTCATTTTGCTATACATTCTATATAAACCATGTGACCCCCGGGCGTGGCCCGTTTTGACCCCAGGGGCATAATTTGAACAAACTTTTTAAAGGTCCACTAAAGGATGTCACAAACCAAATATGAAACCTCTGGGCCTTGCAGTTTCAGAGGAGAAGATTTTTAAAGTCATTTTGCTATATATTCTATATAAACCATGTGACCCCTGGGGCGTGGCCAGTTTTGACCCCAGGAGCATCATTTGAACAATCTTTGTAGAGGACCACTATAGGATGTTACATATCAAATATGAAATCAGTGGGCCTTGCGGTTTCAGAGGAGAAGATTTTTAAAGTCATTTTGCTATATATTCTATATAAACCATGTGACCCCCGGGGCGTGGCCAGTTTTGACCCTAGGGGCATAATTTGAACAAACTTTGTAGAGGACCACTATAATATGTTACATATCAAATATGAAACCTCTGGGCCTTGTGGTTTCAGAGGAGAAGATTTTTAAAGTCATTTTGCTATATATTCTATATAAACCATATGACCCCCGGGGCGTGGCCAGTTTTGACCCCAGGGGCATGATTTGAACAATCTTTGTAGAGGACCACTATAGGATGTTACATACCAAATATGAAACCTCTGGGCCTTGCGGTTTGAGAAAGAAGATTTTTTAAGTTTACACTTTTAAAATCTATTTTTAGCTCTGGTGACCTACATATGCCGCGGACCATAATGATTTGAACAACTTTGAAAGAGGGTCACCCAATGATCATTCCTGTGAAGTTTGGTAAAAATCTGCCAAGTGGTTAAGAAGATGTCGTTTGAATGAAAAGTTGACGACGGACGGACACACGCAGGCACGGACAACGGACAACGGGCGATCACATAAGCTTACCATGAGCACTTTGTGCTCAGGTGAGCTAAAAAACGGTGTTAAAACTGAGAAACATTATTTTTTATTTTTGACATATTTTCACACCGTTTAAATGTTTTATGAGCATAGCATAATAGGATAAATAGAATATTAGGTGAGTGTTGGATAAAGATGAAGTTTATCATGCTCGGCACGAAACATTTGAGCGCCTGGCAAACCTCGCGCTCATCTGTTTATAAGCCTCGCATGATAAACTTCATCTTTATTAAACACTCACATAATTTTCTCTATATATTCAACTATGGTTAAGACAATAATCCAATCCTGCAACATCACCAACCATAGCAAGCAATGTCCTTTATTGACCTTAAACAATTACAAATGGATTCCATATAATAAGACTTACTTGTTTTTCATGCTCACAGAAAGTGGATTCTTATCATTTCTACAAACTTGGCAAGGATATTACATTTAAAATGTCATTTAGCTTCACATTTAAATTATACCTGTTCGAAATATGTTGTGCCAGTTACTGATTTGTGGCCAAGAAAAACGTAATAGTAGGTCAGTAAATACTTGAAAACAATGCAAAAACTCTATGAACTGGAAGCATCTGAGATAACAGATACTCAGTAACCTAGATATAAAATTTACTACTGAAGACTGAAAGAGATGAAACTGATTTGTGACCAAGGAAACACACAGTAGGTCAGTAAAAACTTGGTAATGCCAAAACTCTATGCACTGGAAGCACATGAGACAACAGATAACTGGGATGTAAAATTGACTCCTGAGGACTGAAAGAAATGAAACACATGTTCTATCATGCATGCTTGACATTATAGTTATTCACTTTCAAGAGAACTCATAACGGTAAGCAATTTCATTATGTTGTTAGTGAAGTGTTATGGGAGTACCTTTGATGTATATCAAATCTTCTGGATGCTTTTCGCCACCTTTGTTTCCCTTGGCTGGATGTGCAAATAGTTTTACCAGACACCAATTACAAGTTAATTTCTCTGAAATCGTTTTCTGCACATAAGAAATGTGCACTGCAGTGAGGCAGGCAAACTCAATATGAATAGACATCAGTCTGAAGGTTTTCCCAACGCACTGATCCAGATTTTAAGAAGCTGCCAGCCGCATCATAATTGCTCACAAAGATCATTTATTAACTACTTGTCCACACCACAATTTAAAGTTATATAGGTCACTATGGGAAAAAGGTTTTGCATTAAGGCTGCAGAACTCAGACCAAGGCGAGAAACAAAAGATCCAAGAGGACATGTTTGGCCGTTTTTCACATCCGTATCCACATTGCATCAACAAAAAATGAAACAAGTTGAAAACAATCTAACCGTTTCCATATGTCTGCAATCCATATCTGCAAAGCGCATCCGTAATAGCTGTCCGCAAAAAAATCGCGATTGTGAGCGATTTAATGCGGATGCTGACGACATTGTACCTCACTCAGCAAGTTGAACCACAAGGTTTTAGACATAAAACATTGCAAAGGTCCAGAAACATCCTAATAACAGAAGATATATGTAAGACACCAGGAGTATAATAACTCGAAAATAACACATAACATTTGCAGAATAATGCACATTGCCGTAGATATATAAGGTGGAGAAGTGTTCCCAATCAACCATTTGTTAATAATGTTTGCATATTTGCATAAATATTAGCAGTCGACAATATTAAAACGCTTAAATAATTCTTACTCAGATATGTTTACTCTTTTAATATAAGAACATTACTAAAATATGTCCAATGGTAAATCATGGAAAAGCCAGTACATAACACACTCCCTATTGTATTTCATGCAGATACAGAACTGATGCAGATACGGATACAGATAATGACATAATTATGAAAAAGAGTCCTATTGCTCCAATGCAGCCATGCTGTGCAATGGACCGTAACCATTTGAGCAACAATGGCAGACTACCAACCAAAGTACATTTCTGCTAAGTGTCATCAAAGTTTGCTCAGTGGTTGCAGAGGAGACATCGTTTGAGAAAATGTTTACGTAGCATGCACACACACATACAATCAAACCGCCATGGCAAAAGCTCGCTGGCAGTCGGCCAGTGACTCTAAACGTCATGCATCTGTGGAATATAGGCGATGTGTGATATTTCATGGGGACATAAATGGAACAAGACGTAGCTGGACCATGATTTGACCATTTAGGTATAAACAATTATCTTCTACCTTATCCTGCTTCTCAATGAATAAGTACAAATTCTAAAATTGTACTGTTACTACATTTCACACAAATATTGCCGCAGATTTTTTGGTGATTAACTTTTGCAAAATTATGAATATGGATATTATAAAATACAAATAATGCTACAATTTTATCCCTTTGGATGAATGACTATATTCATAACATTAAAGACACGAACAATACTTTTATAAAGCTACAAAACTTTTTTAAGCAGTCGAACAATTTGATTGATTCTCTGCCAAAAAAATGCAGACAAAATAATTAGTTTTCTACCAAGCATTTCAAGGAAAAAAAGCAACAAAAAATGCTAGGAAAACATACAAGTAACTAGACTTACCTGTGATTTTCTGTCTGCCTTCAGACAGCCTTCTGATGATAAAGAGCTGACTGGTTTTGCAGAATTTCACTACTTTCTGGTATCAAAGATCTTGCATGTGTGAAAACCAGTCATGCATCCTGTAGACACACTGTCTTGCAGAGATCTATAACTCTTCAGAAATCTGTCATTAACTGATTAGGTTTGCCATTCCTATAGGAACAACAAAACATATGATACATTATGTAAATAATGCCATAAAACCCTACACACATAAAAGTCATTTTGGGACATAATTTTTTTCCTAAAAACACAGATTTACAACAAAGATCTGCCATTGCAGACTGGAGCTAGTTCAAACATATGGAAGGGTATATACGCCACAACATGCATGTAACTAAGTGACAATTGCAGGTTGCTAAATGGCAATTGCATGTTGCTAAATGACAATTGCATGTGGCTAAATGACAATTGCCTATTGCATTATGATATTCGTAATGGAACGACATATCTATCCACCAGTTAATGACATTGTTATGTTATTTACACGCATATGCGTTCTGCTACGTGGTAACTGAATGCTTCCGTATGCAAAGTTCTTGCTGCTTGCATGTAATTGACAATTGCTTTCAGCTTTTTGTTTGCTTACTGCAATATTGAAATGTTTATTCATACTTTTCCTTATTGCATTCCTATGCGCATGTCACTTTGTTGTTGCTGATTGTCAGAAGCGATTAACTAACTAGTGGATCTTTCTAAGCATGTTAATGCATTATAAAATTACAGGAAACCAATACGAATTTGGATTTCTAGCGCAAAGTACTATATACTGGAGACAACTCTCGACAGCAAATTCAGATGTTTGATAGTTACCGGAGATATGCAGACTGCTTAAGTCGAAATAACACTTTTGGAGTCCGAGCTAGTTTCGTTGAACGTACATTTTGCGTAAAAATGTAATCGTTAAGAATATTTATTAAACAAAGAATTTTAATTACAGAACAAACATGAAATAATAAACAAAATACGATATATAGAGGAATAATAGCGATTTAATGTTGTTGTGGATCTCTATTATCAATTTCATGAATATTCACGAGTAACCCAAGCAGTAGAAAAAGATGAACATTTTATTTTTTGCATATGGACAGACGGGTGAACGGACACTCGGGCGGACGTGTGTATGTGTGTGTGCACCCAGCACCCCTGCCTTATTTACTTTTAAACTCATCGAAAGTTGGGACGAATTTTGAATCATAGCTTTTACTGTTGTAATTTTTAAATTTTGGTGTGGGGTTGTGCTGTTTGGGGGGAGGGGGCGCTCAGTACAAAGTGGAGGGTGGAGTACAAGAGGAAATCCCAGATAACCGGTATGTTGACCACCAACCATACTCACATGCGCAGAGTAGGGAGTGAACCCGGGCGGCCTAAATAAAAAGCGAGTCGACTAACCACTGAGCTAGCCTGACAGTGCTTCAAGCTATTAAGAAGTTGCAGAACGGACAAGATGTATGTCTGAAAGTCATCTGTACTGACAGACGGCCGGGAAGGCAGTTAATTAGTGCCCAAGCTGTCAGGACTGATACACTCAATACATAACAATCTTTTTTCAATGAATTTTCTTAAAAATGGTTAAAGCATATAGACCGGACATGCTTTGTGACGGACAGGCTCCGGACGTACGGACGTACGTACTGACAGACAAAGTATTGGCTCAACATCGCCATGCTTGTGCTCACTAAGACTAGCTTTCCTAGGCCGTTTACTTTTTTGCAGAGGCGGGACTAAAAACGGGACCTTCTTTTGACCGAAATAGCCAGGAGCATAACTAGTCAACATGTAGCTTGGAGTTAGATATCTCCCAGCGATTTTACGGACACTGCCGGAATTTCTGGTTCCCGGTTACATATGAATTAGATATTACAAATGGTCAAGTCGCATTTGATTAACTTTAACATGCGTAGTGCTTATTGCTTTCGCCTTGCGGAACTTTCAATTGTTAATACATTAATCAGACTACTTCTGAAGAATCAACTTCCTAAAGTAAAATGTACAAACCAATACAAACTTGTTTGAATAAACATGCTACTGAATGGATTCATTTGTCACTTACACACAAGAATATGTGATTTACAATTATTGAGTAACGACAGATGCAAGCTATGTGCCACTAACTGATAGAAAGAAGAACAAAGACGCACGGAAGTTGCGCACGGAAGTTGCAGTTAGTTTGTAACGAATAGCACAATGCAATATTCAATTGTCATTAAGCAGCATGCAATTGTCATTTTAGCAACATGCAATTGTCATTTAGCAAGATGCATGTACAGGCGGATATTCCCTCCCATACAAACAACATGGCTTTCATTTCTAGGTTACCCGACCTACCCTAAAAAAATGCCCTGACCCTAGAACATTTTATTGAGTGTTTCAGATATTTGTTTGTTTGTTTACTTTTTTTTCAATAATCTAATGTTTTTGGATAAATAAGTGTTTTGTTTTGATAGCATACACTTTAAAACAATGTTTAATGATATTTCCGACATGTTTTGAATATTTATTCAGTTTTAGAATCTTCAAGTGGACAATTTACCAAAAAAAACAACAACAAAAAAACAAACAAATAAATCCCTACCTACCTACCATAATTTTTTGGGGCATATAACCCGAAACAAATTTTTGTTTATGCCTTAAGGGGTTGGGTATCAAAGTAACAGATGAGGATTTTGCCAGAACTGAGTAAAGCCCCATCATACTTAAAATAATTGAATACTGAGATATTTAATTGAGTACTTGAAAATATGTTACTCCATATGATTAACATTTGCTTATACTTTCTCTAAATGTATATTGGTTGGTGTTTTAAATAAACTAATGACAGTAAATTTTAGTGGAAAATATCAGATTATTTTGGTTTTGTAGTGTCAGTAAGCAAACTGATTACTAATTGACAGTTAAAAATGCTATGAACAGAACAGGATAATTTTGACCACAGTATTTTGTATCTTTTTATGAACAATTTTTTCAGAACACTCAGGGGTGTGGAAATATCAAAATTGTTAACTTGTCCATGGACAAGTTCATTGCAAAAATCTACTTGTCTGCAAACAACAGTCACTCGTCCAAACGAAAACACAGTCTTTATTTAGGCCTTCCTCATATATTTTTGTCATTAAATTATAAATTCAAATGTATAAGGGTATAATAATATGATAATTAGCTTCCAACTTAAACATCATTTTTACACCCTGAAATTGTACTTGTCCAAGTAGACAGGAAAAAATCACTTGTCCTACAGCAAAATTACCCACGTCAGCCATATGATTTCCACACCCCTGACAATAGCCCATTCAGGCTTAAGTTGCTTAGTAAAATCCCTAGCCTGAAAACTATTTAACTAGCCCCAAGTCTTGCAATGAAGCACAATGAAAATGCAATGATCCAATGATTTATTTTGTTTTTAACAGAAATCCAGTATAAATGAATGCACCTATCAATATTTTCCCCAAGGGGGGGGGGGGGAGCGGCAGGCAATCAGTGCAATTTTGACTAATTGTATTTTGGAGGATCTAATTCCCCACCCTAGAGCCAAGCATTTAGTCTAAATCCCCTCAATGGGGGATGCTAAATTGGTGTATCGAATGGCCCAGGGGCCAATATTACAGGGACCTAAAATCGTAACAGTCTATTTCCCGGGACCCGGAATCATTTGGCGTGTCAAATTCCCGCCTGTCGGGAATTGCTTTCAGTCTAAAGTCCCCAATATGCCCGCCGCTCCCCCCCTGGGGGAAAATATTGATAGGTGCATTATTCTTTAAATGTTGGTGATGTGAATGTTGCAGATCTTTTTGGTTAACTTTTATTAGAATGCACTCCAGGTAGACTGTAAGTTTTGTTAATTTATTTGCAAGACTTTGATCATGATCGTTCATAACATTGTGTCATAAAAATTGCTGAAAATAAAACAAGACCAGTCTTCGAAATAACCCACTTGCACGAAGCCCTGGAAAAGCAAAATATGTTGCCCCTGGTACTAGAGTTGATGATAAAGGTTAGTCCCAAGTTTCAAGTGAATAAAACTTACGTAGTTTTGAAGTTACAAAACTTTTTAATGTAAACTTTAAACAGAAAATCTATGTGAAAAAGGGAGATAACTCTATCAAAATACAAAATAGAGTTATGGGAAATGTTCACCCTGATACTGGAGTTGATGACAACGGTATATTCCAAGTTTCAAGTCAATAGCTTTTGTAGTATTGAAAGTTACAAAACTTTTGAATATAAACTTTAACCAGAAAATCTATGTGAAAAAGGGGCATAACTCTGTCAAAATACAAAACAGAGTTATGGGGAATGTTGCCCCTGACACTGGAGTTGATGACAATGATGAGTTCCAAGTTTCAAGTGCATAACTTATGTAGTTTTGAAGTAACAAAACTTTTGAATATACACTTTAACCAGAAAATCTAAGTGAAAAAGGGGCATAACTCTGTCAAAAAACAAAACAGAGTTCTACGGAATGTTGCCCTTGATACTGGAGTTGATGACAAAGGTGAGCTACAAGTTTCAAGTGAATAACTTATGTAGTTTTGAAGTTACAAAACTTTTGAATATAAACTTTAACCAGAAAATCTATGTGAAAAAAGGGCATAACTCTGTCAAAATACAAAACAGAGTTATGGGGAATGTTGCCCCTGACACTGGAGTTGATGACAAAGGTGAGTTCCAAGTTTCAACTGAATAACTTATGTAGTTTTGAAGTAACAAAACTTTTGAATATAAACTTTAACCAGAAAATCTATGTGTAAAAGGGGCATAACTCTGTCAAAAAACAAAACAGAGTTCTACGGAACGTTGCCCTTGATACTGGAGTTGATGACAAAGGTGAGCTACAAGTTTCAAGTGAATAACTTATGTAGTTTTGAAGTTACAAAACTTTTGAATATAAACTGTAACCAGAAAATCTAGGTGAAAAAGGGGCATAACTCTGTCAAAATACAAAACAGAGTTATGGGGAATGTTGCCGCTGACACTGGAGTTGATGACAAAGGTATATTCCAAGTTTCAAGTGAATAACTTATGTAGTTTTGAAGTTACAAGACTTTTGAATAAAAACTTTAACCAAATTCAGACGCGGACGCCGGGGGTAGTAGGAAAGCTCACCTATTCTTGGAATAGTCCAGCTAAAAATACAACAATGTCAAGAACTGTTTCTCTAAATAAACATGTATCATAGTCGCTGGATTTTCTTTCCATACGCGAATTTCATAACTATCATTTGAACCGTTAGGTAATGTCTAGATTTTATATCAACTTTTCGTACAAGGTCAGGTGGATTTGGGCAAGTTGAAGTTGTTTGGCCTTAGATAATGCCCTAATGGGCAAGTCTTCAAAAAAACTATTGTGAAGACTGCAAGACTATCCCGATCTCTACAAATTTCCGCTTGTCCCAAATCAAAAGCACTAGCCTAGGGTGACGACTGTTGTAATCAATCAAAATGAGGCGTGTCATGGGAAAACCTGGCTTAATGCATGTGCGTAAAGTGTTGTCCCGGATCAGCCTGTGCAGTCCGCACAGGCTGATCCGGGATGACATGTCCGCACAGGCTGATCCGGGACGACACTTTCCGCCTACAGTGGATTTATGTTTAGAAGCGACTTCCTTGAAACAGAAAATACCATAAAAGTGTAAAGTGCCGTCCCAGATTAGTCTGTGCGGAAAAAAGGACTATTAAATAAGTACTGTCAGAAAGAAGAGCAGTCTCAGGACAGCGCACTCGACTATTCAACTGCTTTGTCAGACTTATGGGCCTTTATCTCTACAAAAAAGGGGAATAATTCTGCTGTAATGCTGGTAACAGTTACGTGCCTTGGACAGTCCCCTTATATAATGACCTTGAAGACAAGTGTGAAGTTTTAATTGAATATCTGAGAAGATATAGAAATATGGAGTTGTTGCACACAAACTTTAACCTGAATTTCTAAGTACAAAAAGGGGCATAATTCTGCTAAATTGCAGGTCAGAGTTATGGGCCTTGGTCAGTGACCTAAAATAATGACCTTGAAGACATGTGCGAAGTTTCCGTTGAATATCTGTAGCAGTTATAGCGATATGGAGTTGCTGCACGCAAACTTTAACCTGAATGTATAAGTACAAAAAGGGGCATAATTCTGCTTAATTGCAGATCAAGAGTTATGGGCCTTGGTCAGTGACCTTATATAATGACCCTGAAGACATGTGTAAAGTTTCAATTGAATATCTGTAGTACGGATGTTATAGAGATATGGAGTTGTTGCACACAAACTTTAACCTGAATTTTTAAGTACAAAAAGGCGAATAATTCTGCTAAATTGCAGATCAGAGTTATGGGCCTTGGGCCTATATGACCTTACATAATGACCCTGCAGACATGTGTAAAGTTTTGAATTTTGAATTGAATATCTGTAGTAGTTACAGAGATATGTACTTGTTACGCGCAAACCTTAACCTGAATTTTCTCTTGCACTCAAACCTTAACCTGACTTTTTTAAGTACAAAAAGGGGTAAAATTCTGCTAAAATGCTGGTCACAGTTATGGGTCTTGACCAAAGGCCAGTGACCTTATGTAATGACCCTGAAGACATGTGTGAAGTTTCAGTTGAATATCTGTAATAGATATAGAGATATGGAGTTATTGCACACAAACTTTAACCTGATTTGCCAAGTACAACAAGAGGGCCACGATGGCCGAAGGGCTCACCTGAGAACTGGTACAAATGAAGACCATACTTTTGTGACAGGTTTGAAAATTAAGGTATCTGAACAATACGCAAAGGGGATAGGATCAATTAAATTTAAAACATCGGTTAGTGCAGTGGGCGAAGTAAAGTACGAGTTGGGTAGTGGATGTACGGTGTTTTTTCCAATGGTTCTCAAATCATTTTTCTCAATATTCTTACCGGACCCATTTTCATTAAGTCAGTGACAATTCTGGAAAATGCACAAACAGTAAATTTTGATGTCTTTTTCGCAGACAGTTTTGGAGAACTAGTTGCAATGCAATAATTGCGATGGCTGTGCTATAAGGTCAAGTTTTGCTTTTTCTTTGATAATTTTCTGTCCAATGATGATAAATGATGATAATAAAGGCTCAGAAGCCATCAATGTTGCATGTACAAATAACTGCATGCAAGGTTTGCAACTGTTGGAAATCAAATTTTATCAATCAATTTTTATGGCATATGCAAATTTTGTAAGTTTGGTCAACATTGAATAAAAAATCACGTGTGCAAGCCAATCAAGTTGTTGATGTTTTTTTCCAAACACAAGGGGCAATAACTCTGGTGTTTCATGCTGATATTCGACTTCACCTGTAGTCTTATGTTCACAGACAAACTGTGCACGACTGGTGAAGATTGGATGAAAAATGAAGTCTCTATCCTGAATATTGTCCATTTTTGCGTATTTTTTTCACAAATACAGGGCGATAATACTGGTGTTTCTGGTCCAATCTTGCTTATATTTGACTTCACCTTTAATCTTATGGTCATAGACAAACTGTGCAAGATTGGTAATGATTGGATGTCTCTAACCTGTATAATGTCCATTTTTCATATTTTTTTCACAAACAAAGGGGAATAACTCTGGTTTTTCTGGTCTGATCTTGCTTATATTTGACTTCAACTGTAATCTCATGGTAATAGACCAACTGTGCAAGATTGGTGAAGATTGGTTAAAAAATGAATAATGTTCATTTTTGTAAATTTTTCTAATAAACAAAGGGCAATAACTCTGGTGTTTGAAACACGATCTGGCCCATTTTTAGCGCCTGCTGATATTTGTCCGTCATACACAAACTGCGAAAGTTTGGTTAAGATTGGATGGAAAATAAAGTCTATATGTTGGAAAAAGGCATTTTTACACTTTTTTTGCATGAAAAAGCAATAACTTTAGTGTTACTGGTGTGATCTTACCCAAAAACAATCCCGTCCGAAATTTTATGGTCATACACAAACTGTGCAAGTTTGGTTAAGATTGGATAAAAAGTGAAGTCTCCAGCATGAGAACGAACCCAATTGTTGACGGCACACGGACGATGGAGGAGAGGTCCCCTATACCAATAGCTCACCTAGTACTTCGTGCTCAGGTGAGCTAAAAAGTGGCATTATTTTCTGCTAAATTGCAGGTCAGAGTTAAGGGACTTGGTCAGTGACCTTACATAATGACCCCCGAATACATGTGTGAAGTTTCAATTGAATATCTGTAGTAGTTACAGAGATATGAACTTGCTGCACGCAAACCTAAACCAGAGCATTACGCCGACGCCAACGAACGGGTGAGTAGTATAGCTTGAACTATTCAGCAAATAGTCGAGCTAATAAAATGTAATACCGGTATATAAATATATCATAAGACACCATGAGTGGATTTCACTATTTGTTGAGTTATTGAGTGTCGTTAATTTTCGACACTTCCCAAAACGCAAAATGGGATTGGTTTATCATTTTTTTCAATTTTTGTTTATTTTTTATAATTACGCCACTATGTATGTTTCTGCACGTTGTCTGGATCTCTGTAAATGTGATATACTAATTTAAAAAAGTTCATCACAAAATATACGATTTTCACATTTATTACAATTTATCATAGACTGTTGACTGCAATTTTCTAGCCAATCTGTGGTATCCATTAGTTTGAAAAGCAAACAAATAAATTATTCAACGAACACTCTTCACAGACTTTCTTGGCTCGCTCTATTTGGCCTTCTTATTAGTGGAGAATCCTCTTAATAAACTCCTTACACGGTTTATGAAGATTTCCCAAAAGTAAAAAATATCACCACTTAGTACAATAAGATAACAACTTAAAATTGTGTGTGTGTGCACAAAATATTGTCAAAATGGTCAATAACAACTATAAACTATCCTTTGAAAAAATGAGTATATGTCTGAAGAAATACAACAGCTACTTAATCCAGCTTTGAAACTATGCTATTGAATCAGCATTGCAACAACCATTTAAATTTTTGACATAAGCCTAAATTAAAAATTTTGTGATACAAACATTGTGGGTTGAATTTTTTTAAACATAAAGCATTAATGCTCGAGGGTATAAACCTTTGTTATCAAAATAAAAGCTATTCTTCTCCTAGTCTGCATGTAAAGTGACTGTTAATTTCATTTGAATTTAATTTATAAGGAAAACAATGCAACAAGTACACATAAGTAATCTTTTATTTTCAATTAGCCTGCAACACAGCAAGGGAGATAAATGTGAGAAATCTGAAATACTTTAAAAATGAGTAGTCTCCCTTATATGAAATAAATTGTAATGATGTCATTGCAGTTATTTTGTAAAGAAATAGTAAAAGTTCACTGATTTAATCAGCTACTCAAGAATAAAATATCTAAATAAGGTACATCGTAATGAATCAATATTTGTGTTGAATCAAATTGTTCTTTCCATACACTGGTAAACATATAATTTAATGACTTGCAACACAATAAATTACAATACATTAAAAATGTATTAGCAAGTGCACTTTGCACACTCAACTTATTGACCTGGGTTTAATCGCAAAACCAGGCACATACGAGGTTGGTAAAGGCTACACTACAGTCTAACAGTATTGGACCCGTATTCCCATATTATATATTTATATATATATATATATATACAGTGCTCCAGCTAGGTCTAAATAGCAGGGCGCAGCGCCCGTTCCTCTTTGCCCCCCCGCCCTGCCGCCCTCGACCCCGCCCTGCCCTCTTTGATCTCAGCATATACTAGTTTATTGAGCCGCCGTGTCTATAAACATGTACTGCGCAATGAACCAAAGCGGATGCACGCTGCGTCCAGTTAATCTCCCGAGTAAATACCGACCGACAAAAGGCGTGCATACATGTATATTACATCATTTATCTCGCCTTTGATCAAGTAGACCAAAAGTGCTCGCTAATTGTGCCGATCGGAGCATGTCGCTAAGACGCTATCAATTAAAATGGCTATTAATTGAACCATATCGTCACTGGACGTATCCGTACACAAACTTAGTCATGTATATGCAGTTTCTGCATCTGGAGAATGCACGCACGTTTTCCATGAAGTGTTCTTGACATTGCAGAATTCTGCGTGAAATTCTAGCAAAACACGTTTTTATCATGGAGTTGCTTGTCAGAAACACGATACACACGTGTTCGTGTAATGAGAATATATTACTAAAATTGATCGTGAGCAGTCGAGACGTCATTTACAAATTAAGCACAACAAACCCACAAATCGCCCGCACGTTAATAAAAATAAGTTAAACACTTGATGATAATATATTTTAATCCGATCTAATTGATCCATAAATAGAAAACCACAAGCATATTAAAATAAAACACAACAAATTGCATCATAATTCTGTACTTTCCCATTCACGGCACACAGACACTTTAACATGTGCATGTTTGCTGACAGCACATTTTACATTTTTGATCAGTAACTCGTCGAACGGATGTCGGCTTTAAATCAAAGGCGTGATTTGCGCTTTGATACTAAAACAAAGTCGTGTGCAGCTTACTAGTAATTAAAATCGCATAAAAAGGATTTTGGAAGTACTCAGAACGGGTCCTGGAGTAAATGCCAAAGTGTGAATTGTAACAATGAATGTTTTAACAGTTGAATTTAATGTGTAAATAATGAAATTAAATTGGATTTTAATGGAAATGAAAGTATTTATTAATTTGATATAAAGAGCTGTTATGAAATTTGGGTTCTCATGTTGATTACCAAAGCAGAACATCAAATTATAATAATTTCATAAAAAATGTTTTGGTGCCCAGTTACATGTATATTAATAACAATTTGTGTTTTGTTGAAAAAACGCGCGAACTATTACTAAACGCTAGCGTCGTCATGAAATACTCGTGGAAAACGCACGTGTAAAGCGCGCACTATTTCCTAACGCCAGCGACGTCATGAAATACTCGTGGAAAGCGTGTGTGTACAGCTGCTGGTAAACGCTTTTGTACATGTATTATTTTTACAAAACTGTGTCCTGTAACAAGATCACATTAAAACGGACAATGTGCCGTTATGTCAATATACATGTAAGTTTTTTTTCCGTAACGGCGGTTAGCGCGAGTTCGTTCGGGTTCTGATTAAAGCGTTTTGAAATCAATTAATTGGTAAAAAAAAATCAGTAAATTAGCGTTGGAAAACGTATCAAAATAAACATATTTCTCGTTATTTGATAAATTTTTAATTCATTTGATTTATTGTAGTTACCTCTTCCACAACTGCATACAACTGTTGAAGTATCTTTGACGGTTCGATTACCAATATGATAGTCAAACTCTGTATTTTGTAATAAAATGAATGTTTTCCTTTTTTTTTTAAGTATTTAATAAGTTTCCAGTCACATATTTAAGTTTTATACTGAAATACCAATGTATAGAACATGTTAATTATTTTATGAAATGTACATGTTTTCGGACGTTTCATTTCGGACGTATGTTTGTACATAGCAAATACAACCCAATGCATTTGATTATATTTATACTAGCTATAGTTACAATTGTTGAATTTAAATGCTATTGATAATATTTGGGGGTTATAATTACAGTAATTTTTAATAAATACATTTGAAGTTTCTTATACAAAGACTTACAATAATTTTACTTGAAAATATTATGGTATTATATTAGAAGAATAATGACTACTCTTTTAAACCATTTACCGGTATTATGCTTTATATAGAGAATGGAGTTTTCAAGTTATATAATAATATAATAGCACAGTTACTTTATTTATTTTAATTATTCAAAATAAATATAAAGTATGAAAAAAAATATATATAAACATAACCTATGTTTGTGAATTTTTTAAAGCACATATATTGGAATATCCCCTTGCAAAAATAAGAACGCGCGCAAAAGTGCCCTTTTCAGGATTTTGCACCCTGCCCTTTTGAAATCCTGGCTGGAGCACTGATATATATATATATATATATATATATATATATATATATATATATATATATATATATATATATATATATATATATATATATATATATATATATATATATATATATATATATATATATATATATATATATATATATGAGGGGTGTCGTTGGAAAACCGGACTTAATGCATGTGCGTAAAGTGCCAGTCCGCACAGGCTAATCCGGGACGGCACTTTCTGCCTACAGTGTATTTATGTTTAGAAGATACTTCCTTGAAACAGAAAATACCATATACACTACGTCTAGCGTGATTTCTGCCTAAAACACAAACCCACCGTGGACAATTTTTCGTCAGCGTGGAAAATCACCGCGATTAAAAGGTGGTTCCATCGCGATAGAATCGCGGTGATAGTGGGTGAGCACCGCGGGCGTTATCGGGAAATCAATCTCACGGTGGACCACTGCGGTCGCGGTGGGTCGCGGTGAAATACAGGTACATGTGAATGAACAAGTACAGTTCGATATTTCGGACCGTATACTATTCGCAAAGTACAAATCGTCTTCTATTAACCGATACTTACCAATTAATATAATCACAGTTTGCAACTTTAATCTTTTTTATTTTGATCTCTTTTTTATTTTGATAATTTATTCCGAAGTTCCATGTTCGCAGTTGTGTTGTGAAATCGTAAACAAAGAGTCAAGGGCATTAATACAAGTCTCGCGAAAATTCGCAATCTGCGTGAATTGACAGTTTGACGTCTTCAAAGTAAAGCCGACAAGAAACCATAAAATAACACCTTTCTCGGCGATAAAATTGGCTTCTTTTGTTTAGAGAAGCGACATGCTTAACCAATCGCGTGTTTGTTACTCAGTGGCAATCGTCCTATTATGAAAGAGCACGTGCATAGCTCCGCCTTTCGAACTTTTACAGAGAACAAAGGTGTTGGTTATGTCAATCATTGTTATAAAATCACGTTTTTTACCGACATGTTAATCAATTGTTTTGATAGTCATATTAAAAATGCAAAGATTTGTCATAGAATCGGACAACGAATTTGATGAGGTCTTTGTGATTTGACTGACGCATATTTTCATTTTCCCGTTTTGTCATAATGTTCCATATTTTCCGAAAACCATGTTCTTGGTCGTACCTGAAATAAAATGTAAAATATTTTTAAAAAACTCAATGTGAAATTATGACTCGCTAAAATCACCGCGATCCACGGCGATTTCTTATCAACATTTTTTATTGAGACTGTCACCGCGGTCACCGCGATTCGCCACGACGACATCACCGCGTTCCACAGTGTTC
The DNA here is from genome assembly GCA_027627225.1 of Congeria kusceri. Classification (NCBI taxonomy): domain Eukaryota; kingdom Metazoa; phylum Mollusca; class Bivalvia; order Myida; family Dreissenidae; genus Congeria; species Congeria kusceri. Next base: position 43,533,280 of record CM051035.1, read on the forward strand.
CACGTTGTATCGCGGTGACTATAGTAGTGTGTCACGCTGGGCTGAATCACGGTGGTGCGTCGCAGAAGGCAGAAATCACGCTAGACGTAGTGTAAGCGGAAAGTGCCGTCCTGGATTAGCCTGTGCGGACTGCACAGGCTAATCCGGGAGGACACTTTACGCACATGCATTAAAACCGGTTTTCTCACGACGCGCCATAATGAAGACCAGTTATAAACAAAATTTGCTACACTTCCATGTTTCAGTTAAGTTCCATGATTCAGTTAAGTCTGAGAAGCAAATTACAAAGAAGCCAGGGACATATGGCAGGTCCATGCACAGATCTGGTGCAGAAATGACCTAATAAATACTTGATCACAAAATGCTTATGACAAAAATACAAAGACTTGTTTGAAAACTGTTCATTTTATCATACTGAGACCATTTACATTTCATGAATAGTTGAATAAAGCGTTTTTCCTCACCACTTTGGGAATGGTACCGGTACCGGTCAAATTGGGAAAATTAGCGTCGTTTTCAGCCAAATTGGGAATTTTATCACTTACATTAAAAAATTTATTAAAAGATGTAAAAATAGGCGCCCCCGTCCCTACATCAATTTTTTTTGGCGACATATGTCATATGACGTTATCTGGTGCGTTTTAGCTCTTAAAATTAAGGCTAACACGTTTTCAATTTGTTATAAACGTTTAAACGAAATGAAATAAACGAAACATCACCGTTTTAAACGGTATACCTCTAGCCTTTTAAAAGCAAAAGCGTCATTGTAAGAATCATGATTAAAATACATGTATATTATACATGATTTTTCTTGCAAAAACGGCGAGAGAATTGCCCCGTGCACGTAGTGCCTACGCGCGTCAAATGTTAAAGACCTGTAATGAGAAAGCACATGGTCAGTACACGCATGCTTTCCACGTGACGTCGTGGTTGTCAGCAGACATTTCGCGCTCTTTTGCAAGAAACACGGGCTTTACATGGCATAACATATATACACATAAACAAGACCGCTTGTGTTTACGAAACTACAACACTGAGCAGTAACACTAAATATAGGCTTTTCCGATTACGATTTCATATTAGCGTGATTTTTAGCTGTATATTCTTTAAAGTTATGAAATTTATTAAATAAACAAGTGTGCATATAATAAAATACGAAAGCTCATTTACTTTTTAGGTCGATAATATGCTTGACGCGCGTATAAGTTTACTTGTGTGTGGATACATGCCAACTGCGCCGATTGGTCAGTCATAACGTCATTCCAAAGCGAAGATAATCTGAGCGCTTCTATTGGCTTATATCGATTTAACTGCATGTTGAAACTCCGCCTACAGGGCGGTGCTTCACTGTGATTGATTGGGGCTTAGGAATAACTGTAAATTGTTAAAAATTTTGACGAAGTGACACTCGCTTTGATCATTTACTGACTTTACAGAGTGGGTGTACATGTTTCTCGAGTGGAAAACGGCCATTGTGACATAAGAGATTAGCTTTCACAGCAGGAATTGTCGGTCTGCCGCAGACAGCACTGCTAATTAATTGATAAAATACACATGCCCCGGGCGATGTTTATAAGCGCAACACTAATTTTAGGCTCCCGGATATGTTCCGAAGTTAAAATTAAAGCGCCCGGGTACCAGGGCGCTAAAATGGCCTGGGGAATGCCCTGCAGCTGTGCGTGGAGGTTTACGCTTGGGTAAAACAAAAGTAAAATACAGGAACATGGTAGATCTTTTCAGGGTCTTTTTGGATTTTTTTCTTACATTTTGGAATTTTTTAACTTAAAATTGGGAAAAATGGTCAGAAAATCGGATTGGGAATGGTACCGTTTTCCGGTACCGACTTTATATAGAGGAAAAACACTGGAATAGTTATTATTTGGGAGCTGGATGGGTGGAAGAAAAGAGTGTAGAATTGACAAAACTTCTCTTGTCCATTTTTTTTTGTCTTAGGCCAAAAAAAAAGAAGTTCCGTTTCTGTTCTCCTGCCCCAAAAAATAAGGGTCGGTAGGTAGGGATTTTTTTAATTAAAAAAAAAAAAATTATGATGGGAGAATGGTTTGTGTTGTACACTGTAACAGTCTTTTTCAGTCCTTATTATTTTTGGACCAAAAATATGTAGGGTTGGCAGAAAAAGTAAAGGGTCAGTCCGGAGACCAGAAACGGGACTATTTTTTGGGGGGGCCTTAATATGTCACAATCATCTGATTGTCTTTCCATATGACTACATGAAAATCATCACTATTATTTAAACTGTATAGGTAATCTCTAGGGTTCATTTCCTAATTTCCGACAAGTTCAGGTGGATTTGGACACGTTGAAATTGCATGGTTTATGCCCAAATGGGCAAGTCCTTCAAAAAAATAATTGTCAAGATGTAAAAGCACATCATATGGCAGCATGTGTGACATTGATATTGTTAACCGAGGGCAGAATGTCACCCCAAGCGAATGCCGAGTGGTGACATTCTGTTTCAAGGGATTGACAATATCAATGTCACACACACTGCCATTTGATATTTATTTTATTATACCCAACAACAAAAAAATAAAAAAATAAAGTAAATAAACAAAAGGGCCATGATGGCCCAAAGCGCTCACCTGAGAACTGGTACAGATGAAGACAATACTGTTGTGACAGGTTTGAAAATTAAGGTATTTGAACAATACACAGAGGGGGTAGGATCAATTTTGATTTAAAACATCGGTTAGTGCAATGGGCTAACTAAAGTATGAGTTGGGTAGTGGATGTGCATTTTTTTGCTAATGGTTCTCAAATCATTTTTCTCGATATTCTTACCTGACCCTTTTTCATTAAGTCATTGACAATTCTGGAAAATGCACAAACAGTAGATTTTGATGCCTTTTTCGCAAACAGCTTTGGAAAACTAGTTGCAATGCGATAATTGCGAGGCTGTGCTATAAGGTAGTTTTGCTTTTTCTTTGATAATTTTCTTTCCAATGATGATAAATAATGTTAATGCAGGCTCTGAAGACATCAAAGTTGCATGTACAAATAACTGCATGCAAGTCTTGCAACTGTAGGAAATACAATTTTATCAATCAATTTTTATGGTCATGCGCAAACTTAGTAAGTTTGGTCAACATTGAATCAAAAATCGTGTGTGCAGGCCAATCACTGATAACTTGTTGATGTTTTTTTCCAAACACAAGGGGCAATAACTCTGGTGTTTCTGGCTGGATCATGCTTATATTCTACTTCACCTGTAGTTTTACGTTCATAGACAAACTGTACACGATTGGTGAAGATTGGACGAAAAATGAAGCCTCTAACCTGAATATTGTCCATTTTTGCGTATTTTTTTCACAAACAAAGGGCAATAATTCTGGTGTTTCTGGTCCAATCTTGCTTATATTTGACTTCACCTTTAATCTTATGGTCATAGGCAAACTGTGCAAGATTGGTAAAGATTGGATGTCTCTATCCTGTATAATGTCCATTTTCGCATATTTTTTTCACAAACAAAGGGGAATATCTCTGGTGTTTCTAGTCCGATCTTGCTTACATTCGACTTCAACTATAATCTCATGGTAACAGACAAACTGTGCAAGATTGGTGAAGATTGGATGAAAAATGTCTCTCTCTATCCTGAATAATGTCCATTTTTGTATATTTTTTTAATAAACAAAGGGCAATAAACTCTGGTGTTTGAAACACGATCTGGCCCAGTTTTGACGTCTGCTGAGATCTGATGGTCATACACAAACTGTGAAAGTTTGGTTAAGATTGGACGGAAAATAAAGTCTATACATTGCAAAAGGGCACTTTTGCACTTTTTTTGCACAAAAAAGGGGCAATAACTCTGGTGTTACTGGTGTGATCTGACCCAATAACAATCCCATCCGAGATTTTATGGTCTTACACAAACTGTGCAAGTTAGGTCAAGATTGAATAAAAAATGTAGTCTTTATCGCGATAACGGTCCAAATTGTTGACGGCACATTGACGACAGACACCGGACGCCGCTGGAGAGGTCCCCTATACCAATAGCTCACCTGAGCACGAAGGTAAAAGGTAAACACAATTCTGCTATCTTTTTGCCTTTTTTTTTTACTTCTCTTATTCCCTGTTTGTTCCCTGCAGTAAATTTCCTTAACTCGTTCCCCCTGTTTTTCCAGAGTAGAAGGCCAATATGAAAGTCAGAGGGGCAGGAGCAATCATTTTGGGTGGCAGATCTGTTTAAAGGTATTATATTGAACTGACCTATCACTAAAGGTGATTAATATCCCCACATACCGCTTTGACACAGATGAAGAGGTTTGCATTTGTGGCGCTTCGATTCGGAACAATGTTTTGACTGACAAAATGACTTGCATAAGAGAAAAAATGGGCTTCAAATGAAAAAGGAAGACTACATTGTATGTCCTGGACAACTATTTGACATTTCACATTGACCTTGTACTTTCAGCTGCAGACCTGGTCCTAGTGTGCTTCTCATCAGCGCTTCCGTTAATGGGCGTCCGGGCGTAAATTACGCCTGAAAATTGCAGTCGTACGTCCATTTTACAAACCTTTGTATGTCCAAATATTCGCTTGTACGTTGTTTACAAATACACCCGGTTTACAAATACACCCGATATCGAGTCCGGTCATGCGTATTACTGTATTACTGCGCCATACCTAACCCCGCCTCCAATCAATTGTCTTAGGTGCATTGCTCAGCGAGTAGCCAATATTGATTTTTATAACTCCGCCTACGATTCAACTGTAAGTGTCCCGCTATCCAATCAGCAGATTAATTCGAGCGTCGTCCTTATATAGGTTTTTCATACGTTTGATTGACAGCAGCTGTTAGCCAAACTAATTGATCGGCGCCCTACAGAAGCATTATCATCTTTTGTAATTGCCTTGTAATTCGGTTATGGTCATTAACAAAAATACGGACGTGTTGAGTAAGTATTTAATTGGTAAGTGATAATCGTTTTCGGGTTTATTTGATCCTGATACGCAAATTTTTGACTTGAATATCAAATAACAAGTTTAACATTTTATTGCGCACATCTATTTTATTGACGTTGATGAATGGTAAATGTATTTGAAAAAGTTTGTTATTTAATGTCATTGAAGCTAAGAAATGAAATAAATAAATAAAACAGGAAAGACGTCCACAGTGATGAAAATACTGAGATAATGAATGCACGTGGGACTTCCAACTTTTTACACTGGGACTTCCAAAATCAAAAGGTTGGAAGTCAGGACTTCCAGAAAAAAAATCTTAGTGGAAGCGCTGTCTCATAATGAAAGTCTTGTCACACAAGTTATTTCAAATTTATTTCATGTCGGACGAACCTTTGCTTCTTACAAAAATGTCATTTTTATAATTAACCTTTAAGTGTTACTTTTGATTCATATACTTTGTTCTTACCTGGGACACTTCCTTCATGACAGTGAGCACTTTATTCCAAGTTACATAAGAATCCCTTTTTGTAGGTACCATACATGGCCCGAAACAAAAATATATTTCTAATATGTGACCTTCACCTTTGACAGACAAGCATGCGTCCCGCAAGCAACACATCATCAGTTTAAGTGGAATTAAAATCCTCCTATGCATTTAGAAGTTATAGTGTGAAAACAAAATAAAATATGTAACCTCGACCTTGGGCAGACCAGCATGGGCCACATATGTGACACATTATCTGGTCAGGAATAATAATGTCAAGTAATATTTAAAATCATTTCAGATATTTAGAAGATATGGAGCGGAAACAAAATCCAAATATTTGACCTTGAATTGTGACCTTGACCTTTGACAGACAAGCATGGGTCATGTACGCGACACATCGTCTGGTCTTGGGAAATAATAATCTCGAGTAATATTAAAATCCTTCCAGGCATTACGAGGTCATGGAGTGGAAACACAAAATAATGTATTTGACCTTTGACCTTGACTTGTTACCTTGACCTTACATGACACATTGTCTGGTCATGGGGAATCATGCGGAACAATAATCTGAAGTTATATTTAAATTCCTATAGCATTATGAAGTTATGGAGCAGAAACAAACTACAAGTATTTTACCTCTGACCTTGAACTGTGACCTTAACCTTTGACGGACAAGCATAGGTCAACAAGCATGGGTCAGTGCCGCAGTGAGTGGCACATCATCAGGTCATGGGGAATAATAATCAAAGTAATCAGAGCAACAGATAAGGCGGGTATTTGCATAACTACACAATTCTGAAACCTCTTTTACGCAATTAAATTTATATTTGATGAGTAACAAAACTCAATTAAAATACCCAATACTCAAACAACGGCAAACTCGGTGCGTAAAGAGATTGACTGACATGGATAAGAAATGACAGATCGATGTGTAAGAAACAGCCGAAAATGTATGGTTATGAAATTGTTGTTACAAAATGACAGTCACCCTCATCTCACACCATTTGTTGTGGTTGTTGTACTAAATTCGGAGATCAACTTCGTCTAATACTCAATACAGTCTTCGTCGTAACTGGATTGCCGGATGCCCGGGACAAGTAGATTTGATTTCGGGCTAGCAGAAAATGCCAAATGCTTGCCCGATCGGGCAAGTGTTTTCATAGGCTTTATATATTGTGTGGACAAAGAAATTCACTCAAAATAGCATTTTAGGTTGTTTTTTTCTTCAAAAAATACAAAACATACAAAACCTGTTGTATTATTGGAATCTAGTATTTACACATAAACATATGACGTCATCATGCTGTGTGGTGTTTATTATTTTGTAGAAGCTTATTGAAATATATAGACAATTGTTCGCAGTCGACTAAACGCTTCTTTGTTAAAAGCTTAATAAGAAGACTACTTTAGTTGAAAGGGCAATTTTGGAGTACGTGCCAGTTTGTCTGAAATTGAAGTTTGCATATATTCGCATTATTGTCGGTAATTTACAAATATATAAATAAGTATTGTAGCTCTATTTTGAATTGTAAAATTTAAAAAAAAGCATGCTGTTTGAAAGTGAAACTGCATTTAAAAACTGCTTTTTGGTAGGAACTATTTTGGAACTACTTTCGTCAAATGTAGCATGCAGTTGGTTAACACAGAAATGTTGAATATCTTTTGAAATACAATTTATTTTGCAAATACTTTATAAATAGACTTTGTTTAAAAACCTTAATTAGAAGCATTTAAGTGAGTTACCAATTTATTAAACAATATCAACAAATTGATCCAGCTTTCCACAATGCTCCTTATTAGTAGAGCCATGTACCTCTTTGGACCCTATATATTTCCCTGTTTATCTTTTTAATCACATTGTGACGCATGATGCACAAAATAGTATGATCGAACCTCATGTATTTTGAGGGAGAACAACAAAAACAAGATGACACACATGTATATAGAAATAAAATAAAAAAATAAATTGCATAAAACAACATTTTCTGATATTGCTGTAGCGTACGATTTGAAGTTAAATAGTTCGGACAAGTCAAACAGACTTTGAAAAAAGTAGTGTGAAGACTGTTTTTATTCTAACAGGGCTTTCATTAACTTTTGAAAACTGGAAGTTTGAACTTCCTGGCCTGTGATTTTGGAAGTTTTGCTCATAATATTTGGAAGATTTAACAGTATTGCGCTACATAAGTCCTGAGCATTTCAGAAATGAAATTAAGTATACAAGTTTTTTTTAAGGTCAGTTCTTTGTCATCAAGTGTTTATATGCCAATTTATTCAGTGAAAGAGGTATAAATTTAGATAAATTACTTAATTTTTCTTCTTATTTGTTCATCCTTACATGATGGAACTTCAATGGCTGCAATTGGAAGTTCTGCAACTTCCATGGTTGCAATTTTGGAAGTCCTGATACAAAAACTGGGAGTAAATTACTCCCAAACTTCCCTCAATGAAAGCCCTGTTCTAAAGGGGTAACATAATTTAAAGTACTCAAATATTTGTGCCAGTACTCAATTATGAAAAATATGATTGGGTAATACTCAATTCTAACAGAATCCTAATCTGTTGCTCTGAGTAATATTAAAATCCTTCCAGGCATTACAAAGTTAGTTCTATTGTGCAGAATCAAAATATTAGCCGGATGTACCAACGTACGGACAACACACGCGATTCCTATATTGCCCCCACTTTTTCAAAAAGTGGAGGTATAGATCTAATAAACAAATCTAATCACAATAAGGAGACCTGTGGAACAAAACAATGTTTCAAATCTATTTTAACACAGTTTTATCAGTCCTGAATTCGAAACATCTAGTGAAACCCAGAAATGCACGTGCACATCGAGCAAAGGGTGGGACAAAATTAATTCGTCATTTTCCATAGAATTTAGTAGAATGCAGCCTATACCAGTGTAATATTAAAAGAACCATTGTAAAAGAATTAATAAAACGCTAAATGACATTTTAATTAATGGTTGATCAGCAACGTCATGCGAACATATCTGTGCAGAAATAATTGAAAGAAACGAATTTACCGTAATAGTTTCCCAAAAATATTCATGACAGAAGAACAACACCTTTGTTTGCAAACAACCGGCGCGACTATTTCCACACACTATTTCCGGTAGAATACGCACATGCGCACAAGCTGTGTATTCAGTCTAGGTGAGATATCGAAGACGTGAGGATTAATAATTTTGTGTGTGTTGTTTTAGTGGATTTTATTATAAGTGTGTGAGTGGTATTTTATAATTGTGTTATATAAAGTAAGTATGAAGATTTGTTGAGTGTGTCATCTTACACCCATTGTTATAAATGAGATATTAAAAATAGAAAAAAAAAAATCACGCTTTTGCAAATGGTTTCATTTTCAACTTCAGGAAGGGCTTGGCACATGGTTAATTTAGGTTTTCAAAATTCTAATTTGACAAATTTCTTTGAATCTGTTGTTTAAAGGTTGTGTTTTAACTGTTATGACGCGTCATGCATTATGTCTACGATTTATAAAATAAATTGGTTGTTAAAAATAAAAGTCACAGTTATCAGATTGGTAAGTTGACAATTTGTTAATTGTCAAAATTTTTGTCTAAAAAGTAAAAAGTTTAAAACTTGGACTTGTGACTCGCTCGTGGACAAGTAGTTGCAATGAACTTTTAGTGGGCATGTCATTTTGATATTTCCACGCCCCTGCCGCAGTTGTTTCATATGAAAAAACTCTTTGGCCCATATTTGGGGTTTTCTAAATTCTCTGTTAGCATTTGTCTGTAGTGTAGTCACTGCAATGTTTGTCAAGAATCCACATTTCCATTTTAATTATCATTAGAATGACAAGAGGCATTTATGGCTTGTTATTTTTTGTACTTGTTGAGTACGGTTTTCCTTTTCCACTCAGTGCTTTCAAGTGATTCTTGAAATTGCATTGTATTCTGCTGAATCATGTGGTAAAAATATTTTATTGTTCTGTGATATTTATAAGCAAATACACAGTTTTTCCACTCTGCATATCCTTTTTAAGGCTTTTGCAGTCTTCTCCTGAATTCTTTCAGTGCTCTAGTCCATTCGGGCTAAATGCTTTGCAAAATCACAAGCCCGAAGCTCTAAATAATAAAGTATCGATTTAACTTGGTTAACTGATATTCCAATTCACTCTAGGTAGACTGTACCGTAATTGTTATTAATTGACTATTAATACGATCATAATTACTGGTAACATTGAGTCATAATACTTTCCTGAAAAAGAACACTAGACCGATGGGGCTAGTGCCTACAAATTTCCACAAGCACCAAATCAAAAGCACTAGCCCTGGGCTTCGGCTAGTGGGTTAGCGCGAAGGTTGGCTTTTGCTGATATGACATTGTACAATGCAGCTCAGTTGTAAAAAATGTCACTCAACGTTTTGAATGCAGAATTGTATGTTGATCCCCAATTTCAACTGGGTACCTTCACCCAAAAAGGTCAGAAAAAAGCCTGCTATTCAAAATGAAGTGGAGTGTTGGCTGATCCCCATCAAGCAATTACGCTGCTTAGTGCCCAACTCTTAAGTGTGATCCCCATCAAGCAATTACGCTGCTTAGTGCCCAACTCTAAGTGTGATCCCCATCAAGCAATTACGCTGCTTAGTGCCCAACTCTAAGTGTGATCCCCATCAAGCAATTACGCTGCTTAGTGCCCAACTCTAAGTGTGATCCCCATCAAGCAATTACGCTGCTTAGTGCCCAACTCTAAGTGTGATCCCCATCAAGCAATTACGCTGCTTAGTGCCCAACTCTAAGTGTGTTCACTCCAATGGTTGATGAATATTGATGCAAAGTAACATGTATTTCACTGTGACATTTCATAATTTACATCGGGTCGACTCTGACTCTGAGTCCGACAAGGGGTCATTTTACAGGAACATCTATATAATTAAGTTTATAAAAAAAATTCAATTAAGTTGAAATTTGTGTAATGTTATAATTCTAGTAGAACTACATGTAAATGCACATTAATTTTGCAAAATACTTGAGAGAGCGATAAACAGGATTAAATAAAATAGTTTCTTAATTATAATCTATTTAATAAACACATCAGGTCATATACGACTTTAAATACCCGTGAAGTAAGATTACAAAAAATTAATGGATTTTTGTTGAATAAAACTTTATTAGAACCCATATTGAAAAATATCAAGTTCCATTAATTTAGGCAAGGTGCATACATTTCTTATACAGTTAATATCAACTTAAAATAACCTCAAAGTCAAATTGCAATACCAGCTTAAAATAACTTCAATGTCAAATTACAATGAATGCCAACCATCAGGGTTGCAGCTTTTGGTGAGCAGAAATTATGAAATGAAACGAAAACATGAGCTACTACATTTCAGTTACTACATTTCCAGTTTATTGTGTTCTTGAACTTTACAACAACCTGAGCAACTGACAAGGTACAGGGTCATTCAGAATAAAGTGACACCCTGTGCTTGGACAAGACTGATTGTCATGTAGAAATGCCTGTGGGGATAATGTTATTGAGACATTAAACTTTTATTTCCAAACATTAATGATGGTAAAAATACTGCATGATGTAATGTGGATTATAACTACCACTGTGGCCTGAGTATTTGTAACTACCTGTATTGACATAAATCTCTTAACAAGGCTAGGACTCAGAATTGGGGTAAAGGATAGTGTACACTTGAATGGGGGTTAAATCAAGATATAAGGCTTGTTTTGAACTTGTGAAGTGGCTGTGAAGGTGACATACCATGGCTGGTTGACTGTCATGAAAAGTACCCTATTGGTAGTAGTGTTTATCTAGGAGTTAAGATTGTGAGCTTGGTTGATGGAGACCACTTGCACTTTCAAGAGAGCCCTGAGTTCATTGTGTTTTGACTTCACCTTGGAGTGCTCATCAGTAGGGTTATGAGATAATCTTGTGGAGACTTCAGTAACAGTTATGTATGCTCTCAAAGACAAGCTGACAGACCTACCAAGTAAAACTTTAAAATTTATGAACATTGAAGTTCTTGAAAAAAATTACTAAACTAGTTTTTCCTGGAAAATCTTTTGTTTAATTTAGGCTATGAGGTAGCGATAACAAAGCTTTGTTCATTCAGCCAGTCCATATCTGTCACCATAGTAAACCATACATTTTTATCACATCGCTGAAAATTAACTACGGACATAAAAGTCATTGTTTTGTTGGAATTAAAGACATTAAAGTTGAAATGTTTATATATTAGTAATAAAATTGAAAATCATGAGCGTTTTGTTGATCATTTTCACTATTAAATTGCCGATTTTGTTGTGTACTGAACAGAATTTGCGTCTGCCATCTTTGTTTACACGAACGGATCATGTGATTTAAATCTAAATTACTCCTGCCTATTTTTAGCTACAATCATGTATTATACATCATTGGAAAGGTGAAAGAACACGCTTTCTATTGGTCTGAAAATAAATTATGTATATTAATGCATGGAAGAGCAGCAAGGCGCCAAATTAAGGCAATTTTCACTGGCCATTTGTCTGATGAAAACAATATGGCCACTGGAAAGCACAAGTATACCAGCAAAATATAAGCATCCATCCACCATTTAACATCAGTTTCTTACAATTACATCTTAGCGCATTTTTGCGCAATTCATTTAATTCAATGAACTGTCGATCAGGTACTTCGTGTTCTTCCGTCAGTTTCCGATAGCGACCCGTTATCAACCGAATCTGATTTTGTGTCACTCCGCTTAACGTTCGTCATACTGCAAAGAGTGATCTCCCCTGAATGTTATCAGTTTTCGCGAGGTATTGCAGTCTCGCAACTTTGACGTCTTTGTCAATCTTTGTTGTTTGATTGTATATTACAGGTACTGCAAACTATTTACCACATAATAATTATTATTGCAATTAGTGCATGCAAGATGGCTGTTAATATAATTATGTCACATAAGATTTACGATGTTTAGGTTGCTGGAAGATAGTGAAACTGAAAGTGAAAGTGGACAACAATTTGACAAGACAAATAATCTGTCTCGATTTATAGCAAAGCATTGATCCTCAATCACCACCGTGTACACAACTGAAATGTAAAGCCTGTCGTGTTTATTTTCATTTATAATTGATCAATTTAATCTATACCATATCTTGAATGAGCTGCAAATAAGGTAGCTGGGTGGGAGAGGGGTGAGCCCTCCCTCCCTTGTCATTGCCTTTAAGTGTCACTGCAGGTTAATTGAATGACTTCATGTTGTATACTTACAAGGTTTAATATTTTCTTAATATTTAAAGCTTTGTTGTTGTTCTTTTTCTTTAAATCTTAAAACATCCTTACATTGAAAAACAATTCTTACATTGAAAACAATTTTGTAACAGCTTTTATTCTGCATGCTTGATTTTTTAACTTAACTGCAATACTAGTAGCACTTCATAAAATGCTGGTAAGTATTGCATGATTTGCTTTTGCATATATTAATTTCAGGATTGCTGCAGTTTTTGAAGATATTGTGCTTTGGTTTTTAGTCTTCTGTTCATACAGTACAAACAAGACAGTGGAGACAGTGGCTTTTGAAGACAGAAATTAACAGTCTTTCTCATGTTAGGTTGTTTCCAAGATGGTCAGCCAAGAAGTCTTTAAAGTTGTGTTGTGGTGCTTTGCATTGCAGTTTTTAATTTTTTTTTCTTTTGCCTAAGATGGCCTATTCAGTATTCAATTTGTTAATGTTGGATGTTACTGTTCATATTTGTCGGAAAAGTGTTTCGTATAATATCAAGACCATGTTCTTTTAAAGTATTTTCTGATCAATACTTAAAAAATTTTCAGCATTTAAATTATGTTAATTGTTGTATTCAAGGTATGGTTTGAATTCTTTTGAACAAGTGAACAATTAGTATTCCAAAAAGTTCCTAAAGCAAAAGCTGCATTGAAAGACCACCTTTCATCAAGACTGCATGTTGTTTAATACATGTATTTACATTTCTGTGGCCATTTTTTTATTACTTTGAAGAGTACATGATCTTTTTGGCAGATTTAAAAGGTAAAATATTTTACTTTGTGTTTTGGTGTCCAGAAAGAGTGGTCTTAAAACTGGAGATGATGTCGGATATATGCCTTTAAAGTTAATGAAAACACTGTTCCGAATACTGAAATAAATTAGCATGTTATATGTACTAAGCATGTTAAAGATATATATAATACATATAACTGAGCTTTATAAATATATATAACATCTTTTACTTGCAGTTTGTACATGCCAAATGTTTTTTTACGCAGTACTAGAGACATTGTCTTACCCAGATTCAGTCCAGCATTTGGCTTTCATACTCATTCCATTTTAAATTATTTGTTGTCTTTTATAAGTCACCATGTATGTAAGACAGTGAAAATATGTGAAGTATTTACTTAACAAAGCATAAAGTGACATGAAAAGATTACTTTGAACCTGTTTAACTGCCAGAAATTATTGCCAGGTGTATTATTGACATAATTTACATTTTTGACAGAAGGAAATGTGGGGGGTTACCTTCTTCTGATACACATAACTTTGTTATTTTTCAAGATACAGTAATTTCAATTGCAGTTTTGTTTTTCTGAAAGAATAACCTTTAAAATGGTATATAATTTTGTAGGTTTTGCTAAAATAAAAAAAATCGTCTGTTATCGCTATATGAGGCCTGAACAATTAGCTTGCAAAACTTTGGATAGGAAAACATCTTTCTTTGGGATTGCTGCTACATAAATTGGACAGCCAAAATATTTCTGCATTTTACATTTACTGTCTGTGGCTGTTCAGTTTGGAAAAGTTTCTGATCCCCTTATTCTGTTTAATTTATTCCCTCTCAACAAGAATTTCAATTGTCTACATAACTTTATAAGTTATGAAACCAATAAAATCTTATGTCAGACAAACAACAATCTACTAAAAAAAACAACTGATGTATTGCATGCTTGTGGTCAAGTATAATGTATTGACATTGAATTTCATACATGAAAAAAGGGATTGCCTAGTAAGTGCATTTGGATTACCCCAATAGTAAAAATCATTTCATTCGTAGTTTAAGTTTGTACGAAACACACTTTCAATATTATATAAGAATGTATTGCTTCTGTTAAGACATTGCGCAAAAATTAGGCTTAGCTCGTTGAAGCAAATAATGTACAAATCAATATGTAGTAATCAGTTCCATTCAGTGATAGATAAGAAAGCTGTTTGTCAACCACAATAATCTACCGTGTCCCATCTGAACTTAAGATATCCGAATAAATCATTTGTCATTCACTGTTTTGTGAGTACAGATAAGACCCCCGACTGGTAAAATTAAATAAATGCTCTCACTGGGTGTACATTATAAGATTGCCTTGCATGTAAAATTTATGAATGAATGACTGCAAATTGAAATTTGAGATCCAGAAAACTTTCAGGAAAGTAATTTGTATTTTTAAGCATACCTTTTGTGTATACTATTTTTGTCATAGTTTAGCTCGTTATATTGATTTAGACATTACCATTATTGTACTTTACTGATAATGTAATTTTCATGCACATGGAAGTGTGATACTGGTATCTCGCTAGATTATTTTTTTCGAAGCAAGCAAACAAAAAATTAAAGAACAAATAATTTAACTATCAGTAAATATTATCAATATTATAACCACAACGGCGGCATACATGTATGTACAGTCGTGTACTACGGTAGGCGTTAGGGATGCAAATGACTAAACGAATCATATCGCTACTAAATAAAACGAAATACTGCATTTTGTAACTGGATGACAATATGTTGTCATTCACACGCATGCTGAAAAATATTGTGAAAAGGTGTCAACAAAAAGTTTCTTGGTGTGGGTCCCTTGTTATTTGTGTCAGTTTGACAGCCAATGTTTTTTTTAGGGCCAATTAAGGGCCGAAATTTTGCCCTATTCCCCTGCTAAAAAGTATGTATTTTTGCCGATATTTACCTGAATATTCCCCTCAGAATGTAAGCTTTATTTTGAAAAAAACTTGACCAAAATCGGCCAAAATTGACAAGGTTAGAGGATTTTTCGTAAACAATCCCAGCATTTTTTTTTATCAAACCAAGTAACTTGGTTTGATAAAAAGGGACTTGTTCACACATTTTCGCATTTTTTTTAAGTATGCCATTAAAAGTCGTAACTTTACAGCGTCTGAACTGAAAAGCTCAAGTATAATAACTAGAAAAGTATTTAGTAAGAAAACAACAGAAAAAAATGGTATCGTCGAAGTTCGAACATGGGACCTCCAGATTAAAAGGCTATCGTCTGAACCACTCTGCCATTACGACTTCTATGTTACTCTGCATTATTTACTTTACTTTGTGTAAGTGCTCCATGTGTTGTCAAATATTTCAACGAAAACAACAGAAACACTCCAAATTATTCCATCATTATACCCACACAAACGAAGTTTAGGGGGGTATATAGGAGTGAGCTTGTTGGTCTGTTTGTTTTTCGTTTCCGGATGATAACTCAAGAAAGGCTTGACATATTCAAATAATTTTTGGTACACATGCGTAACATCATAGAATACAGGCCAAGTTCGATGTTGGTTACAAACCACTAAATTTTGACAGAGTTATGACCACTTTTCGACTTACAATTCCCTAAAAACATGTTTTCTGGATGATAACTCAAGAAAGGTTTGACATATTCAAATAATTTTTGGTACACATGTGTAACATCATAGAATACAGGTCAAGTTCGATGTTGGTTACAAACCACTAAATTTTGACAGTTATGGCCCCTTTTTGACTTAAAACTCCCTAAAAACATGATTTCCGGATGATGACTCAAGAATGGCTTGTCATATTGAAATAATTATTGGTATACTTGTGTAGCATCATAAAACACGAGTCAAGTTCGACCTTGGTTACAAACTACTAAATTTGGGCAGAGTTATGGCCCTTTATTTGACTTAAATTCCCTAAAAACATAGTTTCCTGACGATAACTCACCAATGGCTTGACATATTTAAATAATTATTGGTACACATGTGTAGCATCATAAAATACAGGTCAAGTTCGACTTTGGTTACAAACCACTAAATTTTGACACAGTTATGGCGGCTTTTTGACTTAAATTCCAGAAAAAACATGAACAATAACTCATGAAAGGCTTCACATATTTAAATTATTTTTGGTGAATAGGTGTATCATCATAAAATACAGATCAAGTTCAACTTCGGTTACAAACCACTAAATGTTGACAGAGTTATGGCTTCTATTGAAATTAAATTTTTCCAAATACACTGTTCACCATTCACAAATTATAGCGTTCTCTCTCTTTCCATTTCTTTCGAATGGATGCCATAGTTTTGTGACAAGGCCATATTGTGGGGGTATATCCGTCACTTATGTGACAATTCTAGTTTAGCATTATAAACGCTTTATAATTATATCAATTTCCACTAAAGATTACTCGTAAACGAAACGGTTTTTACAGTATATTTCTAGGTCCGTAGTGTCATTTGCTTCCTGTATTCACTGTTCTTATATTTATGGAATCGATGACAAAAAGTTAAAAAAAATTGTCAATTCGTCAATCTGTGAACAGGTCCTTTTAAAAGCATATTGTCAGAAATTTTAATTTACATACTTACTTACTTACATACACTTTTAAATATACATTTTTCTGGCCATTTTTGCAGGTCATGAGTTTGTAAATTGCTGAACAAACCATTGCAACACGATGGCATGGGCGGTCGTCTTCCAGTGTTGGTTGGTCCTATGGGTCCACACATTTGCCGAAGGTCAAAAGATCATCCAAAATGAGTTCACCACGCAAACTGAGTTCAAATTTGAGAAAATAGCTTACGACGATAAAAGTGCAAGGATATTTGTAGGGGGTGTTAATAGGTTATTTGAATTAAATTTAGACCTAAAGAAAGTGAAGGAAGTTGAGACAGGACCCAGAGAGGACAACCCATTTTGTTCTGTCATGAGACAAGGGTCTTACTGTGACCATCCGTTGACTTTGATGCCTGCACACTGCAAGGCACTGCTGATAGACTACAAGAACAACGCTCTGATAAACTGTATAAGTCTTTTTCAAGGGGAATGCTCAAGGTACAATCTCACAAATATCAGCGACCAGTACACGCGCATTTACAAGCCTTTGGTCGCCAATAATGACACAGCATCCACGTACGCCTTCATAGCCCCTAGCTTGAATAATTCTGGAGTACAGCTGAACGCGATGTATGTTGGCGTCCAGTACACTGACAAAGGTTGGGAAAGGAGTCGAGTTCCAGCCTTTGCCAGCTATGAATTAGTGACCTTCTCTTTAATGTTTGACCATCTTACAATGCACAAGACTATGATCAACTCAGACAGTACAAAGAAGCACAGCTTCCCCATTTTCTACAAATATGGCTTTGGTTCTGAAGGTTTTAGCTACATGATTACTGTTCAAAAAGAATCTACAGACACTAGTAAAGACTCCTTTGTTACTAAAATATTCAGAGTATGCCAGAAGGACCAGAGTTTTGGATCCTACACAGAGCTAAGTCTGCAGTGTTCCAACCAAGGCACGCTGTATAATCTTTCGCAGACAGCACACGTAGGGAAGGCAGGACTGGTGTTGGCTCAGAATTTAGGAATTCCTGTTGATGAAGACGTCTTGTATGTGACATTCTCTCTGGGCCCACCAAGGTCGTATGAGCCTATCCAGGGTTCAGCTATTTGTGTGTATCCAATGAGAGCCGTCCGCTCTATTTTCACCCAGAATATCCAAAACTGCTTCCAAGGGTTGGGAAATACTGGGCCACCGCAGTTCTTTGTATCCAAGCCATGCATTGAACACAATGTAAGTTAATAATCTGCACATATGGATAATCATTAAATACCACTATTAAGCTGTTTAAAACTGCATCAGAAAAAGTTGCGTTACCATGGTTGTTTTTAACAATAAAAATTATAAAATAGACTGATATATAAACATACAATTTAATTGCAATAGTACCGGTATTTGTTTTAGCTACACTATGGTTACTAATACAGCACAGCATGTGAATTGAACAAATGCAAGGTATAGGCTAGCTTGTGTCGTTAACAGTTGCAATTACTTTTAGCTATATTAGGAATCGCGTGATCTTGTGACTACAGGGTTTGCATCATGTATTCATACGATATCACAAACTTAATTCTTTTAATTTTCAGTTGACAATAACGGACGACTACTGCGGGGAGTCTTATCAAATGAACTCGTGGATTGATGGAAAGATTCCAGTCACGGCAGAGGCGGCAGTCGTGTTCAGCAAAGACGTTATTACGTCGCTGAATGTTCACCACGTCTATGATTACACTGTAGCTTATGCTGGGACCAAGACTGGAAAACTGATAAAGGTACATGTGAAATTCATTGATAATTGGTTTTCGTGTGATGACCCAATTTGAAGTTGTTAAACTTTATTTTTCAATGTGAAATGTCCTGACTTGTATCTAGTGGGTCATTTTGAACTCAGCAGCATTAGAATATTACATAATTAACACTTTAACTTGTACCTCAGAAATCCCCACAGGATTTTCTACACCCCTGATGGGTGGTGTTACATGTATTTGTATTGCAAACAAAATGCAAACAGAAAACAGTACTTGACATTTAACTAACTACATTTGCAGTACTAAAATGTGTGTGGGTGTTAGCCTGATGTATGAGATTAGTGGTCAAAACTAGACTAAGTTAAGTCCCTGAAAACATTTACTGCTAAAACTGTGTGTGAAATGTAAAAGTCGACAAATCCTTTTTCTGGCTTTATCTTACCAAGTTACATTTCCTATAGTATTTTTTTCGTAAGTTTCTTCATAAATTCCATGAAATCCATTTTTCAAATTCATAGAATTGCCTCAAAGATCCCGCATTCCCTACATTTATTTTAATCAAAAACTCATAAAACTAGAATTATAGCCTGTACACATTGAATCCCTCTGCCTAGACAAGAAGATGAGCATATTCATTGCCACTAATTCCAGCATTCAGCAAAACTCCCACTAAGCTTGCTTCAAAGGATGGCATGTTCAGCTAAGGCCCAATGAGAGAGATTTTTCACACAGCAGGTTTGCTGGAAACTAGTCTAAAATTAAGCCAGTGTTTATTGACTTGGAATTTGAATTAGTTTGTTGGAATAGGTGTGCATCTGTTGTATTCCTAGAATCTGATTGAACAAGTTTTCACCAAGAAGAGTTTTATGACCGTGAAACGAAACAATGGATTGAACAAGTTTTCACCAAGAAAAGTTTTATGACCATGAAACAAATAGATGGGTTCCTTCTCTGTGTATTTGAATGTTGGTTAATCGACATTGAAACATCGCACGACTGTTTTAATCATACTAAGTACATGATATTTATTGTATTGAATATTATTTCAAACACAGCAGCAAGTTTTGATGTATTTATGGACTCAGCAAAATAACAATTTAGTCTGTATATATAGGCATCTTTGCTAAAATACAAGTGTAGCAGGATTAATGCTGCAGATCCCATTGTAAACTGTGCAGGTTCTTGGTTGATGCTGAACCTTTCAATGTACTTGAAATTAATTACAAGTGCTAGGCTTGTAAGAGTTTATCACATGCAGGTCCTTAACCATTCGCATGCTCGAGGTTTAAGAGACTGCTTGACAGTTATTGAAATTATCGTTCGGCCATTAAAAGTGGGTTTTGGCCCTTTAGACGTTTGGAAAATGCAACAATATACTGTTAAGGCCAAAAAAAAAATTGTGTCTTTCGAGCAACGGTCTCCAAAAAGTTAGGTTGGGTGGGGATAGAGTTTTGTTTAATTAATTTTTTTGAAGACACAGTTCAGTCAAAAACATTGAAAACAAACTAAAATCTGACCAATACGGTTTTCATGGAAAACAGTTGTCGCTAAAAACTTCAAGGGTCGGGGGGTTTTCTTTAGGTAGGGTCAGGTTGCCCATAACACAGAATTTTTTTCTTTCGGCCTAATACAGATACATGTATTTTCAATAACTGCATTTAAAGGTACTTATCAATCAATACAATGAAGCTGATTGGAGCACCCATAATAGTATTGAGTATTGAGTATTATTATTGAAGTTTTGGTTGATCAGATTGTTTAAGTTGTAAAAGTGACATGCCTATTAGGACAATCAACATTTTGTCTGTTTAAGTTCCTAGTTACTTCCATTAATGCATTAGCATTAAAAGTGCAAGTTCAGTTTAAACCAATGACACTGTGAACACTGGTGGTTTTAGGATTGTTGGGGTAAAACAAATGACTTCAAAGGCTGCCACATTATATCATGGGGTGGGCAAGGAATGTAAGAGAGATGGTCCTGATATATAGGGGAGGCTATTTTGTTGAGCACCTGTCAGATAACAGCTGATAAGCCAGGAATCTATTGTAACCAGGGTAACAAAGATGTTTCCAGCATTGGCCCCCCTAATCACTTGTCATGTGCCAGCTGGTTTTGTTGTTTGATAAAATGCAATATTGACTTTGATGGTTGTTCAATGAAATAAAATGTGGTGTCATTCCTGTTGTGGCTTTAGTGGTTTCTGGTTAACATGTTTACAAGTTGATGAGGAGTATTGATGGTTAGAAAGTTCTCACAAAGTGCATAGCTTGTACTTTGATGACAGTTTTTTGTTGCTGATTCCGTGGTTCTGATCACAGTTGTCACGTCCCAACTTTCAAACCACATGAACCATGTTTTAAATTTCAAAGCTTACATTAGCTTTGAACAGCCTAGTCATGATAACTAAATTGTCTACATGTTCAATAATTCAGTGAATGTTGGATATAATATTATGTTCTTATACGTCAGCTATTACTATTTTGAAACAAAAGTCCTCAGATAAATTCTAAAAAACAAATGATTATTTGAAGATGCAGACAAAACCCTTAAAATTGAAACAGTTAAGTTATACTAAGAAAAGACAACTGAATGTTAGTGAAAATGACCTGGCTTATGATACATCTACATTAATTGTGTACTTTGCTGTCTTTAGAAATCACCCCTGGGGTCTGACACAGAGAAATGTCTATGTTTTGCAACAAAGGAATGACTGCCTGCTATGATTTGTGTGAATTGGGCATGCTTCATTAAATGCCAATTAGTGATCTACCCTTATCAATCACTTTATCAAGCATTTCATCCTAATGAGTTATTTACTGGGCAACTTGAGCTGTTTATCAGGTATCACCATCAAGTTTCCACTTATGTAATTCATTATCATAAAATTTGAGCTATTTGGTATTACGTATTCACATTCATATATTTGGTATTACGTATTCACATTCATTTTATGTACATATTTTTGCACTGAAAATATGAGAAATAAAAATGCTGGTTGGTTAGAAAAAGAAAGTAACCAAAAGAGAAAAGTAGGTCGCACGTTTCAATCTCATAAAATGGCCCTACTAAAGACTGTTGACTTCTGCAGACAGTCTAAAAACAACAACAACAACAACATAGAAGCAACCAGGATACAACCTGCAGCATATACGATTAAGAAAGCTGATTTGAGTCCAATTCATTAAAAAACATTTTCTTTAAGTCTCAATAAAACCAACAATGAATGGCTTCCATATCAATGGAATCAGTCGTCTTGTTCAAGCATAAAATGTTCAGAAAACATTTGATTTTATGTCCGTATACATATACCGGCATTAGCTTGGAAGTCAAATGTTACTGTGGCCCGGGTGATTGAAAAGCGCATGAATTATTTTATAACTCTAAATTGGTTTTACAGCCTGGCTTTGACTGTTGACATATTTGTATAAATTTTAATCTGAATTTGTTTTGATCAACTTTAAAGGCTTCTACCATAAAAATTAAAGTGCTGAATTTTATGCAGCTTTTGGCGTTGGGATTTGAAAAATTGTAAGTCATTATGAACTATGTTTACATATACTAAATTATAAAAGTCTGATGAAGCTACACTGTCTTAATCTGCTTATATCTATATATCTGGCAAACATAAGCAATATTTATTATTCAACTGCATGTTCTCCTGAAGTGTGTTCCTTTCATGCTCTGAAATAATATGGTTCATGTGTTGATATTGGCAACAAAAAATCCCACAAAAATTTGTCATTTAATGCATACATGTCTTGTCACTTTGCGAGCATCGTTCTTAATAACCTCTAAATACAGATGTGTCATAGGTGTCTCTGTACTTGATTTGTGAGTTAGTTGTGTAGGATTACTGGCATTTGATGTTCTGTTATAAATGAGGTTTTGGTACGGCCTAATACCTATTATGCATTCGCTTTTTAAAAAAAAAAAAAAAAAAAAAAAAACAATGTTGAGATTAAAGTACGGCTTTATATTATAATATGTGTATCCACTACAGGAGCCAAATTTTGATTTATGTAGCACCTTGTTTCCAGTATGTATTGTTTCTTGAGTGAATATTTTCTGTGTTTGTACCATTGCAAAATTCAGCTGCAAAATCTGTAAATTTTGTCGGACAGTTGACAGACTCCAAAATCTGTTTGAGAAACATGGTGCAGTCAATTTACTGGGGCGTAAAAGACATGGTGCACTCAATTTACTGGGGCGTATAAAAACATGGTGCACGCAATGTACTGGGGCATAAAAAATATGGTGTACTCAATTTACTGGGGCTTAAAAAACATGGTGCACTCAATTTACTGGGGCGTAAAAAAAATGTTTGTTTCAGGTTACATAACCAAAAAAATTAGGGCAGGCAGGTCGGGATTTTTGTTTTTTTATTAATTGTGTCGCGTCGTGAGAAAACCGGACTTAATGCATGTGCGTAAAGTGTCGTCCCGGATTAGCCTGTGCAGTCCGCACAGGCTAATCCGGGACGGCACTTTCCGCTTTTATGGTATTTTCTGTTTCAAGGAAGTCTCTTCTAACCATAAATCCACTTTACGCACATGCATTAAGACCGGTTTTCTCACGACGCGCCACAATTTATTTATTTGGTAAATGATCAACTCGAAGATTCTAAAACTGAATAAATATTCAAAACATATCAGTAATATCCTTAAACATTTTTTATAAGTGGATACTATCAAAACTAAACACTTATTTATCCAAAAACACATTTAATTATTGAAAAAGGTAAATAAAACAAAAATCATTATCTGACTAACCAAATAAAATGATCCAGTGTCGGGCATTTTTTTAGGGTAGGTGGGGTTACCTGAAACAATAATTATTTTTTTTTTACGCCTGGTGGCTTTTTCTCAGTAACAACAGCCAGCCTTTTATTACCAGCAGTGTTACCTGCTTAATTCTCTCTTTGATGGTCTAACTAGTGATAATTACTATCAATTTACCGCCTGTATCGTCTCATAATGTGGTGCCTTTGTCATTTTCTGGGAATTTACTTCTAGGCATTTAATTTGATCAGATCTCAGAAAATTTCCCACTGCAGAATAAATGTGTAATTGGACATTCAAATGTGGAGTTGATTTTCTGGTCTCAGTACCTTTGGAATTTAAAACACACATTCAAGCTGCTGTAATACAAGTAGCTTGAGGCATGGAATTGCATTCTCAGTGGAATTGCATGAGTTTTCAATTCTGTGGTGGTGGCAATTTTTTAGTAGAAATAAAGTGCAACGATGACAAAATTTTGAAATGTCACGTATCGTGCAATTTTTATTAGATATTTTGCAATTGTTGTAGTAGTGTATTGACACTTGTGTGTTCTGCGGGTTTGGTGGCAAAATCGGTATTCTCCGAATGATGACAAAGCATAATTGTCCAACGTGCAATATTACTTTTTTATTATTTATTTTAAGTAAAACAATGACAGACAACTTCCTTATATTTACAGAAGCAATATCTTTTCACCGTAGCTTTAATGGCAAGTGCTTGGACTGATTTGTAATATCCCGGAATGTGTTGTATCATAAACTGTTGCAGTGATATTGGGTCATATGTTTTGTGTGCTATACTTAGTATTAAATTTGCATGCTGCTTTCCCATGGGAGCCATAAGTACTGCACGCAACTGCTGGCATATAAATGCTGTTGTTAGGTTGACAATTAGTTCTATTTTCTTGGATTCTGAAAACAGTCTTGCCTGATTCTCAAAGGTTTGGTAGATAAAACACAAATTATAAATAGTATGATATTGTAGGAATTGTCAAAATGTAATTATAATTGACTTCAATATAAATACTTTAATGGAGATTTAAAGCATTTATATTGTACAAAGATGAAAATTACTTCAATAAAAGACCACAATATTCAAAAAGTTACATGCATAAACCGTGAGTGTATTATAACAAACATTACTTACTCCACCATGATGCATGTTTTTTGAGGAAATAATATGCGTCTTTCATATAAGCATTACAGAAGACAGCCTAAAAACATGCTTGTCTTAGTTAACGACATGTATACAGAACGATGCATGCCTAATTATCCAAGCTATGCGTACAGGGAAAGAATTTGGAGTCATAACACTTGTGCACATCAAGTTGTTATGGTATGCATTAATTAATTAAAGAATGCATGCATTTAATCATAGAAAGTTTGTGATATTCTTCATTGCAGGCAATGTTTACAGACACAAACTCACAGGTGGCAACTGATCAGACTCTGATGAGATAATAAAATCTTCTCCAGAGAGCTATCAACAACAATCTTTTGGCATTGACTCCATTCCTTTGGCTGACTTGTACCCACTGAAAATCATGTACTAGGTGTGAAAGTCTATGGTATTTACCAAGAAAAGTAGAAACAGTGTATCAGCATGGCTTGGCTGGGTTCTTTGGACAGACTATGATGCACCTCCTTGAAAAATTCTTTACAGTTGTGTAATATATAATAATTATTATCGCTCTGTTACAAAGAAAACAATCTAGCCATTTGCTTGATTCATTTAGCTGACATAATACCCATGTAAAAATGATGTACAGTAATGGTGCAGTGACTGCATAGAATAACCATTTATTTTGGCATTGAGTTCAATCTTAAAACTTACTTAATAGTACCCAGTAAAAATGAGGGTCAAAATGAGAAATTCTGAAATTCTCTAAATGCTCTTATAAATGTAGGACAGTTGTGTAATAACGTTATGTTGAAGCAATTGTCCCCTTGGATTGGGACACCCAGTTGGTGTTTGTATTGCCAGTATCCTGTCAGAAATATTTACATGTTCTACATGAAGGAATTATGTTTTCAGGTCAATGTGAAAACAGATCATTAACACCATGCCTGCTCTTTGATCTGATCTGTAATGCAGCATTGGCTGATGCCAATAGGCACTAAGGTTCAGATGTAAAATATGCCAACCTATAATTCAATTATACACCCACTTTTTGAAAAAGTGGGGGCTATATGGAAATCACGCAATTTGGTCTGTATGTTGGTATGTCCCATATTTCGTTTCCGCTCCATATTAAACTTCTTAATGCCTGGATGGATTTTAACATTACTTCAGATCATTATTCCCCATGACCAGGCGATGTGTCGCAGACATTACCCATGCTTGTCCACCAAAGGTCAAGGTCACAATTCAAGGTCAAAAGTGAAATACTTGTATTTCATTTCCGCTCCGTAAGTTTGTAATGCCTAGTAGGATTTTAATATAACTTCAAATAATTATTCCCCAAGACCAGATGATATGTTGCGTACGTGACCCATGTTTGTAGGTTAAAGGTCAAGGTCACAATTTAAGGTCAAAGTTTTAATATTTGCATTTTGTTCCTCTCTGTAACTTCTGAATGCCTGGAAGGATTTTAATATTACTTCAAATTGTTATTGACTACATGACTAGACAATGTGTCACGCACAAGTCTCATGCTTATCCGTCAAAGGTCAAGGTCACAATTCAAGGTCAAATATGTGTGAATCATTCCTGCTTGTACCTTTCATTTTGCATTTCAAGCTCATTCTTCTTTTTATGCAGGTCATTTTGTCAGTCAATACGTTGTTCTGTGTCAAAGCTCTATGTCTGTGTCAAAGCTCTACATCTGTGCCAAAGCTCTACATCTGTTCCAAAGCGGTGGGGTATTAATCACCTTTAGTGATAGCTCTATTTATTAGGTAGATGCAAACAAATGCATGTGAACTATTTATGTTTCAACAGGCAATATAATTATTATATTCGGATATCCTTTATGGCCTTGTCATAATGTCACGTTAGTACACGCCGTTTTAGTGCTGCGTCTCGATAAACTATGTATGTAGTTACTGCAGTATCACTACGTTACCGTTACATTTGACAACATACCACATCGTTTCATTACATTGCGCTGCATGGAAGAACGCAGTACATAGCGCAGCTAAGCCTAACAATAACAAGAATGATGCATGGCGTATTGTAGCGAATAACGCAGCATCACGTAGCAGGACTCTCGTTCTGTTTACGTTGTGCTACTTAAAGGCCATGTTGTGCCACTTGTACCACTACGTATAAGTATGTTGTGGTATTTTTCGTAGCATTATTTGGAACATGTTCAAAATTCAGAATTGTCGTTTACGTTGAACTACGTACCTGCCAACTTGTGCCAAGTTGGGGCTCGTTATGGCAACGTTGAACTACGTAACTGCCACGTTGCCCAACGTTGCTAAAAGAGGCGACAACAACATGACCCTATGATGGGGGTATAAGCAATTATTCTTTTTTATCAACGGAAGAAATAGAGAGAGAAAAAAAGAAAAGAAATTACTGAATAACTACTGCAGTGTCCATCTGTATTGTGTGTCGGTATCCAATGGTCTCTTGGTTATGTCTGCTGGTGATTTCAATAATTGAGATCCATTTATAGTTATATGTTTCAGGTGTAAAACATGTAGTGAAATAACCTACCAGCTTAATCAACTTGCAATGATATTCATTCAGTTTGATATTAATCATCAATCAAGTACTTCATTCCTTTAATTAGCCCAGTTTAGATGTCTCTGGATTGATTATATTCCCCGGATTGATTATATTCCCCGCTGTGGCTCCAACTGACCCACTCAGTGTTGGTGTTATCTTGGCCATGACCCTGCCCAATTGGCTTATCAGCTCATGTTATCTTCCTTCTCATTGGCTGTGATACATCTCATCCTGCTGTATCCTAAAGTCCGTCAAAGTCATCTATTTATAATGTACTGACAGAGTTCAAAAAGTGTTTGGGAGATTTTTGCTGATTCCTGCTGACTGATCAATTACATTTCAATCAGTGTTTTCATCTTTCCACTGATAACATGCCTGATATTGAGAATTATTTTATTTCTTTGGCCATTTTGGCATTCTTTATGCTTGTCAGTATTTATTATGGCTTATCTCTTTATGTGCATATTCAATGTGATAGGAATTAGCTTTGAAGTTATAAAGAAAAAAATGTTTCATCCCATTCACTTGCAACTGGTGATTAACTAAGTACATGTTCATAAAAATATTTGATATGCATAGAAGTAGCAATCTCACATTTAAAATGTCTGAATTAAGTCTGAGTAATGCAGTTGTCTCAAGTAATTGTCACCGACACAAGGATGTCATAATAGCCTACTTCTGTTCCCACTTTGCCACAGAATATACATTGCATTTTGCTATTCTTCAAGGCCGTTACTGAATTTCATATTCTTGAAAGCTAACTGGCCTGTTTTCTTGCTTCAGTGTGTTGTTTTCCTTGGAAGAATTTTTGTTGGCTATTACTGTCAGGTTTTCTGTTAATGATAGCATTTCCATGTCTGAGACAACAACCACCAAGCATTCTGCGGTTATGTCACGGCAAAACCTAGAAAGTCTTAATTCTGTCCATGGAAACATGGATCTTGAGTTACAGTAACATGAGTAGAAATTGAAGGGTATGAATATGTGATTATGGTTCATTCTGTGCTACAAAACAGCCACACTAGAGTTATTGTATTTTCAATTACTTAACCTTATTATGAGCATCAGACACTTGGAATGCACTGGGAACTAAAATACTTGGTAGCTGAATTCTGGAATTCACACCAGTGCATGGTTTTGCCCCCAGGGCATTATTGCTCCCATATTGCAGGTCATTGCTGTTGAAGCTAATTTCTCAACCATAAATAGTTGAAGTGTTCACAAAGTAATTCAAGTAGATATGAATGTATATATTCAAATTTGTTACTGCATTTTGTCGACCTCATACTGATTATAATTGTTTATCATGTAATATAAATTTATTAATTTTAACATGCTCAGCAGTTTATTGAAGCACACATTTTGGGCCATAGGCGCATGTTCATTTGCATAACTCTAATAGTTAAAAAATGTTCATACAAGTTTTCAATTAAGGGCTTTGCACAAAAAATCCATGTGCAGCTAAGAGTAATTTACTTACTTCAGATATTCACCATAATTTTCAGACATTACTGGAAGTTTTATGGGCCATATCTTGAAGATGCCAAATTTTTTCAGGTCATAATTGCATTTACAAGATTGTTCATGATTGCAGATTCATAATAACACTTAAGACTTAATAGGAGTTTGGCTGTGGCTCACCATAAAGCAATAAACATTGTAATTAAGCTGAAAGTTTGATACAAATTCCTCAGACCCCCTGGGATATCTCATTGCAATTTTTCTTTGGCTGTAATGTGTGTTCATGGCCGAATGATAATAAAGATGAAAATGGTATTGGGAAGATATCCAGATATATTTGTGTATTTAATCAATGTTGGTTTTGATGTAATCAGCATTAGAGTCTGTTTTGGACATGAAATAACTAACTCTTTTAATACCCATTTGATACTTTTGATAAAATCTTTACTATTTAATCTTTGTATGAGATGTGCTCAATAAAAATGACATGAACTAGAACTTATGACAATAGATTTAATTATTACAAAAATAGTTATAAATGAAGATAAAAATATAAAAACATTCTGGATTTCCATCTTCATGATCATCAGTGTTTAAAATGCAATTCTGTGAAATTAGTCGTGGACCTCAATTATCGAATGCCTTTGAGTGACCAGTTGCCTATAACCAACATTGTGCACATCCAAAGGCAAACCAAACATAAAACACACACATGCACAATTATTAAAACTGGGGTCACCACTTTGTGATGGGTCAAATCAGCCATATAAACTAAAGGCATGCTTGCTTTGTGAACAAGTCTCTTGTTTCAGAGGATTGTCATGTCATTTGGGCTGTTCTGTATGTAAAGAATCATGCCATTGATACTATTTCCTGCCACTTGATATGCTTGGTCTGTTTGGGTTTAGATATTTTGGAAACAGTGATGCTATTTGCTGTGGCCTCATTACATCTAAACATGCAATGGTGTCATCTGTTGAAACCATTTTTTGTATACAGTCTGAGTGTGAATGTTTAATTTAAATGGAGGTTCTACTTCCACACAGGCTAATCTGGGATGACACTTTCCACTTATGGTATTTCCTGTTTCGAAATAGTCTCTTCTAAACATAAATCTACTCGGGCGGAAAGTGTTGTCCCGGATTAGCTTGACACTTTACGCACATGCATTATCCCCGGGCTTCCCACGACATGCCTCATTGTGTACTATTTTCTGTTTCCAGATGACACTGGAGACCCAGACTGCAGGAACTGTGTATGAACAGATCGATCTTGCGCCCAGCGAGGAAATCAAGCCGAACATGTTCGTGAACCCGACCAATACTCACCTGTATATCATGTCCGACACCAAGGTATGTGTCTTCCATGCAACATAATAAAGTAATGTCAAAACTGAGTATATATGGATCATTTATATTGCCACATACTTGGTTTTGGTTTTAAGCGATTAACATTTATTATAAAAAAAATAAATTATTATGTCAGTTTTGAGATGCTTAGTTTAAGTTTCAAGATTACATTCCTGATAATGCTTAATGTTTAACAACATTTAACAACATAAAAATCACTGCTTGATCTGCACTCCTGTTGCTACAGTGGCGTTCGTGGATGTCCAGCATACCTCGACAGTGACTTGACCATATGACCAAACTATTTTGTTTTTGTTTGCAACAACAGAATTATTACTTTTATGTTCTTAAACATGCCTTAAGTATGAATGTTGATATGTTTTATTCCATCAAAAGGAATTACTCAAGTGAAACAGGGATTATTTCAGAGTTTATTTACCTAGATATGGATATTGTTCAACAATTGTAGTTTAAACATTTTAACATCCGCCCAAGCTTGCAGGTGATGATACTGCGATTACTGTTCATTGTGCCCGATAAGAATGAAAAAAAACTTGTATAGCTATAGATAGACGCATTCTAACCATACCGCAAAGTGTGTCATGCGTGCCGCCTCAAAAAGCTAACTGGATGTACATAATAAATCATGCTTATTGGGAGTATATATGTACAGTCTCTCTCTTTAATGTGAAATAGACCTAGCACCTTATATACATCGCCATATATACAACACCATCATGCTTAAACTCAGTACTCTGCAGATAGAGCTTTCATAAGTGTTTTATTTGTGCAGGTCACCAGTTTCAGGGGGAGGGGGTGTTCTCAGGTATCTTAAAGTAGCTGGATAAAAATAGAATAATATTGGTATAATTTTTGTTTACATCTTGGGTGATGTTTTATCAAAAGATTATTATCGATTGTAGAAATGTTTAAAGTGGTGGTCTAAGTTTATAAATTACAATATGTAGAAGTAAAATCCGACTTATCCTTCAGGTTATTTCAAGGCATTAGGTCATGTTGAAGGAGCCTGAAGAATGTGGAAAAAGTCAATGTTTTTTTTTCAACAGGACATAAATTCAAATGTTAAGTTCAAGTTAGGGAACTTTGCATACAATAATGACATTTTGTTAGCAGGCTTGCATGTAGTTATGTATAAGTGCACACTTTAAACGACTAATATTGTGACTATATCGTCCGTTGACAGCCAAAAGCTCCAATCAGCATATGTGCGAACAAGGCTGATAGGCCCGTTTGGCTTTCAATGGACGATATATTCTATACCGTCTCCGTGGCCTAGTGGTTAGGGCAATCGCCTACCATGTGGGAGGTTGAAGGTTCAAGTCTGGCACAGGGCTTGTTGTGATATGGCCGGTTGCCTACCCAGCAGCTAGGTAAATCCTTGTTGTGATTTGGCCGGTTGCCTACCCAGCAGCTAGGTAAATCCTTGTTGTGATATGGCCGGTTGCCTACCCAGCAGCTAGGTAAATCCTTGTTGTGATATGGCCGGTTGCCTACCCAGCAGCTAGGTAAATCTGTTGTGATATGGCCGGTTGCCTACCCAGCAGCTAGGTAAATCCTTGTTGTGATATGGCCGGTTGCCTACCCAGCAGCTAGGTAAATCTGTTGTGATATGGTCGGTTGCCTACCCAGCAGCTAGGTAAATCCTTGTTGTGATATGGCCGGTTGCCTACCCAGCAGTTAGGTAAATCCTTGTGATTTGGCCGGTTGCCTACCCAGCAGCTAGGTAAATCCTTGTTGTGATTTGGCCGGTTGCCTACCCAGCAGCTAGGTAAATCGTTGTTGTGATTTGGCCGGTTGCCTACCCAGCAGCTCGGTAAATTCTTGTTGTGATTTGTCCGGTTGCCTACCCAGCAGCTAGGTAAATCCTTGTTGTGATACGGCCAGTTGCCTACCCAGCAGCTAGGTAAATCCTTGTTGTGATACGGCCAGTTGCCTACCCAGCAGCTAGGTAAATCCTTGTTGTGATTTGGCCGGTTGCCTACCCAGCAGCTAGGTAAATCCTTGTTGTGATTTGGCCGGTTGCCTACCCAGCAGCTAGGTAAATTGTTGTGATTTGGCCGGTTGCCTACCCAGCAGCTAGTGAAATCAAAGGGTACTGATTGCCTTCCCGCCAAGTGCCCGGTATGTAGGATAGAAATTGGGAGTAAAGATGTTCACCAGTTCATCAGTAAAGGGGTCTCATAAGTCAAAATTGGCTGGCCCTTAATCGCGAGGGGCTACACTATAATAAACACTTTTATTCAGAAGTCAGGCGGTTTCAGGTACCTTTATGAATCAATATGCAAAAAAACAACCATGACTGTTTGCTAGTGTCTAGTTACATGTTAAGTATGTCACTTGTAACACTTCTAATGTTTGGGTCACTGCTGATAAATGCAGACTGAAGTACTCCTATAAATTCCACACATAGTTTTATTTAGAATTATGTATATTAAGTAACCAAATCTTGAATGGTTAAACTGAATTTATTCCTTCTTTACAGTGTAAAGAAGTATAAATTGTGACCTTTTACCTGTTGACATTTAATTTTTGGATAACAAAAACATACACACACACAAAACAAAACATACATTATCCTGTTTAATATATTTTCTACATACTGGATAACAATTGAAGTGGGTGTGTTTATTTACTTCTAAATGCAGTTTAATTCTTGTTGATTCACTGATACGCCCATAGCTAAATAAAAGTCATTACAAAATTAGAAATAGAGACAGGTAACAACACTGTTAGAGGATTTAGAGTATGGGTGGATTTATGTGACGATATTATGATTTAAATATGGCCATGTTAAGTGTTTGCCCCTGAAACTGCTACATAAAGAGTATAATAAGTCCATTCATCAGAGAATATCTAATTAAATGAACCTTAAATACCTTACATAATAAAAATTAATGTAACATTGAATGGTCGCATTGTCTGACTGTTTTTCTCTTTGTATTTGATGACTTGATTGAGGGATTTCCATTTCGAACTCGTCTTTAACGTCACAGTGGCACCTTGTATGGTAAACAAACGACAGTATAAAGGGTCAAATCTGCAGAAAATGTTGGTGAGACAATCTTTGAACAATTGCATAGAGTCATTTAGTCCTAATTTGTATGAGCAGCATTTTGTTATGTAATGTTTGTGATATACTAGTTGTACAAGATTAAGATATGAACATAGACATGTACACGTACAACAAACAAATCTCTTACATTTAAGGCATAGGACACAAAATGTAAGAGGCCAGTTACATGGTAAACATTTGTATGTGTAACAGTGTTGGTTTCAAGGTAAAAAAAATAAATACTTGGCTAATTCTAATAAAACGTCACTGGGTTTATGCATTTCGCCTTAAACATCATTAATGCTTTATCCACCTCACTTGTAATTGTAGTTGGGTAATTGTTACAATTATTTTACATTTTACTCCTTTAAGAGGCGGATACATTTTCCAAGGCCGCAGTTCTTTGTTATTGGTAACAACCTGCATCCAGGCAATTATGCGCTGCCACATACGATTGCAGAGCTCACAAAACGAGCATTCACTTCAGACTTCTAAAGTGCGGGGAAACACAGCCCTTGAAGGTCATGTCACATGCCTGCCCTGGGTCTTCAACACCTAGAGTGGTTTTGTCACTCGGCCATTCTGCCGATCTGATATGGGTTCTTTGGACTACAATGGTTTAATACAGCAGTTTTCTCAGCCCTTGAAGGTCATGTCACATGCCTGCCCTGGGTCTTCAACACAGAGTGGATTTGTCATCAGACTACATGTCTGATCTGATAGGGATTCTTCGAACAGTTGCTTTAGTACAGTAGCTTTCAACAATTGTTCATTGATATTCAAGCAGGTTTCTCAATGCGTTTTAATGCGGTTACCTTTAGGAAAACTTTCATGTCATTATCATTTCAGTAGTGGTGTGGCACAATTATGGTAAAAGCTCTTTGTGGCAAGCGCTGAGTCAGCAGTTCTAGTCGTTTTTTACTGTCCTTTGCTCCCCGTATCATGCAAAGTGCTTGAAGCAGAGATAGCATTCAAGCATTTAATGCTTTGTTTTTTAGCTATCAGGCAACCCTAAACAGGTTCAACTGATAGCAGCATGGTTAAGTGGTCTTGGTTTTTTAATATGACAGTCCACTCCATAGCATTATCTTACAAGTTCTTCTGCAACTGGATTGTTATTTATTATTTATCATTTTGTGAAAACAATGACTTTTTATGTTGATGTTTCAATGAACATGTTTAGCTCATCATGCTACATTCACTGCATTGTCTGCATAATGATAAATTTGAACAGATTTCTATCTTCCGTACAAATTGTGACATTTCTTAGTAAACTACAAAACCTTAGGTGTATATTTTTGCTTGGAGCAGTAGAAATATTAAAACAGTATTTGTTCCTCTATATTTATATGTAGTCAAACCAAGCCCAGTCCATCATGAAGCTGATTAAATTGCGATAAAGATCAGAATCACTGGCTCTGACAAGATACAATGACAGATTTCACATTTCTGTCAGGGCTGGCACACCCTCCCATGTGATAAACCCAGTAATTTACAGCCTATTTGACATGAAATGCAACTGCCTTCTACCATGCATCTTAATGGGCATGTATCTTTCATGGTTGGTTGGCTGGCTGGCAGTTTGAGGGTTATGGTCCTGTATACCCAGAATGCAACAATTTGGAAGTTTTGTTAATGGATCTGGTACCCATCAGAAATAGATTTGTGAGTGGTGAAATGTTGCAAATTGGGAAAACCCAAGTCTCATGACTATGTTACTTATAACCACTGTCAGGACTCATACAAATTATGTCCAATTAATTTACTGGCCCTGACCCCATATTACTAATGGCAATGTGATTTTTTTCTAACAAAAAATTTAAATAAGGACAATAAAATGTGCCAATGATGCATATAATTGGACACTAACAAAAATCAAGCAGTCATGTAAAGACCACCATTCTGGGTAATATATTCAGACCCCGAACATGATCATGACTTTTTATCGGCAATGGCTGACTTGTTTGACTGTCTGAAAGGAAGACTGAGGTTCAAACTTTGTACTACAAACTGAATTGTTCAAATGCAAAGCAGAGAAGGGTAAAGAAGCATACACTGTGTTGCTCTGATTGCTGCATTTGGATGTATAATATCTCTGAAAGTGAAATGCAAATTTAGGGTACTTCTTTGTATGCAACATCTGGACTTATTTTTACTTTCCATTTGTGACCTGATTCATTAAACATTACCACTATTTGTTTGCTGCTTAAACCGAAACTGAGATATGTGTTTAGAAATTACATGTTGTTATTTTACCATAAAACGCCAAGGCAAATTCCTTTCCGAGTTCTTTTCTTTTGAAGTGCAGAAGTTTATCATTCACAAATACCATAAACGTCTTTATGACACCTGGATATGAACAACTAGCTGTTGACAAACGGGCAGATTTACATTCCTTTTCACGGTTGTATTTTGTGTCAAGATGTAAACACTGCTGATGGCGTGATGTGACAAGATATCTTCAAAAATACGTGTTTTTAGTAGTAACATATTTTTATGTGGAATTGATCAACTGTTAACTGATCATTGTTGCATAATGTTGCCATGTGGACCTCATAAATGCCATACAGTATATTAATATACAAACTGCTTCAGTTTAATGTTGCTAAATGAATTTTGTGTGACTTTCATGTCAATACTACTCACTGTTATTGTTAATTAGCATGTCATGTCAATACTACTCACTGTTATTGTTAATTAGCATGCATTGTTTTCAAAATATCCTGTTAGCATAAGAAGAACATTTATTGGGACTGGATCTCTTTATGGCATTGTGGTCCAATAGAGACTTAATGGTAGGTCTTATTTCCATCTGCCCCACAACAAGGCTGCATCATCATATCATCCCATAATCGAGCAATTATCCATTCAAACAAACTAGGCAGCATTCTGCAGAGATTTATTTAAGGCAAGGAAGAGAGAGTCACCGGTTACTGCCAGGACATATATGAGGCATGTCGTGGGAAACCCAGGCTTAATGCATGTGCGTAAACTGTCGTCCCGGATTAGCCTGTGCAGTCTGCACAGGCTAATCCAGGACAGCACTTTCCGCCTATGGTGGATTCATGTTTAAAAGAGACTTCCTTGAATCAGAAAATACCATAAAAGCGGAAAGTGTTGTCCCAGAACAGCCTGTGCGGACTGCACAGGCTGATCCGGGATGACACTTTACGCACATGCATTAAGCCTGGTTACTCCCATGACACATATTTACATTCTGCTCCAAGTGGTATTGTGGTATATTGATGCAATTGGAATTGCGTTGGAACCAAGCTATTTCAGCATTGAGCTAAACTGTTCTTGGCATATTATTCTCAACAACAGAAAACAGCAGTCACAAACTACAAGTACATGTGTCGGCATTTTAAGAACATTTTTGTTAATTGGTGAATGTTTAATTTGTGGCAAACATATTGCTGTATTGGTATATAATGTTGTGGACAATTATAATCCATGAACTGAAGTTTGTTACAATTACATAAGAACCTTACATTATCATTACTTGATTACTCACTATTTAAATAGTGACACCACTTAAACACTCCAAGATAATTACTTGAAATCATCTCTGAGTTTAAAGTGCCAGCCTGACATTGGGCTGTGGCACACTTCCCTCCTCCCAGTGGGAGATGGTAATTTTGACAAGTTTTGTAGTGCTGGAAGATAAAGCAGATGAGAAATGATGTGCCACTTGCAGAGTTGTTTCACAATGCAAGGCATTCCTCAAAATCAATTTTCTGCTGCTCCCCTGGGAGAGATGGTGGTTGAATTTAATTTTGGGAGGGAATATAAGGTTCCAGGCTTCCCCAAGATTAGGAAAAATTGCCATGCTTGAAGATTAAGCAATATTCTTGCAAGCAAATTGCTCCATGTCAATTATTCCAAAATTCGGCAGGTTATTTCAGGCTTTTAAGGAAGATAATTTGTATGTTGATGTTTTGTTTGTTCTTTTACATATTAGTAGTAACATTAAATGTTTGATCTGCTTGACCAGAAGCAAATGAATGTTTGATCTGTTTGACCAGAAGCAACTAAATGTTTGATCTTTTTGACCAGAAGCAACTAAATGTTTGATCTGTTTGACCAGAAGCAACTGAATGTTTGATCTGTTTGACCAGAAGCAACTAAATGTTTGATCTGTTTGACCAGAAGCAACTGAATGTTTGACCTGTTTGACCGGAAGCAACTGAATGTTTGATCTGCTTGACCAGAAGTAACTGAATGTTTGATCTGCTTGACCAGAAGTAACTCAGTGATTTTTTTAGCCTATTTTTACTGCCGAATAACGGCAGTTTCCCCTTGCAAATAAACCTCCATTTTTCCCCTAAAATAGCCAAATTTGTCCCCAAAATAAGAAACATTTTCCCCTCAGTCTGGCTCAGACTGGGTTGGCATTTCAATCAAAAATTGACGAAACTGTATTGCTTCTTTACACACAATATTAGGTTTCAAACAGACCGAAAATCAGCGTTCGAGACATCAATAAAAACAGTTCTGGTACTACCGTGTATGACGCGGACCCGATTTTAGAAGGAAAATTTGAGGTTTAAAATCTGGTAACCATTTGCAGCTGATTTTGCCATGTCTGTTGATGTTATATTGCACTTTTTTGTCCGCATTTGTTTAATGTCGATATTCTGTAATATTACACCAATTTAATCAAAACGTAATTAACAGTAAGTACATTTTAAATACGCACACAGAATTACCTTATGCATGAAACACGTATTTATCCAAATATAATTAAATCCTCTAAATATTCAGTGTATAGTACGTCACCCCGAAATTAAATATCCAATTTATCAAATGCAACAAAACAACTGTTTGAAATGTTTAAATCCTGGATATTTCCCTTTGAACACTTATGCCTTAATGCTCTATCACAGCGCTTCCTTTGTTCAGGTACAGTACTTAGTAGCATCAATCGATGCTTTTTGACACTGACCATGTGCTCAGTGTGTTACACACTTTTCAGGTACAAACTGCTAGACCATAGCCGCAAATTCAACTGTCACATCAAAGCCATTTGAAGTAAAACCGACACCGTTGCTATGGGTGTTCCTAACCGCTTGCAGATTTGGAAGCCCAGTTAATTGATGACGTCACGCTGTCATTCTTTAGTTTTAACTGGTTATATTAAATAGAATCGCGTTTTTAAAGAATTTAGTTGTTTGCTCTAATTGGAAATAATTTTGCAATTTATTATAATACAGTGTTTGTGTTAAAAAACATGAATTAATTATGAACAAAATATGATGAATATATAACAATTTTTTATAGAAAAAAACACCTTAAAATTTTTCACTGTTACCATGTATAATGTGCACCACATTTCCATAGCCGAATTCTAGGGTAAAAAGTTTCTCTAATGGCCACCATACATACTAAGAATAGAAAATGGCTAACCCAAGGTCATCTAGATGCCACTATGAGGATTTGCCGCCACTAAAGACACCTCACAGATGAAGATCTTGAACTATTGGTTGACAAATTCAAGGGCCATAAAACAAGAAAACTAGCATTGCGACTCGGCAATTGCCCTCAGAAATCTGACTCTTGTGTTCATCATTCAAATATTGTAAAATTTAAATGAATATTTGCTGTGACAATGAAGTAACTCTAATTGATATCAGTTTTACATTAAAATTTGATTGGTTCAACTTTAATATAGGAATAATGAAACTCCAGAGACATCATCAGGAGAGAAACACTTATTACCATCCATTAGTCCTTTATTTGAGGCAATTGACCAATTGCCTATACAATAATTATCTAACTTTAAGAATCATATCATCTAATATCATGTGTTAAAGGTGTGCACACAGTCACTGCAGTATAAAAAGTTAAATATATCAGTCGAAAAAATAAAAATATAAAATGTTCACAGTTGACAATTAAGAATATAAAAAAACTTTACTAATTTCCCCTTTTTGAGGTTTGTCGCGCTAAAATTCCCCTAGTTCAAAGGCACGGGTAGTTGTAAAAATTCCCCAAAAAATCACTGGTAACTGGATGTTTCATATGCTTGACCCGAAGCAACTGGATGTTTGATATGCTTGACCAGAAGCAACTGAATGTTTGATCTGCTTGACCAGAAGCAACTGAATGTTCGATCTGCTTGACCGGAAGCAACTGGATGTTTGATATGCTTGACCAGAAGCAACTGAATGTTTGATATGCTTGACCAGAAGCAACTGAATGTTTGATCTGCTTGACCAGAAGCAACTGAATGTTTGATCTGCTTGACCGGAAGCAACTGAAACTGAATGTTTGATCTGTTTGACCAGAAGCAACATAATGTTTGATTTGCTTGACCAGAAGCAACTGAATGTTTGATATGCTTGACCAGAAACAACTGAATGTTCGATCTGCTTGACCAGAAGCAACTGAAACTGAATGTTTGATCTGTTTGACCAGAAGCAACATAAGGTTTGATTTGCTTGACCGGAAGCAACTGAATGTTTGATATGCTTGACCGGAAGCAACTGAATGTTTGATATGTTTGACCGGAAGCAACTGAATATTTGATATGCTTGACCGGAAGCAACTGAATGTTTGATCTGCTTGACCAGAAGCGACAGAACGTTTGATCTGTTTGACCGGAAGCAACTAAATGTTTGATATGTTTGACCGGAAGCAACTGAATGTTTTATCTGCTTGACCAGAAGCAACATAATGTTTGATCTGTTTGACCAGAAGCAACTGAATTGTGATCTGCTTGACCGGAAGCAACTGAATGTTTGATATGCTTGACCGGAAGCACTGAATGTTTGATCTGCTTGTCCAGAAGCAACTGAATTGTGATCTGCTTGACCGGAAGCAACTGAATGTTTGATCTGCTTGACCGGAAGCAACTGAATGTTTGATCTGCTTGACCAGAAGCAACTGAATGTTTGATCTGCTTGACCAGAAGCGACTGAATGTTTGATCTGCTTGACCAGAAGCAACTGAATGTTTGATCTGCATAACCGGAAGCAACTGAATTGTGATCTGCTTTACCAGAAGCAACTGAATGTTTGATCTGCTTGACCAGAAGCAGCAGAATGTTTGATCTGCTTGACCAGAAGCAACTGAATGTTTGACCTGTTTGATTGGAAGCAACTGAATGTTTGATCTGTTTGACCAGAAGTAACTGAATGTTTGATCTGCTTGACTGGACGTGACTATGTAGTTACTCTTTTCAATTTGGTGCTGAATATGGCGGAGTGAAGGTGGATTGTGGTTAATGAATCATGATATGATTTTGCCATTTACATGTACATAACCATCAACATGTTTATGTTGGAGCTAAGATGACACAGACTGGTAAAGTCAGAGTTATGTTGCTCATGCAGGCTGGTATGCTGCCATGGTTTGTCTTGGCAGTCTGTTGGTACTCAGTCCCCCACCTCCTATTGATATTCCTTTCTCTCTGCACAGAATGGTGGTGGCTCTGACATTTCAAATGCTCTTTTTTGTTGGAGATTAAACATATGGGATATCATATTTTGGCAGATTGCATGTGAGTTTAAAGCAGTTGTTTTTAGCCCCTGCAGATTAAGAGATTGTGGTTGGAGCATGCAATAAAAACTGAATATTTCTGGGGCACAGAGCTGACTCGTTGAGATAACATGCCCGATAGAATTGTAAAAACAAACACGATCTTTCTGCAATACTGTTAGCTTCTGATGCAGGTTTCATGTCACACTCGTCAACAAAGCACAATACAGTGTATTTATGATGGAATATCACAGATAATGCCCGTGTGTTGTTGGCAAGCAATGAGTAATGTATGTGACGATGGTGATCGAGCCCCAGCCCAGCCCTGCCTGGCTTACTCGGCGTGTCACATTATTTACACTATTTTATTCTGAAACACTATACAGCTGTGAATCAAAGCTGTGAATCAAACGGTTATCATAGCATCTCAATGATCATTTATCCAAATACACAGGCAAAGGCAACAACAACTCCATGAACAAATGGCACATTTGGAACTTCTCAATGTTCTGAGCTGCAGACTGTGGCATTTAGATTCCAGTGTGCTAGCTGTTGAATCATTCATAAACAAAAACCCAAAAATTGAAAATGAACAGTTAGAGCCCAGGATTTAAATCAGCAGAAGAAATAATGGCCCTTTAAATCTTAAGGAGAATAAAGTGTTGCATTGTTTGGCCACACTTGTAAGTTATGTGCACCGGTAGTGCTGTTGAAATTCTGTGCCTTTCTGTGCCATGATCTTAAAAAATTAATGTATGCCCTCCAATTTTGCTGCAAGTGTAGCAAAAATCATAGCTGCTTTTTCTGTGTGCAACTGCTGTTTTTGTGTGCAATATGAGCAATTATAACTCCTGACTGTGGATATTTCTTTTGTACTCTTAAGAGTGTGTTTGAGGTCATAGGCATCTGATGTTGGAATGAAAATAATTGTTTGGCTACTCGGTTAAGTGTGTGCATCTCGTGTTGGAATGAAAATGATTGTTTGGCTACTCGGTTAAGTGTGTGTTTAAGGTCATAAGCATCTCGTGTTGGAATGAAAATAATTGTTTGGCTACTCGGCTAAGTGTGTGTTTAAGGTCATAAGCATCTCGTGTTGGAATGAAAATAATTGTTTGGCTACTCGGTTAAGTGTGTGTTTAAGGTCATAAGCATCTCGTGTTGGAATGAAAATGATTGTTTGGCTACTCGGTTAAGTGTGTGTTTAAGGTCATAAGCATCTCGTGTTGGAATGAAAATAATTGTTTGGCTACTCGGTTAAGTGTGTGTTTAAGGTCATAAGCATCTCATGTTGGAATGAAAATAATCGTTTGGCTACTCGGTTAAGTGTGTGTTTAAGGTCATAAGCATCTCGTGTTGGAATGAAAATAATTGTTTGGCTACTCGGTTAAGTGTGTGTTTAAGGTCATAAGCATCTCGTGTTGGAATGAAAATGATTGCACAATAAGCATTATAACATCATGCTTTAAGCAATCATAGAGTTTCGGTATTTGGGTATTATTACCACATATAACACCATGAGAAATTCAATTGTTGCAGCATCAAAGAACCTGGGAAAATCTTGTCATGTCTGTAATTTGATATACATTTTCTGACAGACAATACAATTGGAAACAGTAATATGCGAAGCAACATTCAGGTGTTCCATAGGTATTTTGATGATGTATATTTTTTGGCGATAATTGATGATACCTGTGTGCTCTTTCTCATGATGTTTTGGCATGCTAATTGTAATGGCTTCAATTAGCCGTATAATAGAAAATTTGTTTACAATGGGAAAATGGGTTTTGCAGGTTCCAGGATCATTGGATGGTCCCACTGCACAGAGGTTCTAGGTGATTGATTTCGGTTGCACTTGC
The DNA here is from genome assembly GCA_027627225.1 of Congeria kusceri. Lineage (NCBI taxonomy): Eukaryota > Metazoa > Mollusca > Bivalvia > Myida > Dreissenidae > Congeria > Congeria kusceri. Next base: position 43,575,666 of record CM051035.1, read on the forward strand.
AGTTGAACTGCCTGGGTAGGTCTGAACTGAAACCTCAGTGGATATTCTAGCCAGTGGAATGTTTAAGATGCATTGGCTGGAATATTTTGAGAATGCAAGAAGCGTCTGTTTGGATATGTTGAAAATTCAATATTTGAAGCATGTCAAGGGGAAACTGGGCTTAATGCATGTGCGTAAAGTGTTGTCCCAGATCAGCCTGTGCGAACGACACTTTCTGCTTTTATGGTATTATCTGTTTCAAGGAAGTTTCTTCTAAACATAATCCACTGTAGGCGGAAAGTGTCATCCCAGATTAGCCTGTGCGGACTACACAGGCTAATCCGGGATAACACATTACGCGCATCCATTAAGCCTTTACGTGTATGCATTTCCAATGATACACCTCATTTGTTTTTGAACCTTTCTCCTGTGTCTTATCTTGCAAATGATTTTTGTATAAACATGATGTTGTGATTTATATTCGGAACACAATTTCTGTATTCAGCCAGAGTTTTTTGCTGGTATAATACATTTGGATCAGTTTGCAGATCATGGCAGTCAAAATGTTAAATTCAATTAAAATTCAAGCTGCCACATCTGTGTGTCACTTATTCCCAAGTAAAGAAAAAGAGACAATTGAGACTGTTAGGATGAATATTGCATGTATGACAGAAAGATCAATATCCACAGAAGATTTGTCATCTTTAAATAAATGTGCAATATTTTATAGATATGTGGCTTGAAATTTGATGATGGACCTTGATGCCTGGTAAATGTTGTTTGCTATTACATGTTATAAGTTGATTCAATCTTTATTGGCTAATTAATAGTTTAAATTATACAAAAATGTTTTTTCAATGACATTGGCATCCTATTGTATTGGCCTTTTGTGTGTTTTAATTTTCAATGACAGGTTTACTGAAACTTTTTGTGATGAAAATGACACAAATAGGGCTATGTTCATTTATAATCTGGTGCCAACATTTTTTTATTCATCTCGAATTACCAAAAGATAAATGCTTTTACATGCAATCCAACTTCTATGGGGTTTGAAATTCAAATTGCCATAAACTCTGATGAAAAGTTCAAGCATTTGTTTGCATTTAATACTATGTACCCTATGTAAATAGCAATTACATTACAGACATTCCAGAAAGAAAATAGGATAAAAGAGAGGATATAACAATGTTGGCAATAATTTAAAACAGTATTCGATATCTTGGTAACTTTATGGGGAAACAAGAGGCAACATTCCATTCAAATTTTGATGCCTGTTTCATATTGGGAGGAAAGTGTAATGCCAGTGTATGGTGGCTCATTAGAGCCATTTATTGGGAGATGATGGATTTATGAGCCCAACAGTGTTCTTTCTGGGCTGCGCCTTTGCGGGATTCCCGCAAAAAAATAATAAATGGGCGCAACAAAAAATACTGTCAATGGGCCATGGGCGCATGATAAATATAACTGGTGCATCGAAAATACCATTTGCAGGCATTTTTTTTTCACATGAAAATTCTCGAAAATCGTATTGTGAATTGTAAACATCACCAAGCCGGATTGTTAGTGGAAATTAACCGTTGCTAGGCTACCGTGCGCATACTGATTTATAACTAGTGATTTTATTGGCCAATAAAGGTAACGTGCCATTTGACCTCGCTTACATCATCACAAATTGCTAACAGTGCTGTCTGAAATTTGCATACGGTTTCAGTTGATTTTAATTAAGGAAAAAATGATGTAAAAGCAAAAAGCAGATAGAGATAGCATTTAGGGACAAAAATCTTTTGAATTTTCCACCAGAATTCCTAGGCAAAATGAGAACACTGTCGAAAATGAGGGCAAGAAAACATCCATTGATTCGACCGTTCCCCCCCCCCCCCCAAGAAAAACCTTAAATGCCGCACTGATTTTGTGGATGATGGGCCATTGGCCAACCTGCAACTCGGCCCAGAATGAACACTGGCCCAAATGTGTATGCCCGGTTTGGTGGCCCATGAGGGTCAATGGGATATTTTTTTGGTTGGCTCAGTGCATGGTTCTGATTGATTTTTTAGTGACTTTAGAGTGCAGTTAATAACAAGTTATCTGGTTGACTCATTGATGTGAATTCCTGAGACTAGTTGGCTTAATTAAGCCTGCCATTGGTGTGAAGTTATCTGGTTGATGCATTGGTATGAATTCCTCTGGTTGGCTTAATTATGAGTGCCATTGGTGTGAAATTATCTGGTTGACTCATGAGTGCCATTGGTGTGAATTCCTCTGGTTGGCTTAATTATGAGCGCCATTGGTGTGAAGTTATCTGGTTGACGCATTGGAGTTAATTCCTCTTGTTGGCTTAATTATGAGTGCCATTGGTGTGAAGTTATCTGGTTGACTCATGTGAATTCCTGAGACTGGTTGGCATTAATTATGAGTGCCATTGGTGTGAAGTTATCTGGTTGACTCATCTGAATTCCTGAGACTGGTTGGCTTAATTATTAGTGCCATTGGTGTGAAGTTATCTGGTTGACTCATGTGAATTCCTGAGACTGGTTGGCTTAATTATGAGTGCCATTGGTGTGAAGTTATCTCGTTGACTCATGTGAATTCCTGAGACTGGTTGGCTTAATTATGAGTGCCATTGGTGTGAAGTTATCTGGTTGACTCTTGTGAATTCCTGAGACTGGTTGGCTTAATTATGAGTGCCAATGGTGTGAAGTCGTCTCGTTTACTCATGTGAATTCCTGAGACTGGTTGGCTTAATTATGAGTGCCATTGGTGTGAAGTTATCTTGTTGACTCATGTGAATTCCTGAGACTGGTTGGCTTCATTATGAGTGCCATTGATGTGAAATTGTATGTTTTAGTTCAATGATCATCTTAGCACTGTGGTAATGATCCCTTACAACCACTCTTGATATTCGGTATCAGAAGATAATATCACTAAACCCATGGTCCACCATACTTTAATGTGCTGTATGAGTGCTTGTTAGTGAAATATACTACTCTTTTATCATAAAGAAGTCGCCTGATGATGGAACTGCTATCAGCTCATGGGCTGTTGAGTAGAAATGACCTGAAAATTGTAGCCATCATAAAACTAGGAGAATTATGGCAGAACTTTTTTGAAGTGACTCAAGTGATGTGTTTGATATAAAACACCTAATACTGTGCTTGGTGTAACCTTTATTGCTGTTTATAAGATGGTTATACTCTAAACATTGAAGCTGAAGTTTCAGATATTCAATATGTTATATTATGATCTAGAAAAATCCAGAGAACCTTGTGTGAAGATTTAAGCTTTTGTGTTACAGTAAGGTCTTCACTTGTAGGTCTCTTTCAAGTCCAGAGAACTGCTTTAAAGAGAACCAGATATGAAATTGTACTTCATACATTCCCACATGGCTTGGCAGAAAAATAGTTGCTATTTTTAGATGAAAAAATGTAGTCTTCTTCTGAAATATTCATCTGTCTCTCTGAAAAATTTTAATTTCCTGTTATGTTGTGCAATATTGCTGAAGTGTCATAATTGTTTGGCAGATCTATAAAGCCCATCTTCGTGTTAACTAATTCCATAATAATCTCGTTTTAAGCTATAATGAATATGGATAGCATTTATGCGGCCTGGTACTTGTTTTTACAGTTGATCAGATAATATCAGTTATATTAATAAACATTAATTAAAAATTACATGTAAATTATTGGACTAATATTTTTAAAGAAAGCAAAGTGTTATTCACAGGTGTGGTATTTTGTATTTATGATATATGTTTCATTTTCATCATAGGGTTTTCTGATTGAGTAATTTTTAAAATGAGTAACACTTAATTGAGAAACGCGCCATACAAAATAATATTAATTCCAATGTTATTAAAAAAATATTTTTTTTTTACAAACTGTGGAGTTCCAAAATTTCAGCCAAAAGGTTTATGCTCTTAGTAGTTACTCCTTTAACAAAAAAAGCCAATTGCTGTGGCATGCCAATCATTTCTAGGCTTGTAAGCCATTAATCAAAGGGGTGGAAGGATACACATGACAAAACTGGAGAAAATCTAGTAGAATATTGACTTAATTATTTGTGGGTGGTAGCAGCAAAAACTGGATTAATGTGATGATATTTTCTGTTGGGGTATCATAGAAGTGTCTTCTCACAGGCCGCAGTGCATTAACCCTTACTGCGCGGGAACCGGGTAAACTCGGGTCCGGGATTTAGTGCAGTACGAACGGGAACCGAGTATACTTGTTTTCAATAGTGGTCTAATTTTAGTAGTTCCGGGAGTTTCCCCGATTTATGTCATCGGTATTTTTCAGTATTAACCAATGAAAAAAGGTCTTCCCTAATTTGAAACGATATGATTGGTCTTTATTTTTTGATTTTATGACGTCGAAATGTAAAATCAACAAGCCTTGAAATTCAGACCAAAACGAGACAAAGAAAATGGCGGACGTTAGTTTTGATGCAGAACTATTCTTTGGTAATTCGGACAGCGATTGTGATTTTGAGGAATTTGAAGGGTTTGATGAGCAAGATATACGTGATGTACAGCCTGGACAATTACCAGAATACGATGCTAACCAATTTGAAGGCGACGGAGAGTCTCCAAGTGACATGTTAGCAAATTGGTCGTCGAGTGTTGTTGAACCTTGGTACCACCATTCGTTGCAGAAAGTGGTTTGTGCGTTGATTTGGAGATCGATTCAGTTCCATTAGACTATTTCTCGTTGTTTCTGAATGATGGGGACATGGATCATATTGCATTCGAAACGAATAGGTATTTTGCACAGCAACGAGCCAAAAAGCAGCCGTCTCGTTTTTCGAGAATGAACTCTTGGTATGACACTACTGGGCCTGAGATACGAAAATATCTGGGCATGACCATTGTTATGGGACTCGTTGACAAACCTGCACTCAGCAATTACTGGTCTACTGAAAAGCTGGTCTGCACTCCAGAGTTCAGCCATATGATGCCACGAGACAGGTTTCTGTCTTTGTTGTCATTTTTGCATTTGGCAGACAACAGGACAGCACCCACTCGTGAACAAGAAGGCTTCGATCCGTTGTACAAGGTGTGTATATATTCATAACTAAACACTTTACATGCATATTTTATTTGCCATCTTGAAATAAAAACATACCACAAGTTTATACATTTATTCTGCATATATGTGTTTACAACAATGTTACATATCTACATTCAAATTTGACACAAGTCACATGAACAAATTATCAGCCTATTTCGATAACCGAACGGTACCTAATTATTGTCTCACATTTTGTATGAAATTTTCTTTTAAAATTTTTAACACATAAAGCAACAGATACAATCAGTTCAACAAAGTAAAACAATAAAGTAACATATTTGTTATTCTGTCGTTTCAGGTGAGGCCCATCTACGACGTGGTAACAGCTCGCTTCAGGAACACGTACACTCCGGATCGCAACATCGTGGTGGACGAAGGTATGGTGCCATGGAAGGGACGACTACGGTTCAGACAGTACATCCCAAACAAGCCCGACAGGTTTGGAGTGAAACTCTATGTGCTAAGTGAAAGCAAGTCAGGCTACATGTGTGACTTTGACATTTACACAGGAGCAGATTACGACCCCGATCCTAATGCCGAGGACAGCGAACTCACCCTCGGACATTCTTACGGAGTTGTAATGGGCTTGCTAAGGAAGTCCAACCTGCTAAACAAAAGGGTACTGTTTGTACACAGACAACTACTACAGTTCCCCTATACTGTTTGACAGACTGGCAGCAGAAGACACTGTTTTTGTTGTGTAACAAAATGAACTTTATATGGAGTATAACCAGTACATATCATAACACACCTGTATTTACCTGTAATTACCTTGCATACCTGTTAATAATGAAATAATCAAATCTTTAATAAATAAAAACAAATATTAAACAATTATTTGATGTAATGATGCTCTACAGAGTAAACTGGGTATTTTGTAATATGCATTGTTCAAGAAAAATGTTGCTACTCTTTACCAATAATGGACAGTCAAAACAATTTACCTGTATTGTTAATTAGGCAGTATTTTTGTCTATTTTATGTCAAAATTTAACAATTACAAGTTGTTTGTTGTACTCTGACATTGGTTTATTATTTATTAAATAAAAAAGAGAGATTTCTAATAATAAAGCTAATAAAATCGTTCATTTGTTGAATTTTACCTGTATTTATAAGTTTATCTCACCTGTACTGGTGTAAAAATAACGACAGGTGAAAACAAGTTGCGTCAAAATGTCTGTCTTTCAATTACCTACACATATTATATAGGTTTTATATATCAAAGATAAACATATAATGGTGAAAATGAAGGTCAACTAACATGACTGTAAAACCAGGAATTCTCCAAAAAATAATCAGTACCAGGCTGCTGATAAGCCAAATACATATTCAGCGCAGTAAGGGTTAAGGTTACAGTCTTGATCGAAATGTTTTGTCAGGTTTTGCTGCAGCTGTATATATTTATTTAGCAAAAACTAAAAATACCAGTTTGTTCCTATGCTTTGATACTGTTCACTGGTCCCATTTCTTTGAAGTTCTTGAACCTTATGTTTGTTTAATAATAAAATATATAAGCCAAAGGAAAAGGGGAAAACAAAGTTGATTATTGTAGCATGTACGTTCATCTGTCAATATTTTAAGGTGGAATCAAGCACTCTTTAGGAATTCTAACCAAACAACACCGACAAAACCTACCCCCCCCTTCCAGAACCACCCACGCCCGCCCATCCTTTTTGTTGGATTATATCTGCTTTATCCAGTATTCTAATTACATCCCATCTCCGCTCAGGTGACAACATTGCATGCTGTTTGCAAGGATAATTATGGCATTAATTTCCGGACTGTGGTGTAGCCAAGCTTTAAGTAAGAACTTTTTATTAGCCTTTGAAGAAAATGTCATGCAACACAATGTTTACTTTGTTGTTCTGGTTGTTTGTAGGTAAAATCTGCATAATTTCTATAAGGAAAGGCTTTAAAATTAGCAACAAGACTTGTTGCAATACTGTTTCATGTTATTCAGATACCTCAGTGCAAGAAAAAATTAATGCAAAATTTAATGCAGAAATTGCATTTTCATAAAACCCGCTCAAATAAACATTTAAATATTGCATGCGGTTCTTTTCTTCAGCATTGCGAGTATAAATTGCTGGTCCCAAGGCTGTGGTGTGTTTTCCCATTGTCTGACATCATGTAGTATTGTGTTTAATAAATGATCATGTTGCATGCCATGCTAGCAATCCTGAACAGGGAAGTAAAGGGCTAATGTTCCCTTTATGTTCCCAAAATATTGATGCCAGAAATTAGAGCCAAGAGTCTTCCAAATGTTTTATCGCCAGCGCCAAATGGAATGATTCAGGTCGTAGATCAGAATGTTTTTTACGGTTATGACTGTTAAACACACGATATGCCGATACGCTGGCTGCATGCGTACCAGCAACAGGCGCTCAGCGAATGTCAGGGCAAACTTGTTCTGGAACATGCAGCATTTGAATAATTGGTTTATTTGAGGGACTCGGTATCTACAATCTCCATAAATGGGCAATATTATGCCATAGGGCTAGGAAAAAATACTTTGCAAATGTCTGCCTTTCAATTTGTTCAGTAAACATTGTTTATGAAAGCCTGGATGGAAAGTGATGTTCTATACATCAGTCAGGCCACATGTTGCATGTCAAACTCCTGGGTCGGGATTCTTGCTCATTGAAATCTTTGATATTTAAATCCATGAATCTTTACTAAATGCCATGTAAGCATGTCCATGTTTGTTTAAACTTAAACATTTAAACTGTCATGTTTACTTGTAGCGAAATATTGTTCATGCATGTAAAACATATTATGGTGTTGTAAACAACATAAATATTACAAATGTCAGTTCAGACTGAATGACATTAGAAGCTCAAAAGTTTGAATGGCGAGGGTGAAACTGTTGTATAAGGGGTAAAATAAATATGTTTGTTTCAGGTAACCCGACCTACCCTAAAAAAATGCCCCGACCCTAGAACATTTTATTGGGTTTTTTAGATTGACTTTTGGTTTATTTACCTTTTTCAACAATTAAATGTGTTTTGGATAAATAAGTGTTTTGTTTTGATAGTATCCACTTATAAACAAATTGTTGAAGGATATTACTGATATGTTTTTAATATTTATTCACTTTTAGAATCTTCAAGTTGACCATTTACCAAAAAATAAAAAAAATAAAAATCCCGACCTACCTACCCTAATTTTTTTGGGCATGTTACCTGAAACAAACAATTTTTTTTTTACGCCTAAGCCTAATATTTCTATATCCAGTGGCGTAGCCAGAGGCAAATTCAAGCTGAGGAAGTCTAGGCATGCCGCCCACCCCGCCGGAATTTATTTTACATTGAACGTCTCTGGTGCGTTTTGGAGGCCATTTAAACCATGTTTTGACACAAAATAACCAGAATCATTGACATTATAAATATAGTAGTTTAGTGACAATAAAGTTATAATTTTACCATACATGTAGACATTCTTTGCTGAAATCTACAATTTTAATAACAACGAGCTATCGAGAAGTGTTAGGATCGAGAAGTATTAGGATTGAAAAACCAGATGCGCCGAGTACAGTGTCACAGGGTTATATACATTTTAATACATTCTATTTGTTGTAACGTATATTCTCTTGAATATGCGGCATTTGATATTATTCTGACATTATATGAGGCGCGTCGTGGGAAAACCGGACTTAATGCATGTGTGTAAAGTGTCGTCCCGGATTGGCCTGTGCAGTCCGCACAGGCTAATCCGGGATGGCACTTTCCGCTTTTATGGTATTTTCTGTTTCAAGGAAGTCTCTTCTAACCATTAATCCACTTTAGGCGGAAAGTGCCGTCCTGGATCAGCCTGTGCGGACTGCACAGGCTGATGGGGGACGACACTTTACGCACATGCATTAAGACCGGTTTAATCACGACGCGCCACATATGATTTTCGAAGTATTGTTTGGTCTGCAAATTTACCTCAGCGTGGCTACAGCACTAATATCAGATAACCCTCAAAACTTACTTTTAAGGAGTCTTTTGTTTCTTACGTTGAAAACAGTGCTATGAATCCATTAATAGAATTGAGTATGAAAGTCAATTACAAAAAGCCAAATCAAAATGTCTGTACCCTTATTAGATAACATCCCACAATCTTATAATTTATTTGAAAATACAATGTCTTAAGTGTGTGACCAAGTTGATAGTATTTAGGTGTTTTTATTTTATCCTATGTATCATACAGAAATCATAATTGTCAGCATTTCAGACATAAGTAGAATTATTGTTTGTATGCTTTGTCATCAAGCAAATGATGTGCAAATGGGTTTTTAATGTGCCAGTATGCACATTTGGTAAATGGATATATTTTCCTGCAGAGTGAAAACATTAAATTCGGAGTTCATAGTTGATTCATAAACGTGGGAAAGCAGTGCATCTTCCTTATAAATGTTGGAAGGTCAACATCAACATTTGTAAAAAGATGTATTATTTATAAACAATGGCTAAGAATATGACAGAATCAAGTTACCACACAGTAAATATTAATAACATAAGTTATCCAGGTAGAAATCATGAGTTATGCATGATAACAATGACATGGTTGGGAATTGGCTCCTTTAAAAAAGGACATCAAATTTTTTTGAAGCTTTAAAGCAAGCCACTGCATTTCTTGCACCAAGGAACATGGTCTCGTCATAGTAAATGGATGTCATGAGGCTGTTAATATCATGCCCTGTCCTATGCCCAGTGTTGTGAGTGTGAGAGTTAAAGCCCAATACCTTAAAGGGACTATGTGATTGAAAATGGCCTCAAGTCGTGAGTTCGATACCCGCTTGGGGTTTTATTTTTTTCAGACTTTTTTGCTAATTTGTTTTTATCAAATATCTTATTGTGTACTATATTTTTTTAATTATGTAATGCACATGTTTTAGTAAAGCTCATTTCCACCAAATAATATAATTCAAAGTGCAATAGGAAGCCAGTTTTTCGTTGATATAGTCCCTTTAAATACTGGTCACGAGAGGTTGTGGTCACTGCAAAGTATTTAGGCATATCAGTTTCCATTCTTAGAGCAATACCAATATCATCTGGTGGGAGAAAAAAAAGGTTGTCACCGCATAGCTGGGTGTCCATTGTAACCGCAAATAATATCAAAATCATTCGCTCACTAGCAAGGTTCTCAATTGGTATAGCGTAGGTTGTAATATTTTCGTGCAATACCAAGATCGTCTAGTGGGAAGCAGGACTGGTTGCAGATTAGTCATTTGGTGTCAATGATAATGTTTCTAGGAGTCGGATCTGCTCATTGTATGAGATCAAGCCCTTGAAGATCTGGCTGCAATACTGTTTAAGTAGAGAGCTCTGCAGTGAAAAGCATGTCAGTCTGCCCTGTAACCCCTGGGAGGTGGGGAAGTGGTTGGAAGGTTTGCGCTGCGGGACCTGCATTTCCCATTGAAAGCTACTAGCATTCCTTGGCATTATTTACACATATTAATGCCAAAAAAACTACTGGGAACTTTTAACAGATTTCATTTCATGATTTTTCAAAGGATGCGTGAAAGTTTATTACTCAATTTTCTTAAAATTCTGTATTTTTTCCGAACATTCAAACCATGGGATTTAATGTTATTGGTTATAAATGGTTTTTTGTATTATTGCAGAATTAAATGGGATTGTTTTAGTGGAGACCGCTGTTCAGTGTTGCTTTCTCAGAGAAAATAAAGTAGAAACCAGCAGGCTCTGTCTGCAATCAACAAATTAATGCAAACCTGTTTCACATTTCATTCTCTCTTTGCATTAATAATTGAATTGGTTTTAAATTGAATTGTGAATTAGTTTTGCAATGGGAACTTAATGTATTTTTCTCTGCATTCAGAAGTACATGAAAATTGTTTGGGACGGATGCTAATAGTTAATTGTTTTCCACTGACTGAACCAATTAGTGTTTAGAGAAAAGCTGTTTAAAGTGTTGTGAAATCCAGTGGTAAATGGTTCATGAGGTAGCTGCTTTGAGCCCTGTACAAGACCTAGCAGTTAATATTTGGTTGTCTAACTAAATTAAATGTCTAAATTATATTCCAGTCATGACAAATATGATTTGACCTACCATATACAATACTGATCTATTCTGCAAATTCCGAACAGGTTATTTATGTAAACCAAGCAGTGCGCTCGCATGATCCCAAGATGAATTTCAGTAGTGGGTACATATATATAGCGATGATAAGTCAATCAAGTCACCTTGTGACAGATGCGATGTACAGTAATGATGGTGAATTCCGGAAAATGGTGATTTTATTCTAAATACAAATGTTCTACTTTCACTTCTGCGAGCATTAAAAGCTCAGGCTTGATAGGCTGAATTGTCACCAGAACATAATATCACTTATACACTGCACAGATCCTATTACTGGTATGCTAATTAGGTATAATTTAGGAGCTGACTGTTTAAACCCAGGCTTGTTTTGTTTTACACTGTGATGTCAACCTTTGGGACTCCCCCAACAGAATATTCCTGTAGTACAGGTATTGCGATATGATGAGACAAGTGTATAAATAGAGTGCCACATCAGCAGTGCTGACCTAATCTTGTAACCAATTGGACTAGGTAAATCAAATTGTTTATAGGTTTTTTAAAAGCGTCCCACAATTTTATATACACATTTGCTATTTTGTGCCAATCAGTTATCATTTTATTAAACTTTTTAATGTATTACCTACAATAAAATATATATTTATACATCTGTCTTGAATGAAAGAAACGTCACCTACAATTCACATTGGATATTATAAAATGACAAAATTCCTTCAGTATGGGTTGTTTTTATTATTATACATTTATATTTTATGTTCTACTTAATTATAAATAATAACATAAAATGTAACCAAAACCATATGTTTGTTATTAAAAGACATACATATTTCTTGTGTTGTAATTAGAGCAAAAATGATATGTCATGTTATGTGGCAAAGATTTAGATTACAGAAGTTGACTGTTTATTCATTTAACACAACTTTATGACTCATTTTTTAGCTGGACTATTTGAAGAAAAGGTGAGATACCCTACTACCCCCGGTGTCGGCGTCCGCATCTGAATTGGTTTAAGTTTTTATTGAGAAGTCTTGTAACTTCAAAACTACATAAGTTATTTTGTATTTTAACAAATTTATGCCCCTTCCACTTTCTAAAATATGTACCAACTGAAATACTTTGAATAGTCGAGCACGCTGTCCTCTTACAGCTCTTGTTTCATGAGTGTGTAACAGTATCATAACTATTACTGTCACCTGTATAATAATTAAACATTTCATCTTAAAGGGACCTGTTCACAGACTGGCAATTTGACCATTTTCAAATTTTTCGTCATAGATCCCCAAAAGAAAAATACATTATAATTATATAAACAAGCAATGTAACACTACTGACAAAAAAATATATTGGAAATATGAGAGTCGTTTTAGAAAAACCTTCAATTTAAATGGATAAAATTACAAAGCGTTTGTAACGCTTTTCGTCTGTATTTGGAAAACACGTGTATCACTAACATAGCGTTAAAAATTCAATGCAATGATTAAGGCAGTCAGAATAGCCGAGTGGTTAAAGCAACATATTTTTTATCCCGGCGGACGTGATTTGAGTCCCTGCAAAGGCATTTATTTATTATGCCACTCTTCGAAGAAGTGGGGGTATCTTGCTTTGCACCTGTCCGTTGGTCGGTCGGTGGGACGGATGGTCGGTCGTAGACCATTTGGTTTCCGCACGATATCTAGAGAACGCTTTGACCTACTATCATGAAAGTTGGTATGCTGGTAACTTGGGAGGAAAGGAAGGCGCCTATACATTGTGAGGTCAACAGGTCAAAGGTCAAGGTCACCGTTGATAAAAATAGAAAAACGGTTTCCGCTCAATAACTTTAGAAAGCATAAAGATATTTGATTGAAACTTTATACATAGATACCTTATATCAAGACCTCACTTGGAATTGCATTTGGGGTGGGTGGGGTCAAGGTCACATTACTAAAAATAGAAAAACGGTTTCCGCTCAATAACTTGAGAACGCATAGAGATATTTTAATGAAACTTCATACATAGATACCTTATATTGAGACCTCGCTTGGGATTGCATATGGGGTGGGTGTGGTCAGTGTCAAGGTCATCGTTACTAAAAATAGAAAAACGGTCTCTGCTTAACCCTTACTGCGCGGGAACCGGGTAAACTCGGGTCCGGGATTTAGTGCAGTACGAACGGGAACCGAGTATACTTGTTTTCAATAGTGGTCTAATTTTAGTAGTTCCGGGAGTTTCCCCGATTTACGTCATCGGTATTTTTCAGTATTAACCAATGAAAAAAGGTCTTCCCTAATTTGAAACGATATGATTGGTCTTTATTTTTTGATTTTATGACGTCGAAATGTAAAATCAACAAGCCTTGAAATTCAGACCAAAACGAGACAAAGAAAATGGCGGACGTTAGTTTTGATGCAGAACTATTCTTTGGTAATTTGGACAGCGATTGTGATTTTGAGGAATTTGAAGGGTTTGATGAGCAAGATATACGTCGTGATGTACAGCCTGGACAATTACCAGAATACGATGCTAACCAGTTTGAAGGCGACAGAGAGTCTCCAAGTGACATGTTAGCAAATTGGTCGTCGAGTGTTGTTGAACCTTTGGTACCACCATTCGTTGCAGAAAGTGGTTTGTGCATTGATTTGGAGATCGATTCAGTTCCATTAGACTATTTCTCGTTGTTTCTGAATGATGGGGACATGGATCATATTGCATTCGAAACGAATAGGTATTTTGCACAGCAACGAGCCAAAAAGCAGCCGTCCCGTTTTTCGAGAATGAACTCTTGGTATGACACTACTGGGCCTGAGATACGAAAATTTCTGGGCATGACCATTGTTATGGGACTCGTTGACAAACCTGCACTCAGCAATTACTGGTCTACTGACAAGCTGGTCTGCACTCCAGAGTTCAGCCATATGATGCCACGAGACAGGTTTCTGTCTTTGTTGTCATTTTTGCATTTGGCAGACAACACGACAGCACCCACTCCTGAACAAGAAGGCTTCGATCCGTTGTACAAGGTGTGTATATATTCATAACTAAACACTTTACATGCATATTTTATTTGCCATCTTGAAATAAAAACATACCACAAGTTTATACATTTATTCTGCATATATGTGTTTACAACAATGTTACATATCTACATTCAAATTTGACACAAGTCACATGAACAAATTATCAGCCTATTTCAATAACCGAATGGTACCTAATTATTGTCTCACATTTTGTATGAAAATTGATTGTTTCTTTTAAAAATTTTAACACATAAAGCAACAGATACAATCAGTTCAACAAAGTAAAACAATAAAGTAACATATTTGTTATTCTGTCGTTTCAGGTGAGGCCCATCTACGACGTGGTAACAGCTCGCTTCAGGAACACGTACACTCCGGATCGCAACATCGTGGTGGACGAAGGTATGGTGCCATGGAAGGGACGACTACGGTTCAGACAGTACATCCCAAACAAGCCCGACAGGTTTGGAGTGAAACTCTATGTGCTAAGTGAAAGCAAGTCAGGCTACATGTGTGACTTTGACATTTACACAGGAGCAGATTACGACCCCGATCCTAATGCCGAGGACAGCGAACTCACCCTCGGACATTCTTACGGAGTTGTAATGGGCTTGCTAAGGAAGTCCAACCTGCTAAACAAGGGGTCCTGTTTGTACACAGACAACTACTACAGTTCCCCTATACTGTTTGACAGACAGGCAGCAGAAGACACCATGGCGGTTGGAACTCTCCGTGTGAATCGTCGGGAAGTCCCGGTCGCCTTGAAGCAAAAGCTGAAGAAGGGTGACGTAGTCTTTCGCCAGCATAATGGTCTGCTTGCCCTGAAATGGACCGATAAAAGGGATGTGAGTTTACTGTCGACCAAGCACAAGGCCACCATGTCATTGACAACTAAGAAAGATGTAAATGGTGATCCAATTTGCAAACCAACATGCGTGCTTGACTACAATAGTAATATGGGTGGTGTAGACAGATCGGATCAACTGGCCAAATATTACACATTCACTCGCAAGACTAACAAATGGTGGCTGAAGTTATTCTTTCACATGATCAATCTTGCTGTGACAAATGCTTACATACTGTACTTGAAAAACTACAAACATGGAAAGCCCCTTACTCAGTACAAGTTTCGTCGTGAACTCGCGAGATCCATGATTGACGGCCATCAGAGTGTGAAAGTTTCCCGAGGTCGCCCATCCATCCACAGGGATCAGGAGAAAAGACTAACAGAAAGACATTTCCCTGATCTGATCCCTGCAAAAGAGGGCGCCAAGGTGCAGAATCCCACCAGGAAATGTGTAGTCTGCAACGACAACACAGGGAAGAGACACGCTCCTGGAGATTCCCGCAAGAGGAAGGAAACCAGATACTGGTGTAAGGACTGCGAGAAGCCGTTATGTGTTGTGCCATGCTTCATGAGGTATCACACTCTTGTGAACTACAAGATTGAAGACTCTGACTGAAAGTGAAACTGCTTTTGTTGTGTAACAAAATGAACTTTATATGGAGTATAACCAGTACATATCATAACACACCTGTATTTACCTGTAATTACCTTGCATACCTGTTAATAATGAAATAATCAAATCTTTAATAAATAAAAACAAATATTAAACAATTATTTGATGTAATGATGCTCTACAGAGTAAACTGGGTATTTTGTAATATGCATTGTTCAAGAAAAATGTTGCTACTCTTTACCAATAATGGACAGTCAAAACAATTTACCTGTATTGTTAATTAGGCAGTATTTTTGTCTATTTTATGTCAAAATTTAACAATTACAAGTTGTTTGTTGTACTCTGACATTGTTTTATTATTTATTAAATAAAAAAGAGAGATTTCTAATAATAAAGCTAATAAAATCGTTCATTTGTTGAATTTTACCTGTATTGATAAGTTTATCTCACCTGTACTGGTGTAAAAATAACGACAGGTGAAAACAAGTTGCGTCAAAATGTCCGTCTTTCAATTACCTACACATATTATATAGGTTTTATATATCAAAGATAAACATATAATGGTGAAAATGAAGGTCAACTAACATGACTGTAAAACCAGGAATTCTCCAAAAAATAATCAGTACCAGGCTGCTTATAAGCCAAATACATATTCAGCGCAGTAAGGGTTAATAACTTAAGAACGCATAGAGATATTTTAATGAAACTTCATACATAGATACCTTATATTGAGACCTGGGTTGGGATTGCATATAGGTGGTTGGGGTTAAGGTCACAATTACTAAAAATAAAAAAACGGTTTCCGCTCAATAACTTGAGAACGCATTGAGATATTTTAATGAAACTTCATACATAAATACTTTATATCGAGACCTCGCTTGGGATTTTATATGGGATGGGTGGAGTCAAGGTCACCATTACTAAAAATAGAAAAATGGTTTCCGCTCAATAACTTGAGAATGCGTCGAGATATTTTAATGAAACTTCATACATAGATACCATATATCGAGACCTTGCTTGGGATTGCATATTAAACAAATTTCTTAACAATTGCACATATTCATAACTTGGCTGCAAGTCAGGGGGAATACATGTTTTACAAACATCTCCTGTTTTTTGTTTATATAATATAAACTTTTTTAGTTTTTGCAGTTAAGACATTAAGTGACATTTTTCAAAAACTCGAAAATCAGTGAAAAAGTCCTTTTAAGAGAAAATCTGATGGTAATAAAGTGCATTCATACACGCATGATCGTATGACATTATGAAACTGTGCTTCATTTGTATGGCATAAAATGGATCCTAAAAAATGGAATTTAGTATTGCTTTTGGAAAATATAAATTTTCTTTAAAAAGTTGTGTATTAAACATTGTGAAAATCCATTGAGTTTTAAAGGGATCTGTTTACATATTAACAGTTTTGCTATATTTGCTTATTTTATGTTGACTTTTAATGGCAGTGTCCCTTTAAAGAGACATGACCAGACATAGGCACATTCAAATTTGGCTCATTCACATTGGAAATTTCATGAAAAGAAAGAAAATGAATCTAATATGAAATTGTTTTAGAAATAACGTGATTTTAGCCAAGTGCTTAGAATGTTGGACTTTCTTCACAGAGGTCCAAAGTTTGAACCCCAGCACAGCCGATACTTTGTTCAATGTGTGTTCTTTTCGTTGATTTTTCTTTGTAAGTCACAGATATTAGTGTGCTTTAGCTTTGCAGTTGAGATGTTTTATTAAATGACAAAAGCAACATGTGAACAGTTCCATTTAAGTAAGCAGCATACCAGTAACAATGTGTAGAAGAAACATGGTTTCAGTGAGTTATATAATGGGCATGACCATAATAATTATACTTTCCACCAAAAGGACCCTAAGTGCTAATAAATTATTGTCTAAATTCGTTAAAAAGATAACAAGAATTGTTTTGCCAATATTAATTATAGTAAGCACAGTTTTAAAAACTCAATGATTATGTCTTCCTGTTTATTCTGTCAATTCATTAAAAAATATTATATTAAAAACAGTAATGTTCACGCAATGTGCCACGAAAATGCAAAATTACGTTATCAGTGTGCATAATCATTTAAGAAGACGGTAAACATTTGTTTCCGGTTGTGTTTATGTTTTGGCATGTCTCAAAGTTTGTTTGAACAAAGTTTTGAATGTTTGCACATTGGCAGTGTTGAATAAAGAATTGAGTGTCTGACAGTTTTATGTTTGATAGTCACACACAAAGAGGTGCAGTTTTATCAAAATGCTTTTTTGTGCATGTTTAAATAGATTACAACTTTCGATGACAAATGTGAGACACTGACGTGTGCATTAAGCCTGTCATTTATGCAATCAAATTATTTTCCAGGTGCAATTGATGTAAAAAAATTAATTTGAGGCGCGTCGTGGGAAAACCGGACTTAATGCATGTGTGTAAAGTGTCGTCCCGGACTAGCCTGTGCAATCCGCACAGGCTAATCGGGGACGGCACTTTCTGCCTACAGTGGATTTATGTTTAGAAGAGATTTCCTTGAAATAGAAAATACCATAAAAGCGGAAAGTGCCATCCCGGATTAGCCTGTGCGGACTGCACAGGCTAATCTGGGACGACACTTTACGCACATGCATTAATACCGGTTTTCTCACGACGCCCCTCTTTTGTAATTGCAGTTTTACCAGTAAATAAAGACTACAATCCTGATTTGTGATAAGAATTATCAGGTACAAAATGTTATGAAAAACTACTGACAGGATATCTGAAACAGTAAATAATAATAAATTTGATACATTTTATATTTAATAAAAATACATTTGATATGTTATATTTTAAAGGGTTTTGTTATAAATATTTTTATCAAAGGTGTTATAAAACACCATATATTGATCTACTTGTAAATTTCGTGAACAATTATAAAATTTCAGTGAAATGATTCTGTGACAAAGATACCAAATAAGGTGGGAAGTTGTACCCAGGAAACAGACTCGAAAGTTTCTGGATTAAAGTCTCAGACTCAAACCAATATCTTCAATAAATAGGTTTAAACTGAAACTAAATCACAGGACTCTTCTGTTCATCAGATCATGGTTTGCAAATTGGTTCTAGCATGTTCTTATGTTCTGGCCTCTGTAATCAAACATGGAACATGATTTCCCAGCTTATCATAATTGCAATCTCTACATGTATGCAAATTAAGTTGTTTGGGAGGCAATTATCTTCAACAAACATGCTATTACGGCCCCAATTATTCAGAATCACATTGATTTCATTGCTCCACAGAATTTTCCAGGGAAAGCAGTAACTTAAAATTGAGCTATTTTCGGTTATTTCAAGAAAATATTCTGATGTCTTTATTTTGAAAAAAATCCTTATTACTGCACAGTAGATGTCTGTGGTATAATGCATTTCGTCAATAGTAATCAACATGGAAAATTGAATAAGGGCGAGTTATAATGGTTAATATAATGGTACCTTTTAATGACCGCACAAACATCACAAACGTTTATTTTGTTTAGTTTTGTTATTTTCCCTACAGCATTTTAAAGCAGATATTGTTGATGTCAAATAACTTATTGCTTATCAGAACAGACAGGACTTGTCATATCATATGAACCAGTATTCAGAGCATTCAGAAATATGTCGTATTGGAAACCTTTGGCCTGAATAATTACATTATTTCCAGTCTAGTTGAATTACATTTAGCATAACATGATCATTTGTGTCGGCTTCTTTTTAGCACATGACATGTCATAAAAGCGGTATAACAATTTCACAAACATAAATTTCTAAACAATACTTTCCTCTGTACACTGCTAAATGACATTGTATTATATGCAAAAAATACAGCATGCTGTGTAAATGATATGGGTTGTTAACATGGGACATTTAGTTTTGATGTAATATGTACTGGTACTATACCGATTTTGATGAATTGTAATTGGTTTCCATTTGTTTAAAAGTATCCCTGTCAAACTAGAAAATTTTCAAGCGACTAAGTGAATAGGGAAAGATCTAGAGCAGAATAGCAGGGTGCTGCATCCCGCTCCTTTTGGGTCCCCCCGCCCCACCCACCCTGCTGCCCCTCTGGGCTGGCCAATACAGAAATGTTGAATATCTTTTGAAATTTAATATTAGTTTTGGCAAATATTCAATGACAAATTAATCAGCTATGTTAAAAAACCTTAATAAGAAGCATTTAACTCAATAAAACCCTGGATTTAGCAAATTATGAGAAAATCTTTAAATAACTGGTCCGGCTTTCCATCCTGTTCCTTTTTAGCAGCACCCTGTACCTTTTTTGATCCTAGATCTTTCCCGAAAGTAAAGCTTATCGCCAATATCAATATTAAATGTTAATTTATTTTAGAAATACACATTGGTAAGGTGTGTAAGTTAAATACACATTGGTAAGGTGTGTAAGTTAAATACACATTGGTAAGGTGTGTAAGTTAAATACACATTGGTAAGGTGTGTAAGTTAAATAAAGTTAAAAAAAACAATGTTAAGTAATTCAGTTAAACAAATAACCAAAAAAATCTTGAGAAAAAAATAGCAAGTAGATATCAAACTCAAAATCAAAGAAACAGTTGAACAAAATGACAAGATGGTCTTATTTTGTGTATTTTAAATGATGGTATTGTACACAAGTGTCTTGTTTTGTGTATTTTCAATGATGGTATTGTACACAAGTGTCTTGTTTTGTGTATTTTCAGTTGATGGTATTGTACACAAGTGTCTTATTTTGTGTATTTTGAATGATGGTATTGTACACAAGTGTCTTATTTTGTGTATTTTCAGTTGATGGTATTGTACACAAGTGTCTTATTTTGTGTATTTTAAATGATGGTATTGTACACAAGTGTCTTGTTTTGTGTATTTTCAATGATGGTATTGTACACAAGTGTCTTGTTTTGTGTATTTTCAGTTGATGGTATTGTACACAAGTGTCTTATTTTGTGTATTTTGAATGATGGTATTGTACACAAGTGTCTTATTTTGTGTATTTTCAGTTGATGGTATTGTACACAAGTGTCTTGTTTTGTGTATTTTGAATGATGGTATTGTACACAAGTGTCTTGTTTTGTGTATTTTCAATGATGGTATTGTACACAAGTGTCTTGTTTTGTGTATTTTCAATGATGGTATTGTACACAAGTGTCTTATTTTGTGTATTTTGAATGATGGTATTGTACACAAGTGTCTTATTTTGTGTATTTTCAGTTGATGGTATTGTACACAAGTGTCTTGTTTTGTGTATTTTCAATGATGGTATTGTACACAAGTGTCTTGTTTTGTGTATTTTCAATGATGGTATTGTACACAAGTGTCTTGTTTTGTGTATTTTGAATGATGGTATTGTACACAAGTGTCTTGTTTTGTGTATTTTCAATGATGGTATTGTACACAAGTGTCTTATTTTGTGTATTTTGAATGATGGTATTGTACACAAGTGTCTTGTTTTGTGTATTTTCAATGATGGTATTGTACACAAGTGTCTTGTTTTGTGTATTTTCAATGATGGTATTGTACACAAGTGTCTTGTTTTGTGTATTTTCAATGATGGTATTGTACACAAGTGTCTTGTTTTGTGTATTTTCAATGATGGTATTGTACACAAGTGTCTTGTTTTGTGTATTTTCAATGATGGTATTGTACACAAGTGTCTTGTTTTGTGTATTTTCAATGATGGTATTGTACACAAGTGTCTTATTTTGTGTATTTTCAGTTGATGGTATTGTACACAAGTGTCTTATTTTGTGTATTTTCAGTTGATGGTATTGTACACAAGTGTCTTGTTTTGTGTATTTTGAATGATGGTATTGTACACAAGTGTCTTGTTTTGTGTATTTTCAATGATGGTATTGTACACAAGTGTCTTATTTTGTGTATTTTGAATGATGGTATTGTACACAAGTGTCTTATTTTGTGTATTTTCAATGATGGTATTGTACACAAGTGTCTTATTTTGTGTATTTTCAGTTGATGGTATTGTACACAAGTGTCTTGTTTTGTGTATTTTGAATGATGGTATTGTACACAAGTGTCTTATTTTGTGTATTTTGAATGATGGTATTGTACACAAGTGTCTTATTTTGTGTATTTTCAATGATGGTATTGTACACAGGTGTCTTGTTTTGTGTATTTTCAATGATGACATCGTACACAAGTGTCTTGTTTTGTGTATTTTCAATGATGTCATCGTACAGAACTGTCTTGTTTTGTGTATTTTTAATGATAATGATGACATCATACACAAGTGTCTTGTTTTGTGTATTTTCAATGATGTCATCGTCCACAACTATCTTGTTTTGTTTTGTGTATTTTCAATGATGACATTGTACACAAGTGTCTTGTTTTGTGTATTTTCAGTTGATGAAGGTCTCCCTGTACAAGTGTGACCAGTACACAAGCTGCAGCAGCTGTCTGGGATCGGGAAACCCCTACTGTGGTTGGTGCTCCCTGGAAAACAAGTAAGATATTCCCATATTGAGCAATAAAAAATAATTCAGGTATATTTTACGGTATTTATTCTAGGTCTGGGCAGATTACAGGCATAATCCCCTAGCAAAATTTCTTTAAAATCATTATTAACTTTTCCCCAAAAGTTAGCTTTACACCAGGGTATTTATTCCCATTTATCAAATTTGATGCACTAATTTTCCCTTTAACCTAGGCCTGGGCCCCGGGAATCCCCAGTTTCTGAAAATAAACCAACCTAAACATGGATTATAAAATTGACATAGAATTTATTAGAAAAGGATGTTACATAGCATCTTAAATGGTGAATATTGTACATTCTCTCCAGCTGTATTTTGATATGTGTTACAGGTTTTTTTTAAACACATCATACTGTTACTGAAGATAGCAATTCCCTCCAAGATTCTGATGGGAAAATGACCAAAGCTTAAGATTAAACCCAACTTATTAATCCCCCGCCGCGAAGAGGGAGGGGGGGTTATAGGAATGCCCTTCGTCCATCCCTCCGTACACACATTTGGATATTTAGGTGACTAAAATAGTCACACAAGTATCCCTTTGTAAGTAAAAACTTCCTTAGGTGGCTAAATTAGTCCCTTAGGGGGCTAAAATGGCATTAGGGTTAGTCATGAAATAGTCACATAAGTATTCATTTGTTAGAATGTGCGTCTGTCTGTCTGTAACATTTTCGTGTCCGCTCCATATCTCCTATACCTTTGATGGATTTTCATGAAACTTGGCTCAAATGTTTAGGTCATTGAGACGATGTGCAGAAGGCATGAGTCAGTCATGCCGGCTCGAGGTCATGGTCACACTTGAAGGTAAAATATTCGAGCCTCCATTTCGTGTCCGCTCCATATCTCCTATGCCTTTTGAAGGATTTTCATGAAACTTGGCTCAAATGTTTAGGTCATTGAGACGATGTGCAGAAGGTATGGGCCTTTCACGCCAGCTCAAGGTCAAGGTCACACTTGAAGGTGAAATGTTTGAGCCTCCATTTTCGTGTCCGTTTTTCGTGTCAGCTCCATATCCCCTATACCCTTTGAAGGATTTTCATGAAACTTGGCTCAAATGTTTTGCTCATTGATACCATGTGCAGAAGGCATAAGCCAGTCACGCCAACTCAAGGTCTAGGTCACACTTGAAGGTTGAATGTTTGAGCCTGTATTTTCATGTCCGTTCTATTATCTCCTGTGCCCTTTAAAGGATTTTCATGAAACTTTCTTCAAATGTTTATCACATTGAGGCAATGTGCAGAGGTCATGAGGCAGTCATGCCACCTCAAAGTCAAGGTCAAACTTAAAGGTCAAATGTTTGAGCCTCCATTTTTGTGTATGCTCCATATCTCTTATGCCCTTTGAAGGATTTTCATAAAACTTAGCTCAAATGTTTATCACATTGAGGCGATGTGCAGAAAGCATGGAGCAGTTTTGCAACCTCAGGGTCAAGGTCACACTTAAAGGTAAAATGTTTGAGCCTCCATTTTCGCGTCGGCTCCATATCTAAATTTCTGAAATTGTACTTTCATATCTGGTCCAACTGTGCCAGATTAAGGTCAGTGTGATACTTCAAAGTCACCTTTAAAATCTAATGAAGGATCACGGCGGTGGGATATAGCTGTCCTTTCCACTGCCTTGTTATGTTTAACTTTTTATTTTCGTTTGATGCTATTATCCTGAGAAATCGTCCAAAAACCAGCGAAAGTGTCTGGATTTAGGTACTTCACCAGTATGGGTTACATTAGGCTAAAAAAAAATAATGATTTGTTTCCCAGGCAGCGCCGCAACGTTTTCTAATTACCTGCCACGAATTTGATTTAATGCCCCCCCTCCTCCCCCCCCCCCCCCAATATATATATTTACGATTTTTTTACTCATCGCGCGGGGGAGTTTTAAAGGAGCAGTCCAGAAATATGTTAATATAAATAAAACTTTGCAGAAAGTGTTTCTAATGGACATGTTACCGAACAAAATACAAAAACTAACCATTGAAGTTTGTGAATTATTAACATTTTGTTACTTGCTATCGTCTATTTTCTGTATGCGATAACTGGTGATGATTCTTGGGTAAACCAGCGTGTACATTATAGCATATTCCGTTCGTACCAAGTGCTTTTGAACAATGCCTTTCGTAAATAAGAAACAGATTTCGGAGGAATAAACACCATAAACGTTCATAAGAACTATTACTAAAATTACGTTGTATTGATATAGATCCCATGGATAGCGGCTTAAAATTAAACGAATCGGCATTTTAAGATAGCGGAAGAAGAGTTACCTGGTAGAGATTTCGGTATTTCCAGTAACTTTCTTCCTGTCTGATTTAATTATATAAATCGGCTGTACACAAATTGTGAAATACTGTGTATATTTTGAAAAAATGTTATATTTGATTGGGAACCATTATAAATATCGTCTTTTATTTGATTTTAACTGTTGTTTTGTAGATGCTTTTACTTGTGTAATATTTAGCATTCTATATTTTTTGAAGAAAATCTGTGTTGATATAAGTCCTTTGGAAACAGACAAAATTGCCAGCTGCATTGACAAGTGTTGATTTTCCTTTCCAAAAATTATTGGTGATTAAATGCAAAATAATTCCTGTTTTTGACAGTTATAAAAATATAAATTAAGAAAAGTTAAATTCTATAAATATAATGCTGATGGTATATCAATTTGAAGGCACTTATGTTCATTATGAACATTCAAATTGATTGCCTTTTTACATCAGCTTGCATAAATAACCGTTTGTGATTAATAAATCTATATTTAGAATTATATAAAAAGGGATTCTTATGTTGTTATTACAACTTAAAATTGTGTTTAATCTGCACTTATGTACTAGTTTGAATAAGCCATTACATAGTGCCAATAGAAAAGAGTAGGAGAAAAAAAACTTCAATAAAAAAAGTTGCCCTCCCTCCAGATTTTTGGGAAAAAATGCCTGAGAAACAATTCATTAATTTTTTTTAGCCTTAGCGTTGTAATACAAGAATTATTGTGCTTTATAATACATTAAAAATGTTGTTATAATTATATAATTATTGTGCTCATCAATCTAAAAGAAAATGCTCATTAATATTTTTAGTGATTATTCGAATTATATATTGGCAATTGTGCTATTTTGTTCTATGCATCTATTTAAAAGTGCAGGTATCTTCGTGACTTTCAAGTAAATAAAATGCATGAGAAATATTATGGAAAGCAGATTTTCAATGTTCAAAATGATCATTTCCACATGTTCTGTCTTGAAATTTTGATTGTAAACAAATATTGAGAACCGCCCTCTTAACTTCTTGAACAGTTGCCATAAGAACATTTGCAGTTGGTTCCCCCCAGACCTCGCATTGTGATTCAGAACTACAAATTGTACATTAAACTTCAAGTAATAATTATCTAAACCTGTGAAAATAATTTGTTCAATCTATTCCTGGCATTGAAATAATGTATGTTTTTTCGGCTGGTCTGTTATTCAAAATACAATAATTACGAGTAATAATTATATTGTTGCAAAATACACCCATTTGCATTTAATTTTATAGGTTTTGTATATGTGTTCAATAATATTTCAAATGAAATTAAATTTAGTACAGATTTGTAACATGTTGTGTTATTGAATTTGAAAACACTGTGCATTGCTCACTGGAATCTGATGCAGTTCCATAGTCCTCTAAAATATATAATAAAATAATAAACAAATCAGGAGATAAATGAATAATGAGTAAATAAGTAAGTAAATACATGTGTATAAAATAAGAAATATATTACAAGATAATATTTAAAAATATGAGTTTCAAATTTTTGTTCTAAAACAAATGATGGTATTCTCTTTGATGGACTGAAAATATTACTAATCTTGGGAAGCACTGATTGGCTTAAGGTGACTACAATTATCATGATGTATCCCATTTATTCTTGATGCAGGTAATTGATTGTGTTAACATTGATGAAATTAGGCAACCGCTTATAAAATGAATTTCCATGACAGAATGATTTATGTACAGACATTAGCTCCTTGTTCTATTGCCCTTTAATTAGCCCAATTAAGACAGCTGATTACACAGGGACTGGGGTCCTATCATGGCAACATTTTATGCCATTAATTTCTCATTAGTGGAGTTTCATTGCAGCATAGTTATCAAAGAATGCCTGAAGAGCCATGGCTATGTTTCTATGGTAACAAAACCGCTTTGTTTTCCGGGTTATCTTTATTTATTTTTTGCTCGTTATCTGATAGGGAAAACATTATTTTTTTACACTTAGATTTTGTTCGCTATTTTGTAATGTGGCTGAATTTTAGTCCTGTAGCAATTTGTGGACATACTTATTAACTTGTTTAAAATGTGAATGTTTTAATAGTATTGAAGAACAATCTTTAGTCTTAATAATATTGTAGTAATTCTTTTCCGTCTAATGCTGATTGTAATTGGCTAACGAATTAGATCACTTAAGCTATGATTGTTTTTTTTATATTACCCAGATGTCTGGTCAGCATCCTCAATGAGCCATTGAATGCCATAAAGACCAGTAATGAATTAATAATTGGCCCAATGTGTTATTGCTCTGTGTAATCAATGAATATGGTCAAGAATTTGTTAGTCCATGAGTTTCTTAAATCCTCAGAGACATTGTGATGGATTATGATTGACTGCAAATGTAAGCTGATACTGTTTGTTTGGGATCAATGGAAAGGGGAACATCCTGGCAAATGTAGACAACATAATTATACAACTAGACAATGTTGCTTTGTTACTTCTCTCTTGACCATCACTGAATTGGCCAAGACTACGAACATTCTTAAGCCTAATTTTAGTCTTAATCTTAAATATAACCAACGGAAATCAAAACTCAATGCTACAAGCATTCTCATTGGTCAATATTTAAAGTTGAGACTAAGTTTCAGATTGAGACTTAAACTTTTATAGTCATTGGACCTTGTCTTGATTTGCTGTGAACTGTTCAGTGTATTCTTTGTATCATGTTCATTATTTGCTCATATAACAAACAATTGTTACTCCAATGTTCAGGTTTTGTATGCTTATAGTGAATTGTATTGTTTAATAATGAAAAATAATAGCTTGTGAAGGTAATCAGAATGTCAAACTCACCAGGGCTGTTAGTTCATGGCATGGCCATTTTGACCTCTTGTTGGACATTATGGTCCTGCCTTGTATTTGGCAAAATTTGTGCTATGTGAGTGCCAGTTGTAATGAAATTTTGTTAACTCATTTGTCATCTCCTTAGGTATAAAAAAAATATGTTTGTTTCAGGTAACATGCCCAAAAAAATTAGGGTAGGTAGGTCGGGAGTTTTTATTTTATTACCGTATTTTCCGGTATATAAGACACATCTTTTTTCCAGTTGTAATTGCCCTGCGTCTTATATTCCGGTGCGTCTTATTCGTGTATGAAATCAGATTTTTGAAAAGCAGAATTTGCCGAAATAAACGAGCAAAGCAATATTTGTTTTCGTTATGATTTGCTGTTTTTATGAAACAATTTGTTTTTACACCGATCAATTGGTTACACCCTACTATACAAATAGTAGTTAAGTAGCATGTGTTGGAAGCAAATAGGTGTGCGTGTATAGCAAACAAATCAATAATATCATAATTTTTATTTCATTTCATTTGAATATGTCAGATATACAACAAAAATCTTGTTTATAATGCTGTTACCTGTGAAAATGTGCTTTATTTTAATTGCAATTAACAAGATAAGTGTAACAAACTATGGCTGTCGGTATGCTTTGTGTGCTTTGCCAATTTGTTTTCACAATTATATTGCCAAAATTATTATTTTTGACACATTATGCGTTTAAATAATTTATCATCGTGCACAGTACACACAACTGTGAGCGCCAATAATTATAGTTTCTTTGACATGACATCATTAAAAATATTAAGCCGATAACGACATTTTATTCGTTCAAAAATATTTATTATGCAGACGAGCATGCATCCCGGGAATCACGAATCACGTCATAATAGAGGTGTTATAAGCACATGCTCTGCGTGTGTAGACAGCCTTTGTTTTGACAGTGGGATTAAAATGTGTGAATGGATACTTGGGAAGGTTTTGTAGTATTTATGTGCGTCTTATATTCTGGATGCGTCTGATACGTGGATGAAATCTGAAAAATGATTAAAATTAGGGGGTGCGTCTTATTCTCCGATGCGACTTATAATCCGGAAAATACGGTGTTATTATTTATTTATTTTTGGTAAATTGTCAACTTGAAGATTCTAAAACTGAATAAATATTCAAAACATATGAGTAATTTCCTTAAACATTTTTTATATGTGGATACTATCAAAACAAAACTCTTATTTATCCAAAACACATTTAATTATTAAAAAAGGTAAATAAAACAAAAATCAATATGACAAACCCAATAGAATGTTCTAGGGTCAGGGCATTTTTTTAGTGTAGGTCGGGTTACCCGAAACAAACATATTTTTTTTTACGCCTTATCATTATTGAGTTGTTATTATCTGTTGCCTGTTCTGAGGAATCACCAGTTATTGCCGCTCCCCTGCCCCATTCCTTGCCTCTGGAAAAAAAGACTAGGTTCAAGGGTAACGTAATAGAGATGCACGCATCTCAAAGTTGGCATACTGCGATCTCTCTGTTAATTATGATTTTCATGGATTATATAGAAATAGGAGACAGAAAATTATTTAAAATTTTAATAGCGCAAAGTATGCATGTCTTACCCCCATGTTCTTTGATCATTGCATTATTTGGTCATTGCATTATTTGCAAAATTGCTGTTTTTGTTTTTGCTTGAAAACATGACAATTGGATTCTAAGTTGCCATACTGCAGCCTTACTGCAAAGCTTAAACTTAGGATCACGTCACGTTTTCAGCGGTATCATCACACTTTTTATAATGATCTTTAAACAGAGGGGAGAAACATCTGTTCTGTGCTATACAAAGATCACATACCCGTATCCTATTTCAAAATATTCCTTGAAAATCATAGTTAAATGACAGTTCGCAGTATGTCAACTGTGGAATCGCAGTTATTTGAACTTTGGAATGCGTGTGCATCCATTTATTAACCACTCTTGAGGTTGGGTACCAGATCAGCTGATATTTTAACTAATGCGCAATAGCAGCTGAATGTTTAGGACAAGGTTGATGGTTACTCATCAATTCTGCTCAGTTGTCTGGGTATGAAGCAGCTGTTTTGCAGACTGCACTCCAGCACCTGTGATGCTATGAGGTTTCATTTGATTGTCTGCCATGAGTTGTTGGGTATTTCAACATGTAAGATAATTTCCGATTGGTCATAATTATGTGGCTTTTCCTTTTCTGTGGAGTGGTCATGCTGACCTGTCGTATAGTCAATCAAAACTGCAGCATGATTTAATAACTTATTGTCTTCATAAATTGCATTTAGTATAGTTAACATGTTGAAGAAGAAATACATTATAAAGATGTATGTTTATGGACAAATATTGGGAATAAGTTCATAATACATTACAGTACTAGTAAGAAATTAGCGAGAAACTGTTTCAGATAATTTACGGTATTCAATTAACCTGCAGATGAGCCTCATGAGAGCATAAACAGAGACAGTCAAAGAAAAGAGAAAATAACAATGTTGAGTGCAGGCATTAATTGCTATGCAGTGATGTACAAATACCAGATAATTTATATGAGGTGAAACACTTCCTTCTGTCTAGGTGGCAATGAGCATGCATCTGAGTTAGCCAGGTGCTCTCATGGCCAATAAAATCTGTAGCACCCTGTCATCCGATATATGACAAATATGTCTTCTTCAGAATTGTTTCAAATTCCCCATATTTATCCACTGTTAAAAATAGCCTTGATGCAATTGGCTGTTGCCCTTGCAATGTGTATAACGCTGTGTGCAAGGCTTGGTAAGACACTCCTTATTTGTAAAACAGCCACTTTTATGTAATCGATTGACATCTGAACATTTTATTTATTGGCATTTTGAGTTGGTTATGTTTACTGTATAATGCATTAGCCATGGTTTGTTAAGTGAAAATGGTGAAAGCATATATTTCATCTAAGTTCTAATCTCATTGAAACCTTGTTGCAAAATAATACACGCACATAATTACAATACAGTTTTGCACGGTATCATTACTTATTATTGCAGTGTATAAGCATCACATAATAGGCTGACAAACCCACAGATAGTGAAATGTTGTTATATATAACCCTGCATTTCAGCCAAGGAAATATAATAGAATTCAAATTCAGAATTTTCAATGGCCACTGTGTACACATAACAATATTATGAGGCGTGTCGTGGGAAAACCGGGCTTAATGCACGTGCGTCAAGTGTCGTCCTGGATCAGCCTGTGCGGAAAGCCTGGGACGACACTTTCCGCTGTTATGGTAGTTTTTGTTTCAACGAAGTCTCTTTTAAACATAAATCCACTTTAGACAGAAAGTGTCGTCCTGTATAAGCCTGTGCAGACACTTTACGCTCGTGCATTAAGCCTGGTTTTCCCACGACACGCCTCATATGTATTGAGCGTACTGACTGTTTTTAGGCAGTTGCTGTTTCCCTGTATGATAATGGTTTGTCAACTTAGGCGTAAAAACTAATATTTGTTTCAGGTTACATGCCCCCAAAAATTTGTTTATTTTTATTTGGTAAATGGTCAACTTGAAGATTCTAAAACTGAATAAATATTCAAAACGTATCAGTTATATCCTTAAACATGGTTGATAAGTGGATACGATAGATCTTATGTTATAATCAGGAAGTGATTATAAAGGCATATTTGTCATCCTAATGAATATGAAGTCCTATCATTCCACTGATTACCTGGCCTCAATTTCTGATGGTCACATTTGGAAAAATATTACCTGGCCTCAATTTCAGATGGTAACATTTTGAAAAATATTACCTGGCCTCAATTTCAGATGGTCACATTTTGAAAAATTATTACCTGGCCTCAATTTCAGATGGTCACATTTTTAAAAATATTACCTGGCCTCAATTTCAGATGGTCACATTTGGAAACATATTACCTGGCCTCAATTTCAGATGGTAACATTTGGAAAAATATTACCTGGCCTCAATTTCAGATGGTAACATTTGGAAAAATATTACCTGGCCTCAATTTCAGATGGTAACATTTGGAAAAATATTACCTGGACTCAATTTCAGATGGTAACATTTTGAAAAATATTACCTGGACTCAATTTCAGATGGTAACATTTTGAAAAATATTACCTGGCCTCAATTTCAGATGGTCACATTTTGAAAAATATTACCTGGCCTCAATTTCAGATGGTCACATTTTGAAAAATATTACCTGGCCTCAATCTCAGATGGTAACATTTTGAAAAATATTACCTGGCCTCAATTTCAGATGGTAACATTTTGAAAAATATTACCTGGCCTCAATTTCAGATGGTAACATTTTAAAAATATTACCTGGCCTCAATTTTAGATGGTAACATTTGAAAAATATTTGAGTAGCTTAAGTTACATTAGGTAAGCAATAGTGAAGACTGAAGAGCGTTTTGCTAAGTCATTATTGATATGAGATGCACACATTAGACTAGTAATAAAATATCGTAAGCATTTAAGGATTGATTCAGCTTTTCGCTTCATGAATATGTTGCGAAGGAAAGAATGAATGTCATGGTGTTGATGCTTAGGGTACATATCAGGCGCGTCGTGGGAAAGCGGGCTTAATGCATGTGCGTAAAGTGTCCTCCCGGATTAGCCTGTGCAGTCTGCACACTAATCCGGGATGGCACTTTCCGCCTACAGTGGATTTATGTTTAGAAGAGACTTCCTTGAAACAGAAAATACCTTAAAAGCAGAAAGTGCCGTGCTGGATTAGCCTGTGCGGACTGCACAGGCTAATCCGGGACGACACTTTACACACATGCATTAAGACCGGTTTTCTCACGACGCGCCACATATTTACATGTCACGGGAGACATCGATACGAATATTTAACTCCGGTTGGTTGATACTGGCCTTTGAAGATGTCTTCATCAACGGCTGATTAAGTTTCCAAACTGCATTTTGACTGGATCATATGCCTGCCGTTACATATTGTTTGCACTCATTTTTGCAAGATTTATAATGTTTTAAATGCCATAGGTTGTTGTGCTTTTGGATGAAGCGTATTCATTATATGCCTGTTGTTTTGCATAATTTAATATGTATTTAAAAAGCATTTTGAAACTTTGTCACTCTAAGACAAAATTGAACCATTCCCATATTAAATCATTTTAGATTTGTATCTGTTACATGTATTTCCTGTACCTTCTTTTAAGTTTTCTCTGTGTCTGTAAAAAGAACACCATAAATTGTGACCTTGCACTGGTTTTGAAATGATTTTGACATTATTTGATTTTCTTCGCCGTTGTTAACAGTATTTCAGTCATATCACGGCGGTCAGTTAACCTACTCAAACTTTTCCTGGGCAAGCATAGCCGATCTAAGCGGTTTACCAGTACTAAGTGCACATACCTATGCCAGTAACTGACAACTGCCCTGCTTGAATCAGAGGTAGGGGGAGAATGGCCATAGAAATAATTTCAATCGCCACACAAGTTATGTGGCCGGGCTGGGGTTCTAACTCACGATCCCCGGATTGACAGTCTAGCGCTCTACCAACTGAGCTAGCCAGGCCCGTTTTACCTGTATCCACAGTAGCCGGCCACTGTTTTGCCTCGTTGACACAAAAAACAGACACATGCATTACCTTCAAAATCCCAACTATTTCATTGGCTTAAGTCACACCCACAATTTGTCAGATAAAGCAATATTCCAATATGCGCAACACCAAAATGCACAATTCGTGGAATGCCTACTAAAAATATTACCGAAAGAGTGCAGACACTAAGTCTTGTTTAAGGTAATTTCAAATACTGGGCACTAGTATCACCTAAAAGCATAGGATTAAGGGATGTCGAAAGTCCACAGCTCTCAGAAGCAGCCACCACCTTAATACCCCCCCCCCCCCCAATCATCACCGCTCTCCATCCCCCTACCCCTCCCTGTCTGGCTGAGTCAGTCTGTCATCATTCTGTCACCAGGGTGGGGTGGGGTAAGTGAGGGTGCAACTTTACAGACACAGGACAGGCTTGTTGGAAATCCAGTGTACCGAGCTATCCATGTGTATCTAAGGCTGACATGATGTGTGCAAATGTAAATATTTACTGAAGTAATATATCATTTGCTGTTTGTTTAAAAAAAAAGAGTAAATGAGATGCAATCTTCTCTTCAGAACAACTTTCTTGTGCTATATTTTTAACGCTGATAAGCAGCACTTTCTATATTGGGGGTTTCGGCACTGAATGCTCTTCAATATTTTGCTTTCAGTCAAGTAGAGTGTGAGTCATTCAGATTTATGGTTTCTGAAGGGTCTTAAAATTGAAGAGAATACAAAATAATCAAATCTATATATTTTGATAGTGTCAGGTAGTGTCATTAGGCAAACAATTAATATTGCTAAATGAGAAAAACGGTTTTATAATTCAAATTAGGCGTGTTGTGGGAAAACCGGGCTAAATGCATGTGTGTTAAGTGTCGTCCCAGATCATCCCGTGCAGTCCGCACAGGATGATCCGGAGCGGCACTTTCCGCTTAAAGCGGATTAATTGTTAGAAGAGACTTCCTTCAAACAGAAAATACCATAAAAGGGGAAAGTGCCGTCCTGGATGAGCCTTTGCTGATTGCAAAGGCTTATCCGAGACGACACTTTATGCACATGCATTAAGCCCAAACTTGCATTCCCACGACTCAAATCGTTCTGTTTTTTAATTTGTATGAATTACAACATAGACTCATATGCACCTAATGATTCATTTTAACCGTTGACACTTCTGTATTGGAGTCTATAGGTTGGTTTTGCTTGGATCAGTAATCAAACATGTTGGAATATTCTTGTGGTTATGGGCTGGAATCTTCACATGAAAACACAAGGCCTCCTGTGAGATTCCGTAATTGTCTTTGAACTCTGTGATACCATTACCTGCTTATTAATGACAGAACAATTTTGTTGGTGAGATAAAACAGGGTATGAGATCAGTTTTTGAATATTACAAAATAACATTTTAGTTTATATTCAGTTGAGTTGATTTAAATTGCTATTAGATTTTACTAGCAGTCCAAGGTGTGAATCTCCTCACCCCACCACTTTGATATTTACTGTATTCCCACCACTTTGATATTTACTGTATTTCCACTACTTTGATATTTACTGTATTCCCACTACTTTGATATTTACTGTATTCCCACTACTTTTCAGAAATGGGGGTTAACAAAACCCCTTGTGTACCTCTTCCCTATGCAAATTATAAGCAAAATCTAAATGTTAAAGGGTTTTTGATACATTGGTGGGTTTCATCGATGCAAATCACAACCAAAAATGAGCAGTTTGGGGAACACTGATATAGTTACCGTAGAATGGTTAAATTTAGTTTCTAGTGTCATATACTAGACTTACGATACAGTTCTGTTGATTTGGGACGTGTTTTATTTGGCGACAGTTTGTTTTGCTCGTTGTATATTACATGTCGAGGAAGAATGTAGTTTTGCCATATTTCAGATATTCTGATGACATGATCTGCTCCTAATGACTGGGACTGTGAATGGTGGCATTGTCAATCGAAACAATGCAAGGAATTTAATCATGGTATTAATGCAGCACAAATATAACGGCAACTTAATTTGGAGCTAGATAATTGTGGTGTCATGATAAGACTATTACATGCTCATATCAGCATGTGATCAATGCATTATCAAACATAAATCTGGTATTTTTTTTTTCTGCATGGAGGTGTGCCTGTTATACAGTTTATAATCAGACTGATATTTGATAATGGCATTCAGGGACCCAATGAGGTGTCATTGGGTTAATGTAGCAGGTCCATAGGCATTCAACTGCTGGGGGTTACAATGATTTATGGGTAATATTGGAATACTGAGATAACTTCTCTTAAGGTGTTAAATACTACTCTTTCTCAAAAACATGAATCTAACAATTTAGATACAGACATGCAATGTAAGGAAGAAGAAAATTGAACAAATATTCCCGGACTTTAACGGTTTTTTACGCATAGTTTTATTCTATAGATCAGTAAATGCAATTGTTCCACCAGTTTTATTACTAGAACAATAACAATATAAGTTTTTGTTGGTTTTAATTGATACTCTATTTGCATTATTTAATTTCCTGAAAATAACTACAATGCAACCTGTAGTTTGTATCATATTGCTTAATGATGTTCTTTATTACCATTAACACTAGGGATTACAAATACATTAATGCTGCTTCATAATCCAGCAGCAAAAAATGTGATTAGTTTGATTAAGCCAGCATGTTGTCAGATAGGTCTCTTGTATTGAAGACACATCAACACTCTGCCCTGTCAGTCAGCCTGGCCTGCTGGTTGTCATAGCAACTGACAGGGATGTTTGTTGTCACGGCAACTGACAGTGATACATTAAACCTGATGTCCAGATATTGTCTGTTCCAGCATGATCTAATGTACTAGTGTGGTTGTACTTGTTGTTAGTCCTTAGTAACTTAAATCCATGATGACAATTGGTGATGTAGCGATACTGGTGTCCATGGTGTTGTATGTTCCAGCATTATCCACTGTACAATGTCTTTAGTCTGTAAATGAAGGGGCTAAGTCCATGTAAGCAAAAACAGGAAGGCTTAGAAATGTCCTACTTGGAAGGGGATAATGCCCTTCTTGGAAGGGGATAGTGCCCTTCTTGGAAGGGGATAATGCCTTACTTGGAAGGGGATAATGTCCTATTTGGAAGGGGATAATGCTGTGCTTGGAAGGAATATAATTATGTCCGTCAAAGCAAATTTTCCGTGGGCCTTATGTCCTAGAAGTTTAGTTAAGTGAGACCCCACATTATTGCCTGTATATCTGGTGTTATGTATTTAATGTTGGTTTTGATTCTGTTAGGTCAACATTTTTTTATCTTTTGTTTTACGGGAGCGCCGACCGTAATTTTCGACAAAATCAAATAAAAATAAAAGTAACTTTTGTAAATTTTATTTATAATTTTCCCGCCGACTTAGTATTTTATTCATAGCGCAAAAAAATAATATGCCAATAGCTAAATCGTATCGTAATCTGTTCCAAAAAGTTGTTTGCCCAAACAGTGTTTCGTTGTGCCTAGTCGAGTTATATTAAGCGTCAGCGACTTTGATTGGCTGTTACAAAGTATATTAGCCAATGGGTGAGTATATTACAAAAATGTTCTTCTTTTTTGCTCAAAATGGCGGACGTCAACAACAATGAGGCGTCCGCCGAATATTTTAAGATCAAAGTAACATAAAACGATAAAGAATATATTTTTAAACGAAAAATAAATTAAAGTAACACTGTTTCCGACATTGTAGGTGAATTATATGAACATTCTAATGTAATTATCTTAAGTGTATTTGCTAAAGAAGCAGAGGTGTCGCGGGCATAACCTTCGAGTTTGCTCAAATTGCATGCTTCTAATATTTACCTACTGGTAACAAATGCATATAAATAGAGAGATAATTTTATTTATTTTAGTGTAATGTACAAATATACATACCATTTAAAAATGGATTTATTAAACACACGCACCCACGGGCCTCTAAGTCACTGGCAAACAATATATTTCATCCTACATCATTAATTAATGTTTAAATAAAAACGATTACAAGTGTACAAACACATTGTCAATATGACAATACATTATGATACAAAAACATTTGCAAGTTAAATATAATAAATGTATTGGAAAACTATGAAGTAATAATTGTTTAAAATACATAGTTTATGAGTTTAAAACAAGTTTATTTATAATAGTTTGTCTTAAATGTGCATGTTTTTTGGCCGGGACTGTAAAAAATTATATTTTGAAATTTAAAAACAACAATCCTTATTTTATTTTTATTTTTATTTATCGACTGGTGCAAAAAAAGAATTATTTTTTTTATATTTCTCTCCCCCCCCCCCCCGACTCAATTCTAAAAAAAATATTCCCGTAAAACGAAAAATAAAAAAATATTGGCCTTACTTAACTGTCATAGTTTATCCATGTTGACATACCTTGTTTGTGAAGTTGCCCTGACCAGACAGACATAATCTCTTGCATGTAATTCCGGTCTAACAATATTGGGAAATATGACATGGGGTATAACTAATGTGGCCTGGATTCTTATGTCAATCATTTGTATGACTTTTTCTTATTAAGCATGTTTAAATGATAATTGACGTAGACGTTGTAATTATGCAAACATAGTTGACAGACAGTTTAAAATACCATGAGGAAGCCAGCTTGTGCATTGTCATATTTCATTCTCTGTTGTTGGAAATTTGACAAACAATCCCTGTTGGGTTTGTTATATCAGAGTTTAATATAAAAATTTACTATTATTTGAAATGAGACCATGGAATACAGTAGACAGAAAATGAAAAAAAAAGATCATGTTTTGAAAGGAGTCTAAGACCATCCAAAGATTGAAGTTGACCATTTGACATGGACAGGTCGAAGGATTGTGAGTTTCCAACTAATGGCTCTGGATATCTCATTATAATTGGAGGCTTATAATTGTTTAAAGTTACCCTGATCATTGTTGGAGGTCCCCCTCCCCCCACCCCCCACCCCCGGAAATGTTTTGGTTAAGTTCAGTTGGAATCCCACAGGGACCTGGGACTTATTTGAAATCCTATTGAGGACGTGTGGCATTGTTGAAGTAATTATCCGGATTGAAGAAAAAGTATAATTATAAGAAATGTGTTACATTAAAATGTTGCTTAAGTGCAACTGAACACATGCATAACGTGCAAACATTTTGCTTCATTCTGTATTTTGCTTCATTCTGTATTTTGTAATTTTTATGCCCTACAAAGAACTGCTGAAACAAACAACTCATAGACAGAGGTCTACTACTTGTGTTCAAATACAAAAAAGTAGTTTCATATTTTCTGTCTTCCATTTAATGATTAATTGAACAGGAGATTACTGTTCTCTTGAGGGATTACTGGTCTCCTTTGAAAACCTTGATTTCCTCATTCTGGGGTCTTTATTTCAATAAAAAGCATTTTTGAAACATGAAAATGCCTCCAGCATTAAAGGCATTTGATTCCATGAACCCCATACATTAATATTGGTGGCATTGACACTTCCAAATGGCATGAATCATGGTTTCCAAGGCAGTTATTCATGAGTTTTGATATCTTATTCTTCCTGTTCCCCCCTGAGTGGAGCCATGATGAATGTATGTGCTAACCTGATACCCCCAGCATGTATCAAGCCTGCATCAGAGGAGCATTAGAAAGGACTAAATCACTCCCAGTGACTCACTTGATGAATTACATGCCTAATGCCTGACCCAGGGACAGAATGACCAAATTACTGGAGGTCTCCAGATCAATCATGTGAAGAAACCTGAATCTAGTTGGAGGTCACAATGGCAGAAATTTGGCAGTTATTAACTTGTAGTTTACAAATATTGGTACACCATCCCCTGCCTTCCAATGCTCTTGATTTGCTGCTTTATTGATGTAGCTGAGAGGATGTATCTGTTCTTGATTTGTTGAGGTATTGTTGCTGGTGGGAATGAGGAACCTGAGCACGAAGTTTTGTAACTTCGAAACTACATAAGTTATTCACTTGAAACTTGTAACTAACCTTTGTCATCAACTCCAGTATCAAGGGCAACATTCCGTATAACTCTGTTTTGTATTTTGACAGAGTTATGCCCCTTTTTCACATAGATTTTCTGGTTAAAGTTTATATTCAAAAGTTTTGTAACTTCATAACTACATAATTTATTCACTTGAAACTTGGAACTAACTTTTGTCATCAACTCCAGTGTCAGGGGCAACATTCCCCATAACTCTGTTTTATATTTTGACAGATTTACACCCCTTTTTCACTTAGAATTTCTGGTTAAATTATATATTAAAAAGTTTGGTAACTTCATAACTACATAAGTTATTCACTTGAAACTTAATACTAACCTTTGTCATCAACTCTAGTATCAGGGGCAACATTACCCATAACTAAACTATATGCCCCTTTTTCACATAGATTTTCTGGTTAAAGTTAATATTCAAAAGTTTTGTAACTTCAATACTACAAAAGTTATTCACTTGAAACTTGGAATACACCTTTGTCATCAACTCCAGTATCAGGGTGAACATTCCCCATAACTCTATTTTGTATTTAAATAGAGTTATGTCCCCTTTTCACCTAGATTTTCTGTTTAAAGTTTATATTCAAAAGTTTTGTAACTTCAAAACTACATAAGTTATTCACTTGAAACTTGGAACTAACCTTTATCTTCAACTCTAGTACCAGGGGCAACATTACCCATAACTCTGTTTTGTATTTTGACAGAGTTAGCCCACTTTTTACACAGACTCTGTGGTTAAAGTTTTTGTTCCAAAAATTTATAAACTATACAAGGCTTCACTTAAAAATATTGTATTTTAACAAATGTTTGCCCCTTTCACTATCCAAAATATGTACCAACTGAAATACTTTGAATAGTCGAACGCGCTGTCCTCTGACAGCTCTTGCACAGTTTGTCTATTATCATGAGATTACAGTTTAAGTCGAATATAAGCAAGATCGGACCAGAAACACCAGAGTTATTGCCCTTTGTTTGTGAAAAAAATATGCAAAAATGGACATTATTCAGGATAGAGACATCATTTTTCGTCCAATCTTCACCAATCTTGCACAGTTTGTCTATGACCATAAGACTAAAGGTGAAGTTGAATATAAGCAAGATCGGACCAGAAACACCAGAGTTATTGCCCTTTGTTTTGAAAAAAATATGCAAAAATGGACATGATTCAGGATAGAGACTTTATTTATCATCCAATCTTCACCAATCTTGTACAGTTTGTCTATAAACGTAAGACTACAGGTGAAGTCGAATATAAGCATGATCGGGCCAGAAAAACCAGAGTTATTGCCCCTTGTGTTTGGAAAAAAACATCAACAAGTTATCAATGATTGGCTTGCACACACGATTTTTGATTCAATGTTGACCAAACTTACACAGTTTGCGCATGCCCATAAAATTGATTGATAAAATTTGATTTCCAACAGTTGCAAGACTTGCATGCAGCTGTTTGTGCATGCAACATTGATGTCTTCAGAGCCTGCATTAACATCATTTATCATCATTGGACAGAAAGTTATCAAAGAAAAAGCAAAACTTGACCTTATAGCACAGCCATTGCAATTATCGCATTGCAACTAGTTCTCCAAAACTGTTTGCGAAAAAGACATTAAAATGTACTGTTTCTGCATTTTCCAGAATTGTCAATGACTTAATGAAAAAGGGTCAGGTAAGAATATCGAGAAGAATGCTTTGAGAACTATTAGCAAAAAAACTCGCATCCACTATCCAAATCATACTTTAGTTAGCCCATTGCGCTAACCAATGTTTTCAATCAAAATTGATCCTATCCCCCTCTGCGTATTGTTCAGATACCTTAATTTTAAAACCTGTCAGGACAGTATGGTCTTCATCTGTCCCAGTTCTCAGTTGAGCACTTTGGGCCATCATGGCACTCTTGTTTATTTGTTGTTGTATTAATGTAGCTGGTAGAATGTCTCCATTCTGGATTTGCTGCAGTATTGATGTTGTTAGTAGAATGTATCCATTCTTGTTTTGCTGTTACCTAAAGTTGTTGGTGATACCTATCCTTGACAATGGCCTCTGTCCACTTTGTGTTGTCTCTTGTTATTTGGGTGATCAGTCATGTTCAGATCAACAGTTCAGCTTGTGGTAGTAGCCCCAATTCTAACAGTGGTAACAGGCTGGTATTCATTGATTGTTAAATTATTTGTTTCAAGTGTTTGTTGTTGTGTGTAGCATTTTATTCCCAATGATAGGGTAACCCCCCCCCCCCCGTTCAAGGTCTATTCGGGGATTAGTTCATTCTCTTGGCCACTGTATTAAGCTGGCATCCTGCTTAAAAAAAGTATGATTTTTTCCTCTTCAGTGTTAAAAAATGTCTTAGATAGGTAAAATATGGTAGTCTGTTTAGAAACTGAATTGTTAAAAAAATCAGTTGCATTGTGCCTTGTCTGTAGAATATTAGCCAATGCTAAGGGATAGTAAAGGGTCATTCCGGATCAGCCTGTGTAGTTCGCACAGGTAAATCCAAGAGGACACTTTCCGCTTTTTAGCTGACCTAAGCACAAAGTGGTCAAGGGTGAGCTATTGTGGTCAGTCTGTGTCCGGCGTCAATATTTTACTTCAAACAACTTCTTCTCTAAGGCGGATTTTAACCAAACTTGGCAGGAATGTTCCTGGGATTGTTCTTTACCAAATTCATTCAATTTATTAAAATATATTGAAAACTCTGGTTTTAATGGCAACCAAAAGCTTTAAAACTGGAAAACTTAAAGAATCTTCTTGTCACTGGCTGGATTTGAAAATAGTTTTCACAGAAATGCTGCTTGGGTGACCTTTTACCAAATTCCTTCAAGTCATTTTGATTTGTTCAAAAATATGGTCGCCAGGGGGGTGGGGCAGTTTTCCTTATATGGCTTTATTGAAAACTTTTAAAATCTTCTTGTCTGAAACCACTGGCTGGATTTTAAAATAATTTCACATACATGTTCCTTGGGTGACCCTCTACCAATTTCCTTGAAATAATTTTGATTCGTTAAAAAAACATGGCCACCAGGGGGGCTGGCCAGTTTTCCTTATATAACTATATTAAAACTTTAAAAATCTTCTAGTCTGAAACCACTGGCTGGATTTCTAAATAATTTCACAGTATTGGTCCTTGGGAGACCCTCTACCAAATTCCTTAAAATCATTTTGATTTGTAAAAAATATGGCCTCCAGGGGGTGGGGCAGTTTTCCTCAGATGGCTATATTGAAAACTTTAAAAATCTTCTTGTCTGAAACCACTGGCTGGATTTGAAAATAATTTCACATAAATGCTTCTTGAGTGACCCTCTATCAAATTCCTTGAAATCATTTTGATTTGTTAAACAGCATGGCCGCCAGGGGGCGGGGCAGTTTTCCTTATACGGCTATATTGAAAACTTTAAAAATCTTCTTGTCTGAAACCACTGGCTAAATTTCAAAATAATTTCGCATACATGTTCCTTGGGTGACCTGGAAATCATTTTGATTCTTGAAAAATAATGGCCGACAGTTTTCCTTAAATGGCTATATTGAAATCTTAATCTTTTTGTTAAAAGCCATTATGATGCTTTACACTCAGGTGAGCGACCTAGGGCCATCTTGGCCCTCTTGTATGGTATTTTCTGTTTCAAGGAAGTCTCTTCTAATCGTAAATCCACTGTAGGCGGAAAGTCTTGTTTCAGATTAGCGTGTGCGGACTGCATGGGCTAATCCTGGACAACACTTTACGCACATGCATTAACTCCGGTTTTACCATGAAACGCCTCAGTTTTAATCATCTTCAGTGAAGAGAGAATTTCCAGTCCAAATACGGTGGTTTTATTTCCCCAAAAGTAGAGAAATTTTTTTTGCCATCTTTCCCCTCATGAACATTTTATGTGGAAACTAAGGCGCCTGAGTGGTGGTATTTAATACCCTTCACACTACAAACAATGACAATGTGCACACTAAAAGTAAAAAAAACAACACTGTTCTTTGACTGGTTGCCAGACCATTGCCTACACCACTTTGTATTTTACAGGTGCAGTCTGCGAGAGGAGTGCCAGGAACACGGACAGCCCCTACGCTGGCTGCCATACAAGGGCCAGACCTGCCCCGGCATCACCAGCGTCAATCCTCACCAGATCCAGAAGAAACAGAAAGCAACGGAGGTGAGTGTGTGGAAGTAATGCAGACGATAATGTATGATTCCTCTGGAAGAGTATAATAATAAAGATAATAATAATAATACCGGTAATAATAATAAAGAAAACAATAAAAATAAGTGCTAGTGCAGCTGCTGCGCTCCTACTGCTGGTGCTATTGCTGCTGATAATGCAATTACTACAACTACTATGACTACTACTAAGACTGCTGCTGCTGCTGCTTCTGCTGCTA
Source organism: Congeria kusceri (assembly GCA_027627225.1). Classification (NCBI taxonomy): domain Eukaryota; kingdom Metazoa; phylum Mollusca; class Bivalvia; order Myida; family Dreissenidae; genus Congeria; species Congeria kusceri. The sequence goes on from CM051035.1 coordinate 43,618,694, forward strand.
CTACTGCTTCTACTACTGCTACCACTACCACCATCATAAGTACTACTACTACTACTACTACTACTACTATTACTACTACTACTACTACTACTACTACTACTACTACTACTACTACTACTACTATTACTACTACTACTACTATTGCTACTATTACTATTACTACTACTACTACTACTACTACTACTACTACTACTACTACTACTACTACTACTACTGCTGCTGCTGCTGCTACTACTACTACTATTGCTACAATTGCTATTACTGCTACTACTACTACTACTACTACTGCTACCACTGCTACTACTACTACTACTACTACCATTACTACTACTACTAAGACTACTGCTGCTGCTACTACTGCTTCTATTACTGCTACCACTACTACCACAATAACTACTACTACTGCTACTATTACTACTACTGCTACTACTTCGGCCACTACTACTACTGCTACCACTACTACTACTACAAATACTACTACATACTACTGCTATTACTATTGTTACTATGGCTTCTTATGCTATTACTTCTACTGCTGCTGCTGCTATCAATAATAATAATAATAATCATCATCAGCATCATCATAATCATGTCTGTGAGCATCTGTGAGCAATGGAAAACAGGTTCGTCGCTAATACTGAAAGCAGACATTACTAAGCCTGACTTATTTTCATGAGATATTTCTTATTAATCTAATGTTGTTGTCTTAATTCCCTGCAGCAGAAATACTCTGTAATGTCTATAAATTAAGCATTTATACGCCTTGCTGTAATTATTAAGGAAGTAGTTAACATTCTGCATTCTTGAATTGAGGCAGGCATAACTACAGTTGTTGAATTGGTTAAGACAGGAACAAGCAGAAAACGTGTATGTTTTCTCCCTGTTTTATATTCCACAATTGTGTTGGTAATTTTGTTCAGTGTAATTGTTTTAACACATGGAAGTTTACCTCACTGCCTTCTTGAAATTGCATTAGCGCAGACATTAATACTTGTTTGAATAAAATTTGGCAAACTTCCCTGTACTGTTTTCAATTAACAGGTTTTAACTGTTGTTTTGTACTTCTTCTATATGTGTTCATAGCTTTTTCAGGGAGAATTGATTATTTTATTTGGCAGATGATTCTGTATCTTTTCTGCTCAATGAATTTTGGAAGTCCCAGTAGTAGGTTTATTCAAGTGAATAATTGTTTAATTGTAATTGTATAGTATTTCTTTGCAAAAAGCATACATACTCTTTTGAGGATCTTCTAATTTAATACTTCATTTGTAGAAATCATATTTCTAACCTTTTGTTGAACTTTATACTAAGACTGATTACCGTAATCTTAGGAATATAATACTTTTTTACCAAATTTTTTTATCAGAAGTAGGGGGTGCGTATTATACTTGAATGTAATGTTTACCTGAAAATTTCTATCCAAATATTTGCTTAACCCTTTAGGTACGTATAAACTGGACCATATCAAGTACTGGATACATACGACTTTTCCCCGTCTCTATCCATTACTCGATAACCCCGTATATTCAGTATATTCACGACTTTCATGTTTAAAAGCAAATTCTGGCCCATATTGTCGATAAATGTGTTTAAGAATTACATAAACACGAACGTTTGCCATTTTTCGGAAGTATCCAGTGCATTTTGGGATATGTTTCTATATAAAGATATTCTGAAATTGACATCCAATCGGGACGGGGTATTCCCATTGAACATGCGTAAGTCACACACTGCAATGTGCGCGCATCGGTTAAAGGTCATATTTTAAAAATAGTGACTAATCTAGTAGTGTATTTAAATTTAGATGGAATGTAGTAACATGTACAAACCATTTTTTGAAAATAGGGTGAATGTTGTTTTCTGTTTAAATAAACATGCTGCATTTGTCTGTATTTATTTCGTCTGATTTACGTATTTCGATTTGTCTATGTTTTTAATGATGCTCACTTGCATTTAAGCAGAAATTATTTGAATAAATCTTGACTGTTTTCTGTTTTCATAAAATCTTGTTTAACAAGATGCCCACGTGATTTAATTGTGTAAGCTTCTGAGGCTTGTGTACTGACATACAAAAGCATTATGAAGAGACACCTCATTTTTCTATGCGTATTATATTCAGATTTTTATTTTTCCCCAAAAATATTGCTCAAACTTGGGGGTGCGTAATATTCATGAAAGCGTATTATATTCATAATATTACTGTGTCTTGTATTTTGTTCTTGAATGTTATATAAATTTCAGGGGGTTACTTGTTCCTCCTTTCACCCGATTACCTCCCTTGTAATACCAGCGTTTGTATACAAATAATTCTTCAGCTTGCTTTATCTTTGTGGAATTTATAAGTTCTGGTGGGCCCTAAATTGAGTAGGGGTAGGTTAGTTTCCTGCCCTGAAGTGTTGATGACATTGCACCCCTGATAATATGTATGCAATGCTTGTGTTTGTTATAGTGAATCTAAATAGAAAATACCTTTCAAAATCATAATAAAATAACAACACAGGTGTATACTGGTCGTAATTAGATATTTTTAAGTAGGTTTACTGCATTGTAAATTGTGTTTATTTCATAACTTTTAGCTGTAGCCTTTTCCATTCTTTTACCACTTACATTTTAACTCTACCCCAGCTATTGTTAAAGGATTAATTTTCATTCATTGATAATCACAAACACTTCACAAGCTTTTCCACTTACTCTTTTGTGTACGATTGGTTAGAGGCTAAACACATCAAATGAGTAAATTATGATTGGATAAAGTACGAGAGTGATCAGCATATGATTGACATTTGTGTCAGCCCATGAGATTTTTGGCCCAAATGCGGTATCTGGGCGAAAATGAGTTATTGGCAGTTTTGAATACACTGATCTGTGTAGAAACTGGAAATGGCTTCCTTTTTTCCCAGTCATGCGTTCTGAGCAAGAATGAGCAGATTAAGTAACGCCACCATAATGATAAATGTTCACATTTCACACAGATTTTAATGTTTGTCATGCATACAATACGGAACCTAGCATGGTGAGGACAAGTAATTTACATTATATATATTTACTGGACTGCCTTTCCCAAATAACAAACTTTGAATGTACAAATGCTTCGGACAAAAATAAAAATAATAAAAGAGATGGTTGCTATGGCAACCAAACAAGCAATCATGGCCCAAATTTTATTTTTTCTACAAATAACCTAATAAAGAACATTTTTCGTTGACAATATTCAAGCTTTAAACAATTATTTGAAATATCTTAATCATAATCCAGACTTTCTCATAAAAATCACGTGGAAACGTTTATTTCTGTGTCCCTTACTTATTCTTGTTGCATTTTAGCTGCAGTTGAATGTGTCCAACCAGCCTTATTTCTCCGGTACGTACCAGTGCGTGTTCCGGTTCGAGAAGAACTCGGCGTACAACCTCATCACCACTAACACCACCTTGCCGCCGGACAATGCCGCCGGCATCAAGTGTGAGACGCCGGAAGACTACAGACTGCCGCCAATACCAACTGGAGAAGGTATGCTTCGTGATTTGTTGTAATGTAACAGTAACTACTTAAGACATCAAAGATTAGACTTTGGGGTTAAAATATATACTCCGGAGCAGGAAGAATGGTGTCCTATTTCGTCCCAGACGTGTTTTTAAAAATACTGTAAACATGTATTGCAAAATGAATCAACATACCCAATATCATACACAAAATATCAATGAAACATTCATTAAAAACCACATTTTTTTTTTTTAAATGAAAAAAAAAAAGTTAATATTTCATTTCTCAATATACCCATAATTAAGTTATGAAAATTATAGCCAGTTTTTACAAATAAAAGTAATAAGCCAGTGTTTACGGCTATAAATTATAACATTTTATGTCATTTTAAAATCATTAAAGCTCCGAATGGACATATAAAGTTTTGCAGTACTGACAAAACCTGAAAACTATAAAATGAGGAATTTAATATTCAATTTGTGAAAGTGAAACTTAGTTAGCCATTATTGCTTGCGCGTATCCTACCTACAGTAATTTAATGAAATATTCATGTATTCCTTAAAGGACAGGAAGCTTCTGGTAGTCTTTAAAATGAAAAGTCATGGCTTAGCCCAAACAAAAAAGAACTGTCAGTAAAGATAATTCATTCAACTCTGCGGACATTTATATGTAGACAAGACAAGGGCAACTGACAAAGTACTCAAATAAGCACTTTGAAATGCAAATTTGCTCGTAAATAGCTATATAATTGTTACAAATATTGTTAAAGTACATCAATTTAATATCAACAACTCAAGAAGTCATCATCACATGAAACGCCCTAATTACTTACTTGAATACCACTGAAATTCCAATCAGAAAACCCTTAGTAATAAAGTGATAAAGTTTAATTGCCTCCTTTGTGATAAGAATTGCTGTTCTTCAGTCGATTAAAGAAGCATTTTCATAATGACTTGTACAATTAGATTGTGATCTTGATCTTATGAGAACTTGTGTCTGCAATTAGATCATCAAGCCTTATGTTTGCAGATCGCTTCTCAAACTTAATTGACCAATGAAAATTCTTGTTACAAGACATTGACCAATGAAAATGATTGATGTGAAATTTTGACCAATCAAAATGCTTATTATACAACTTTGACCAAAGGCAATGCTTGTCATGAAAGTTCTTAATCTCAATCCCCTAAATCTTTAATGTTAACCAATTAAAACAAAAGTGTCGGGTATTGTAACCATTTTCATTATGGTTAATATTTTAAGACTCAATTTGCAATTGGTATTGTGCTTAGTTTTGTATCTGCGTCAGTGCTGAGTTTTTTAAGCCTATTTTTAAGCCTATGGCAGTTAAAATAAAGCCTGTCAGCATTTAAACAAATTTATCATCAGGTTGCTGTTGTGTTATGCACACACAAATCCTTGCAAAACCAAGGTAAATTTTATATCTCAAATCATAAAAATAACACATAAACAAACCAAAGGCAAAGATAAGGGCTGTCATTAGCGAGCTTATCAGAAGAATGTTTTTTCTGTTAAGAAAATCAGATAGGCCATGTATGTGTCATATTTGATTGATATATACCCGAGTGAGGAATATCAGGCCATATAAAAAGGTCTCTTAGTGGAGCCCTGGGCATGTTAGATACAGCAACCATGTGGCCTCTGTCAATCTACAGGTGACTAACCCAGCACCAGGGTGATGATTTTACAGGGCATATATTGTGGTATATTTCTCTCTTTTTTTGTTGCAGTAAGCCCTTTAAACCTGGAATATTGATGGGAAATTTCAATGTTTGTATTTCATAGATTTGATGGAAATATTAATTTTCTAGGTCATAGGTGTTTTATCAAATGAAACAAGGGTTTAGCGTGAAACTATTTTATCTGATATAGAATTTAGAAATGTTAACAGGGTAAAACAGTTTCACGGCCAACCCTTGAATTCATGCATGTTATGGAGATACCTTTATCAGTCCTTGTTCATATTTCTCAACAATGCATAATTATCACCATAATGACCATTCATCAATGTCGGTAAGGTGTATCAAAATTTATACTTTCACAATCATCTCCATTATTTGCAATTAATTGCCAGGAAAATGGAACATCTTTATATTACCTTACATGAATAACTAAACATGACTTCACTACAGGTTTTATGAAAGTTTTCCGAAAAAAATTGGACTTATAATATTATCATGGATGTAGTTTTTGACCTTCTTTCAGTTAATTGAAACAACATGCTCTGTCAATAAATTCAGTAAATTTGTTATTCAGTCATTATGCAGAACATCATTTCTCTCCCTACTTTGAATTGTCTGCTTGCCGAATACATTTATGAACAGGACAGTGACGCTTTTAAAAAATGGAGCCTCTCGTCTCGGTAGATGACTCAGCCCAGCGCTTGCCAATATACTGTGTAGAGCAGTCTTGATTGAGGTTCCAGACAAACTCCTTTGTTAATATACACACAATATGGGCCCATAAAATCTTCAGCGTTCATGCATTTAGCTGGGCTTTTCCTATTTTGGGATCATTTTGATTCAGTGCTATATTTTAATCAATCAGTGTGACACAATTATGAACTTCCATTTCCGATAAACTTTTGTTTATAATTGGTTGCCATGGAGACACAATTTCAATCATATCGGGTTTAATAATCTTGTCAAGAAATTCTCATTCTTTAGGATGTCTTTTATCTGCAAGATTCTAACAGAATAAATCTTTTTTTTTGACATCACTTCCAAGCACAAACCACATAACTCATCCTGTGATCTTATCTTCTTGGGAAGGCTGCACTGTAAGTGCTAGTGAAATATGTAATGTTCAATAGTTTTTAAGTACTTTGCTTTGAACAGTGCATTTATCCTTATATGGTTTTCTTGTCTATTTCGATTTGTTTCAGTAAGTGACAGATTGTATTGCTTTGTTCACCATTTTAAGTACATATGAGGCGTGTCGTAGGAAAACCGGACTTAATGCATGTGCGTAAAGTGTTGTCCCGGATTAGCCTGTGCAGTCCACACAGGCTAATCCAAGACAACGCAGTCCACTTTTATGGTATTTTCTGTTTTAAGGAAGTCTCTTCTAAACATAAATCCACTGTAGGCAGAAAATGCTGTCCTGGATTATCCTGTGCAGACTGCACAGGCTAATCCGGGACGACACTTTGTGCACATGCATTAAGCCCAGTTTTCCCATGACACGCCTCATATTCTGTTCCGCTCAACAAAAGCTATGTTTGCTATTATTTTGGTCTCATATAGCCAAGTTTCACGAGTTGCGTTAGAACAACTCGTTATCACTAGTGTGTTATTTGAATAATAAGAAAATATGTATGGTATGGAAACATTTAGAAAGTCATTTTTTTCCATTGCTCAACAATTATACAAACAATCAAACTTGTAATTATATTTTGTTTTTGTTTGTATTTTCAGATCACATTAACATGACCTTGGCCATACAGATTCGAGGTCGGGACTTTGTTTCTACCGTGTTCACTTTCTTCGACTGCAGCAAGCACGAATCGTAAGTCAGTTATGTACACTTCAGGTAAAGTTAAGGGGCATATTTCAAGTTAAGTTGATGCTGCATATTTCAAGTAATCAATATTGTGCGTATTTTAAGTTAAGGTGATGTGGCATAGTTCAAGTTAAGTTGATTGTGCATATTTCCAGTTAAGTTAATGGTGCATATTTCAAGTTATTAATAGCATGAATAATCTGATTGTGCATATTTTATTTCATGTTAGTTGATTTTTAAGTTAAGTGGATCAATTATATTTCAAGTTCAGTAGATTGTGCATATTTCAAGTTCAGCATATTGTGCATATTTCAAGTCCAGCAGATTGTGCATATTTCAAGTTCAGCATATTGTGCATATTTCAAGTCCAGCATATTGTGCATATTTCAAGTTCAGCATATTGTGCATATTTCAAGTCCAGCAGATCGTGCATATTTCAAGTTCAGCATATTGTGCATATTTCAAGTTCAGTAGATTGTGCATATTTCAAGTTCAGTAGATTGTGCATATTTCAAGTCCAGCAGATTGTGCATATTTCAAGTTCAGCATATTGTGCATATTTCAAGTTCAGTAGATTGTGCATATTTCAAGTCCAGCAGATTGTGCATATTTCAAGTTCAGTAGATTGTGCATATTTCAAGTTCAGCATATTGTGCATATTTCAAGTCCAGCAGATTGTGCATATTTCAAGTTCAGTAGATTGCTGCAGTCGAAGAAAGTGAACACGGTAGAAACAAAGTCCCGACCTCGAATCTATATGGTCAAGGACATGTTAATGTGATCTGAAAATACAAACAAAAACAAAATATAATTACAAGTTTAATTGTTTGTATAATAGTTGAGCAATGGAAAAAAATGACTTTCTAAATGTTTCCATACCATACATATTTGTGTGCATATTTCAAGTTCAGCAGATTGTGCATATTTCAAGTCCAGCAGATTGTGCATATTTCAAGTTCAGCATATTGTGCATATTTCAAGTCCAGCATATTGTGCATATTTCAAGTTCAGCAGATTGTGCATATTTCAAGTCCAGCAGATTTGCATATTTCAAGTCCAGTAGATTGTTAAGTTGATGGTGTATATTTCAAGTTAAGTTGATGGTGCATATTTCAAGTTAAGTTGATGGTGCATATTTCATGTTGAGTTGATGGTGCATATTTCAAGTTAAGTTGATGGTGCATATTTCAAGTTATGTTGATAGAGCATAATAATCTTAAGTTGTTTCACTTCTCTTGCACTTGTACAACTTTCCTCTGCCTCATAATTCTCATGTGGGTAGTTGTGGGTAAATGTCAGTCTGGGTGGCTGAGGATCTTTTCAAGGGCAGGAGGTTGTGAGACTAATTTACAAACTGCATGTGGATATGGGTAACTGTAAAAACTCGTGACGTTTTGGAACTGTAGGAGAATGTGTACTGGTGGGATGGTGGTGGTGGTCATTTATGTAATGAAATTTTGTGGTCACTTTGGGAACATAATGGCTAGACACATGAACCTTACCATTAACGTATCTAGAGAGGCTGTTGCTATGGTACATGTGGTTAAATATTAACTTGTATTAGTCTGTGGCATTGTAAAATTGATTCTTTTGTTAACTAGATTGGTGGATGGCAGCAAGACATGTATCAATGTGCCGTTTTTAGAAATATTATAGGTAGACATATCACATAAAGTCTTATCAAAACCGATACAATCCCAACCCTGATATACTGAGAATTATTGTAGTCAGGATATATCTGATATTTCAGCGGTGCCTCTGCATCAAAAAGCTTATGTTTTTATGCGCTTTTCATTGTGCGGTATTTTATATGTCTGTTGATTTTGATTTTTGAAACATAGCCAATGAAAAGTATATTACAGCTTTCTATTTTTGAACACTTTATTCACTGATTATCTCTTTACAATGTTTTATTAAGTGTGCGATAAAGATTATGCCAGATCGCACAGGCTTTCTTTCGAGATGCAGTTGATTCATTTTATCCCTTAGGGTTTGATATGCGGTATCCAGTCACTTCTACATAAATATCAGATGCAAGGCAATTTAGTCTTCTCAGAATAAACCTTGCAATATACACAAAATTGTTGGTTAAAGTTGAGCATTATAACCTTGGCAAGTATTCCATTAATAACTGTGCTTTTAAATGTTATGTTTTATTATATACCTGTTTAAAATCTTAACAAAATATATGCTTTAACAATCGATGAAATACATGTCGACAGAAACAAAATCCTGTATTATGCTACTCGCTATTTTTCCGATTCCGTATTACCATACTAGCTGGACTACTTTTTTAATGACGTCATCATAGAGTTGTGTAAACAAATATAATTTATATTGTAGTTTTTAAACAAATAAAGTAAGGTAAATGCACATTTGAAGTTTATCGTGGTATATAATAAAAGGAATATTACGCTAGTCAATTGTTCCAAAAGAAGTATGTATTAGTCTCGTGGCTTGCGTTATTTGGTATCACACTCGAGGCTCCGCCTCTCGTGTGATATGTCATCACACAAGCCACTCGACTAATACATACTCTTGGAACAATTGACTAGCGTAATATTACGTATTTATCACATGCTATACCTTGTCTCCCGTGTAATACAACCATTACGAATATTTCTATCTTACACATGTGTAAGATAGCATTTTGAGCGAATACATTGGCTACATATTCTTTGACTGACCAATCGGTGAAATGAAGTCGTCAGCATGAAATGACGTCATGCCAATACACAACTTTTAGGATTTATCAACGTTTTGGTAAAATTAGACGTTTTATTTTTTCGTTTAAAAGCATGTGATAAAAAAGATCTGACACTCGTTGTCATTTCATACCATATTTTATTAAACTCATCCAGGAAATTCGTTAGTAAGCTCGCCAAAGGCTCGCTTACTAACAAAATTTCTGAACTCGTTTAATAAAATATGGTATGAAATGACAACTCGTGTCAGATCCTATATATCTTTCGCTGTAGAAAAACAATATAGATGACATAATTTATAAACCTTTAACATGCAAGTCTTAAGAATGTGTTGTACCTTGGGTAGGCTGTCTTCAATCTGATTATTTTTTAAACATTTTCAAGAATGATTTTAGAAATTGAAAGGTGACAGAGGAAGTTTTCCTGTGTTCTTTTTTACTTCTTCAAAAATAACCGGGGCGTATTTTAACTAAAATCTGGTTTTGTATTATTTTGTTGTATAATTCTTCAAAAAAACATGGGGAATAATGTTGCTTATTCATTCTTATAGAACTAGGCTTGGCTCAATTTTCATAGAGATGTACTGGTACTTATTTCCAAGGAATAAGTTAATGAATTTTCCAGATGCATGTTGATGTAAACAATTCACATCGTGAGTTTCAGATATATTTCCAGCGCAAAATGTAGAATAAATTTTTTATCTCGTATAAATGTTTCGATAAATGTTGCAGTTTGTAATGAAGTTGGCATGTTTTCAAGATTTTTTTGGTATAACATTGTAAATTATGAACATCTCATATGAGTATATTATTATAGTTCTATTACATTTTGTAGTTGTAAGTAATCAAATTTTGTATTAAGTCATTAAATGAAGCACTTGGGCTAGTGAGTTTTAATCTCAGAAATGTTGTTGATTAAATTTTCGAGAACATGCAAATCACGTCAGCATCTAGGCAATCTAATTGGCAGCAGGTGTTCTTGATTAAATCTTTAAAATCTTATTTTATGCTCTATGTCTATTACTCATACAGTTATTTTCTAGGTTGGCGCTATGAAATAAACATGAATAGGCAGAAATTGTGGTTTTCCAAGAGAATTGATGATTTAAAATGTTTTCCCAATAAAAAAGTCAAAATATGCCACATTTTCAAATAATTTCAGAAACATGGCTGTTGTACATTGGCCAGGTGCTTGTAATGGTAACAAAGATGTCCATGTTCTTCTAAACTAGTTGGTACTGCTTGATTCGTACAATCACTATGACCATAGATATGAACATTGTTGTTTTATTTATTCTTTCTGATTGTACTGTAGTTCATATTGCTTGGGCCTCATAATCATCACAGTGGGTGTATTTATGATTTATTTATACATATGTCGTATATATTTATATGTTATTGATTATGTAACTTATCACTAGCACTAGCATAAACTAAGATTGTGTACCTTTCACAAGCACGAAATAAGCACAAACCCATGAGCCCCGTTGCACTGGTAAATTCTGAGCTGGGCTTGCACAAATTCTCAGTAGTACACAGGTGGGCTTGTAGCATTTCTTTCTCTCAAATAATGATATAAGAATTTAGGCTTTGTTTGCCCAAACTGCTACTTTTCGATGACTGCACAAGTCTGTTTTTTTTGCAGGTGTACAAAATGCTCGATGACCCAGTTCCCGTGCACCTGGTGTATCGAGAACCACCAGTGTACCCACGATGCCGCTGTCAACTGCAAGAACAACCACCTTATCCACGGCTCATCGGTATGTACACACCAAGTCGTTTAGCGTGAGGTTGTACGTACACAACAAGCGATTGTGTGTGTGTGTGTCAGTGCATATACAATATATTTATATCGAGTGATATTTGTGTTTCCATCTGTTGCATGTTGGCTTATACGCAATGAAGATTTTTTTTATTCCCTGCTAGGCATGATTATTTATTCTAAAGGCCATGTTGTTTTTTTCCAAAAAAATTCCATTTTACAATAGTTTTGTGCCGCCTGAAAAGGCGACATATAGGGGTTACTTTTGGCGACGTCAGCGGCGGGATCCCCTTCAGTTTTCCAGACAATAAAATTTATGGAAGTGTTAGTAGGCATAAAATGAAGGGTAAGTTCGATTTTTGGCATAATTGCTCTTATCATACCGGAGTTATGCCCCCCTTTTTTTTTTTAATCACTCAAATAAGGCTTGCGCAGACAATAACTTGAAAAGTTTTTTTTCAATCTTTATGAAACTTTATGGAAGTGTTAGTAGGCATAAAAGGAAGGTTAGGTTCGATTTTCAGCATAATTGCTCTTTTCGTACTTGAGTTATGCCCCTTTTAAAAAAAAATCGTTCAAATACGGCTTGTGCAGACAATAACTTGTTCAATCTTTATAAAACTTTATGAAAGTGTTAGGCGTAAAAAGAAGGTCAAGTTTGGTTTTGGGCATAATTGCTCTTATCATACTTAAGTAATGCCCAGTCAGGTGACACATCCGACTCACGGAGTTCTAGTTTGTTGTTCCTCTTTCACAACATAGTTGATATTTTCCTGCTTTGTTGTTAGGACCTGGGTCTCAAACCCCAAGCACTGACATTATAACCCACTTGAACCAAATTTAAAGTATATACTTGCTTAGGACAGAACAGTATAACTTTGTGTTTTAACCCTATAGTAATTGCCAAAATTTGAGTACAATCATTATTTAGTTGCATAAGCTTTTTATGTAATATATTAAGCACAATTTTTGAATTATAAGGTAAATAAGGCCCTTGATATTTGATAATTTGTGTACATTCTAAGATCCTTTGTTGCCAGCATATCAGGGATTATTCACGTGTTTTGCTTTATTGAGCTACTCTCTAAACCTGTCGATTCTGTATTTGGCAGCGAGATTTACTTAACAAATTAACTGATTTACATGTCACTGGATGGTTGTTGTGAATTTCATTTACATCCAAAATTGTGATTGCTGGCATATTTCTACAGTTATTTTCTGAAAGTACATAACTTTTAAAAATCTGTGAATCATTGGTCCCAAAGATTATTGAAAGATTCTTGTCAAGAACATTAACACTTGTTGGTGTTATAGCTACATTCATGAAAAAAGGTTTGAGGCATGCAAAATGTCTTCAAAATGACCAAGAATGTATTATACGCTGATTGGAAGAATTTCAGTTTTGCTATTAGCATTAATTCACTTGTCCTAGAATTCTATTTCCATAAATTTGAATTGCAAATCTGGTAAGCAAAAACACATCACTTTTCTGTGGTATTAATTTCTTCAATTTCTAAGAAACCACATGGAGTTTGATATTTGCGTGTCCTATTCAATAAACATTGTTGCCTGTTTTAGTGCAGCTTGGAATTGAACAGTTATAAAGGATACGGCCCTTTTTCCACATCCATATGCGTAAATACATCTGTATCCACATTATTTGTAATACGGATGCGCTCTCCCATGAATCCGCATGCACCGTCTAACATTTTATTTTTGGTCTTATTTCCAAAGAGTCGAAGAAATTAAGTGCTTAACATTTTTAGGGTGAGTTATTGTGATCAGTCTGTGTCCGACGTCCATCGTCTGTCGTCAACATTTTACTTCAAACAACTTCTCTGAAACCACTGGGCGGATTTAAACCAAACTTAGCAGGAATGTTCCTGGGATGGTCCTTTAACAAATTCCTTCAATTCATAGAATATATCGAAATCTCTGGTTGCCATGGCAATCAAAAGCTTAAAAACTGGAAAACTTCAAAAATCTCTTCAGAAACCACTGGCTGGATTTCAAAATAATTTCACAGAAATGTTCCTTGGGTGACCCTCTACCAAACTCCTTCAAATCATTTTGATTTGTGAAAAAAAAACATGGACGCCAGTGGGCGGGGCAGTTTTTCTTATTTGGCTATATTGAAAACTTTGAAAAACTTATTGTCTGAAACCACTGACTGGATTTCAAGATTATTTTACAGAAATGTTCCTTGGGTGACTTTCTTCCAAATACTTTTAAATCATTTTGATTCGTTCAAAAACGTGGCCGCCAGGTGGTGGGGCAGTTTTCCTTATATGGCTATATTAAACACTTTGAAAATCTCCTTTTCTGAAACCGCTGGCTGGATTTGAAAATAGTTTTCACAGAAATGTTCCTTGGGTGAATCTCTACAGTATTCCTTTAAATCAGTTTGATTGGTGAAAAAACATGGCTGCCAGGGGGCGGGGCTGTTTTCTTTATACAGCTATGTTGAAAACTGTGAAAATCTTCTTGTCTGAAACCACTGGCTGGATTTCAAAATAATTTTACAGAAATGTTCCTTGGGTGACTTTCTTCCAAATTCCTTTAAATAATTTTGACCCTCTACTAATTTCCTTCAAATCATTTTGATTCGTGAAAAAACGTGGCCAGCAGGGGGCGTGGCAGTTTTCCTTACATGGCTATATTGAAAACTTTGAAAATCCCCTTGTCTGAAACCACCTTCTGGATTTAAAAATAATTTTTACAGAAATGTTCCTTGGGTGACCAAATTCCTTCCGATGACTTCTATGTCTGGCCACATATTTATGTTGTTATTCAACGCCAATTACTGTCAGTGATTGAGGTGTCGAGAGTATTTGCGCCATGATGGTGGCAGTTGTAGCTAAACTCAGGTGAGCGACCCAGGGCCATCTTGGCCCTCTTGTTAATGTTGGCAGCAAATATTTTTATGTAAGTATGGAAAAAGCAATAAATATGGTAAATTGAAGTCATTGTTAAATATCCACCACATTATTGTGTCCTGTTATTACCAAGTTATTGTACTTAGGGAGTTTTAGGTTGCATTATTTGTATGTTTCAGACAATTTCTGTGACTTTATTCCTTGTCTAAAAAAATAGAATTTCAGTCATGCAAAGTTGATTCTTAATTATCCCTGTTTATAGTAGGAAAGCATTAGGTCATGAAACTTTATTCCAAAATCAAAGAAAACTAAATATGTTGGAATTAAAATGTCGCAAATAATTACTAATGTAACGGCTTGTATGGAAGATGGCAGGGCTGACACGTTAATATATGAAGAGAACATTCAGAAATGGTGAGTTTGTACCTTTGCTTTATGTATACCGTAAATGTCCTTATAGACGCACATGCCCTAATAATGCGCATAGCGTAATTTTTGGTCCAGAAAATCATGCTTTGCACGTTGGGGTGTTAACAACAAGCGCTGACCACCAAAAGATCAAATTAGTCAATGGTGTTTTTAATAAAATGGCTTACATTTAAATGCACAGGTGTCTAATATTGATGTGCGCTTCGTGCGTCAGATAGGACATTTACGGTATTTCATTATTTGTTCTTAGTATGCGTTATTTTTAATGCCCTCTAGGCAAACAGTATTGCACTCTTTGTGAATTTAGCTCTATATAAAAAGTAACGATAAATTCATGGCACATATTATTATAAAAACTAGTGAATTCTGGCATAGTTGGTCCATTCGTAAAAGACATAAATATTGTCATCATAAAGGGTTATGGTATATGTAAATTTCCAGTATATGATACCGGGTGTTACCCTAATTTTGGTGGGTCTTATTGTATATTTTGGCTCATGCGCGTTCTTGCATTCTGTTATTTTGCCACTGGGTTGCATAAAGCATAATTGGCAATGTGCTTTTTAGCTCACCTGGGCACAAAGTGCTCATGGTGAGCTTTTGTGATTGCCCGTAGTCCGTCTTGCATGCGTGCTTCCATCGTCAACTTTTCATTCAAACGACATCTCCTCCTAAACCACTTGGCAGATTTTTACCAAACTTCACAGGAATGATCATCGGGTGACCCTCTTTCAAATTTGTTCAAATCGTTACGGTCCGCTGCATAATTATGTAGGTCACCATAGCTAAAATAGATTTAAAAAGTGTAAACTTAAAAAATCTCTGAAACCGCAAGGCCCAGAGGTTTCATGTTTGGTATGCAACATCCTATAGTGGTCCTCTACAAAGATTGTTCAAATAATGCCCCTGGGGTCAAAACGGGCCACGCCCCGGGGGTCACATGGTTTATATAGGATATATAGCAAAATGACTTTAAAAGTCTTCTCCTCTGAAACCGCAAGGCCCAGAGGTTTCATATTTGGTTTGTAACATCCTTTAGTGGTCCTTTACAAACTTTGTTCAAATGATGCTCCTGGGGTCAAAATAGGCCAGGCCCAGGGGTCACATGGTTTATATAGAATATATAGCAATATGACCTTAAAAATCTCTGAAACCACAAGGCCCAGAGGTTTCATATTTGGTATGTAACATCCTATAGTGGTCCTCTACAAAGATTGTTCAAATTATGCCCCTGGGGTCAAAACTGGCCACGCCCTGGGGGTCACATGGTTTATATACATTTAAATAGCGAAATGTCTTTAAAAATCTTCTTCTCTGAAACCGCAAGGCCAAGAGGTTTCATATTTGGTATGTAACATCCTTTAGTGGTCCTCTACAAATATTACTCAATTTATGCCCCTAGGGTCAAAACTGGCCACGCCCTGGGGGTCACATGATTTATATACACTTAAATAGCAAAATGACTTTTAAAATCCTCTCCTCTGAAACGGCAAGGCCCACAGCTTTCCTAAATGTAGTAACATTGCATAGTGGTCCTCTCCAAAGATTGTTCAAATTATGCCCCTGGGGTCAAATCTGGCCACACCCCAAGGGGTCACATGGTTTATATAGACTTAAATAGCAGAATGACTTGAAAAAGCTTTACCTGAAACTGCAAGGCACAGAGGTTTGTTAAGATTGTTCAAATTATGCCCGTAGGATAAAAATAAGCAACACCTCGAAGATGCAAATTCCAATTGGGTTTTAACTTTTAAGGTCTCAGGTGAGCGTCCTAGGGCCCTCAGGGCCCTCTTGTTTCATGCCCTCTGCATCTTGTTTCATGCCCTCGGCAAGGTTAAGTAGATTTTACCGTTTCGTCTAGCACCAACACTGCTTGCTACAACACTTGGATACTTACACAGTTGTTGCTTATGACCATCCCCAATCCACTCATATCACCCAACCTCACTTTGACCTTGACCTAATTTGGACTTATAATAATTCAAAAGTGCCATTTCTTGGTTAACTAGATTTTACCGTTTCGTCTAGCACCAACACTGCTTACTACAACACTTGGATATTTACACAGTTGTTACTTATGACCGTTCCCAATCCACCCATATCACCCAACCTCACTTTGACCTTGACCTAATTTGGACCAAGAAATGGGTTATCCAGCACTAAACAGGGGC
Source organism: Congeria kusceri (assembly GCA_027627225.1). Classification (NCBI taxonomy): domain Eukaryota; kingdom Metazoa; phylum Mollusca; class Bivalvia; order Myida; family Dreissenidae; genus Congeria; species Congeria kusceri. Next base: position 43,635,635 of record CM051035.1, read on the forward strand.
ATATGTGTTTATCAAACACAGAATCTTGTTTTTTGCTGCTATTTCCTTTATATATTATGTTCCTAAGAAGTATTAATCTGCTTTGAATTTGTTATTGCAATGCTGCTTATTCACTTTTTATTTTAGAGTAAAACAATACATTAAACTTTTATCCTAAAATTATTGAAACGTGTATTGTATGAAGATTATGCTATTCATAATGTCTCAGATAATCAAAGAATCACCTCTTTATTTTTATGTCACATATGTCGGTCCACCATCATCACCTGCTGCTGTGCCTGGGTTGGTCATGGCTGTTATTGGAAGTGATACAGTTGTTGGAGTCACCGAGCACATTGACTGTTCCTTGGCTTTAATGGACAACAACCAAAATACAGCTTTACGCTACTGCTTGGCATGATCTTTGAATCGTGTGAAGCCGAGTTCATTGCAATGAGATCGTATTATTACAGTACGACTCACGCGAAACAAACATATTTGAGGCGCATGGTGGGAAAACCAGACTTAATGCATGTGTGTAAAGTGTCGTCCCGGATCAGCCTGTGCAGTCCGCACAGGCTAATCCAGGATGGCAATTTCCGCTTTTATGGTCTTTTCTGTTTCAAGGAAGTCTCTTCTAAACAAAATAAATCCACTGCAGGCGGAAAGTGATCAGGGACGACACTTTACGCACATGCATTAAGCCCGGTTTTCCCACGACACGCCTCATTTCAAGATTGGAGTCGGAAGCAATTCCAATGCAGAGTAGACCTATGTACTGGGCTAAATATCGCGGAGTAATAACGCTGCGTCACTCGGCATCAGCTGTCAGTTGGACACTCACTGGCCAAAAAAAAGAGGCTTGTCATGGCCTAAACCCGGGCTTAATGCATGTGTGTAAAGTGTCGTCCCGGATTAGCCTGTGCAGTCTGCACAGGCTAATCTGGGACGACACTTTCCGCCTACAGTGATTTATGTTTAAAAGAGACTTCCTTGAACAGAAAATACCATAGAAGCGGAAAATGCCGTCCTGGGTTAGCCTGTGCAGACTGCACAGGCTAATCCGGGACGACACTTTACGCACATGCATTCAGCCGGGGTTTCCCACACATGCCTCATATATTTGCGAAAAATGTTTGATTTGAACTGTACTATTTGTCTTCTGCATTGGTTTGTTTGAGTTTAAATGCTGTAATATCCTTCTTGATAAGCTGTTAGGTTTATTGTCTGATGGTTATTCTCTGCAAGCAGCATACTGCCAGTGGCCATGCACCTTAAAGCCATATAACGAGTGGAAGTGTACAGTTTCAACCAGTCGTCATATTATTGATGATAGTGATTTCTAACCTACCTGATACGTTAGTGATTTGTAACCCATCTAATGCGTAGGTTGTGTTTTATAACCAGTATGTCACGTACTATAATGTAGCCACAATAGATGTCATGTTGAAATTGCAGTTTCTTGAAATCTAATTAATATAAGCATGATCCCTGGTAATGTGGACAATAACAACATAGTGGCATTGTTGTTCTTCCAATTCCCTTATCAACATTTTGAAATAAACTAGCAAAGATAAATGACATTAAACGAAAGTATAAATAGCAAATGGTGCATCAAAAAGACCAGTTGAAGCTTAAAAAGAAGGCCATAGTATTGCTGTATACTGGTCCTAAGGTAATCGTGGTAATAGCAATAGATTACCAATTTGTTTGGAACCAAGGAGAAGATAGAAATAACACTGAAAATGTTTTTTTACAAAATAGAAGAATACTGCAACTCTATAAAAAATGTAAGTGCTTTCAGCGCTTTTTGGTCTGTGCCATTGGAATGGACTGGGGAAGGGTTTGAAGAAATGAGGTAAATACTGGATCTTGCAATTTTGCAGAAAAGGACCAAATGTTACAGGAATATACAGGAGAAGGGACTGAGGTTTTCCTGACAGAAATCAGATCCAGAGCTAAATGATGCAATGTCACCGAGAAGGAGCGAAAGTTAAGGGACAGAATTGTGGTCAGTGTTACAGGAAATCTTCAAGAATTGTTGTGATGTGAAAATGAGTTAAATCTAGAAGAAGCCATCACTCTTTGTCGGGCATATGAACAATCCAAATATACATGCAGAAATATGCAAGAAAGCCATGCTGGTACATGTATACATGTACAAACTTGAAGGAAAGATTCATACTCCAGCAAGAAAAAAGACAAACCCCACCATCGTTAACCTTTATCATCTTTGTATCTTTTTATGTGTTTGATGTTTATTAAACCCCACCATTGTTAACCTTTTTTATCATCTTTTTATGTGTTTGATGTTTATTTATTATACAGAAAACAACATATACATCAGGGGATATTGCCTGACTTGTCCATTTTTGAAAATGCTGTTTGCAGTTTGCCCGTAAAGCAATTATATAGTAAATTCTGTCCAGTTTGCTTGTCGGTACATGCTCTGGGACAACCTGGGCAATACAGACACTTGATTTTATTATACCTCACTTTATTATTTCTCTATATAATGCATATAAACTGCAGCGGGCAACAATTTGATATTTCGCCCAGCAATGTCGCCCGCTATTACTATGTCGCCCAGTACTCAAATTATACAGGATTGTTTGGTATAATAACACTAAAGCCTTGGTCGACAGTGTTGCCTCTGGTGTACAAGACGCACTGTCATCCTCAAGGAACTCAATATTTATATATTACCACCCCGGTACATATAAGCAACAATGAGATTTATATTCCATATTTAGTAGATGAATAAATAGAACATAAATGTTTGAGTAACTTTCTTATCACTCAGACCTCTATACAATTCAATAACAAATTGAAATACGTTAATAAGTAGGTATAAACTTGTGGTGGCATCACAGCAAGCAGATTAAATTATAAGTTTAATAATTAGAACACAGGTATATCTCTACAGTAAATTGTATTTCTGTACAGTACAACACAATTACTATAGTAGCTGCATCATTGTTTAAAGGCACACACAAGGTGCTGCAAGTTCAGACAGCCACCAATAATTTAATCATAATTTTACAAACACATAAAATAAAACATTATTACCAAAAATTTTTGTTTTATATTTTGTTAAAATAAGTGGAATTTGACTAGTTTTATTTCCACTTTATTGTTTACATTAAAAGGAACGTTAATCACATAATTGTGTTAAGTGAAGTGTTTCAATTTCGAGGGTCGTCTAATAAACTTGTACTAGTATCAAAATTGAATAAAGAATAAAAATTATAAATATCTAAGGCCAGAGTTTTTTTATTTCTTGGTTCTTGGACATTTTTAGAAAAGTGTCCGGTTGGAGGAGGGAAAAAAATAATAACAAAAATAAAGAACAACAACACAGAATTGAGTAAATTAATGACTTGAATTTCTCAAATGGAAATGGGCATTGATATTAAAATCTTAATGCATCATTACTTAAAAAAATCATATTACACAACATTAACTTAATCACTACATGATAACCATGCCAAATTTTTTTTGCATTCCGTGTACAGGTTGAAACCCTTTCACAAGGTCATTTTTATGATACCGGTTACATTCTACACATGTAATTTTTTTTGGTTGCTTTTTGGAAAAAAATCGGGTCTGCGGATCCGAGAACCAAGAAATAAAAAAACTGTAGTCTAATGGTATTTTAGAAATTTGAAATTACATCAATTTTATTTCAAAAAAATGTTGAATTTTGTCACCATCCTTTAAAAATAGCAGATTTGTAACTTTTCCTTAAAAAAAGCAACAACAAAAACACTTGAATTTTGTTACTTGCATGTAAAATTTGCAAGTTTGTCAATTTCACTTCAGAAACAAAAACAAATGTGGCTTCCATTTAAGAATCTTGGGCTGCCACGCACAGCAATAATTGGACCTCAGATGTGCCCGATAGTGCAACTGTCTCCGAACTCTGCCATGCAAGACCCAGAGAAAAGGAGGAAAATATATGTGCCCTCGGGGATCAATAAGAAGGTTACCGTCTATGGGCGCAACTTGTACAGCTTCATGGAGGATATTCGATGCTTCTTCAGCTTAGATCAGGGACATGATGTGAAGGCAAGAGTGGCGGATGGGCATATTGAGTGTGACGAAGTTAATGTAAGTACATTTCTAGTATGCTGCTTTGTGAACTTTTACTGAAGTAAAAGTTGATATGAAGTAAAGTAAAAGTTTATATGAAGTGGTATATTTTATGGAGTTGAACAAACATTTAACATTTTGTTCATCAAATGGAAAAATTTGGAATTGAAATATTAGAAACAAATGAGCATATGTGAATAGGTAATGGACTGCTTATTACTGAACATTTGTAATGAACACTTTATTTGGGTTGTGATTTGTAAATTTTGAGTTAATTACCATTTTATAAAATTTAATGTCTGTTGTACGAGAATGTTATTCATGATAGCCTGTTTGATAGCTAAATGCGTTTAAGTGTTTGGATGTGCCCTTAACACATGGAATGGTTTAACATTGTTCGTACATAACTTCAGTTCAACTACAAGGACAAGACTGAGTTTCTGAATGTCCCGCTGCGTATTAACTGGCGAATGAGTGGCAGTGGAAAGGAACTGCCTCTCGATAACCCAACCAATGTGCAGGGTAAGCTTGCTAGTACATTGGAACAAAGTTATATGGTTTACACCAGAGAAGTTGACGCGATTTACACCTGAAAAACAGTTGTGTATTTGATGCGGTGTTCATCTTGCAGTCAACAGGATTTGGGTTTATTCCTAATCCCGTGGTATCAGAAAGGTCTTTTTCAAACAAGTAATGTTGTTTCAAGACAGAGGGTAGCTGCTGTGTATGTGATAGTGTGTATGTCTTGCGACAACAGGTTCTGGTTTCATGTAATTAAGGAATCTGAATGCATCTTAGGGGTCGTTTTCAAACAGCAAATATTTGTTTCCAAATCCATTACTTGCAACAAGGTCAGCTGACCTGCTCAGCATTACTGCCTGCTCAAATCATATAGTATGTAAGCAAAAACCTGACCAGAATTGTTTACTACCCATGGAGGCCTGAGTATTTTTCATGGACTTCGTACTAATTAATGGGTTTTGTCTGCAGTCAGAATTTTGCTGCTACTGGCAAAATTAGTATCTTTCCCCTTGCAGTGGTGGTGTACAAATGTAACGAGATGGCATCCACGTGCGGGGACTGTATCTCAAAGTACGACAACTACTCCTGCGGCTGGTGCAAGGACACGAAGACGTGTACCACCAACATTAGCTGCCCTTCCATTGATTGGATACACTCTGGCACCTGTCCGAACGTGGAAATCACCAAGGTGCGTGGACGGCCTGGTTCAGGCCCAGTCATTGTGATCGCAGTCTCAAGCATAGTCTCAACTTTCAGGGATATAAACAAGTGTTTTTTTAGGGCCAATTCGGCCTCATTCCCCTGCTTAAAAAGTATATATTTTTCCCCTATGTTTACCTTAAAATTCCCCTCTGAATGCAAGCTTTATTTTGAAAAAAAAACTTGACCAAAATTGGAAAAAAATTGGACTAGTTTTAGTAATCAATCCCAGCTTTTTTTATTATCAAACCATGTTTGTGCATAATCAAAGTTATCATTTGTAGGAAAACAATTGATTAATGTTTTATAACAAAGCAGAAAATAAAAATGTAATAATGCTTTTCGGAAAAAAACAACAATTCCCCTTTGCTGTAAAATTCCTCTTCTGAAGGGCCCCGCCACCTTTCCCCCAAAGATAAAAAAAACCCTGTAAACTAACAATGAGGGGTTAAGAGCCAACTGGGCTCCCTACCCTGAAAACCTTCCAAGTCTAGCCTTAAAATCATGAGCCACTTGACCTCATTAGAACACTGTCAAATGGTGTGTGTTGATTTAAACATCGTCTTGCTTTTTCCCAAACATAGAATATGATTTAGTTTTGTTGTGTCATTGTGAACACGTTATACGAGATAATGCTGCCAAAATATGCAGTTAGCCAACTTGGCTCATAACTGATCGGACCCAGTCGCCCAGCTTCAAAACAACTGGCCATTGGCAACTGGGCAAGTGTAAATTTATATCCCTGACTTTTCCATTATTGACCTGGGAGTTACTCGGCGACGCATTACAAATTTGGCGGCGGAAGAATGATGTACTACGAATTTAACCAGCACCAATCGCTTAAGACATCCTATTTGATGTTCAGACAAACATCTTAAAGAGACTTGTTCACAGATTTTCGTATTTTTTAAAAATGTCATTTCATGTCTTGGCTGAAAAAAAAAACACTAAAGAAGTTGGAATGACCAAAACAAATATTATATAAAGAAAAAAACAACAGTAAAAACTGCATATTACTTATGAGGTTTAATTTTGCTTGGCTTATATTTTAGATTGAAAATAAGATTTAGTTGAAGGATGTTTGTAGTCGTGGAGAAGAGTCACCAATTTTAACTCTCCAGATAATTGTACCAATAGCCAGTTTTCTGCGTCGTTGTTGTTCGCATTTCATTATACCGTAAAACTGAGTAAGAGATTGAGTTCCAGTTGTGATTTGAATTTTATTTGTGTTTTGATCTCTAATCATGATTTGACCTTTAGTCGTGATTTGACCTTTAGTTGCATTTTAACCTCTAATTGCGATTCGATCTCGAGTTGTGATTCAACCTCGAGCTGTGAATTGACCTCTACTTGAGATTTGAGCTCAATTTGTAATTTGACCTCTACATGTGTTTTGACTTCAGTTCTTTCCGGCCACTGGGCCCAAGGCAGGTGGTACGAGGCTCACCATCACTGGGAAAAACCTGGGTATTGAGAAGCAGGACATCTTGGGTGGGGTCAGCGTAGCTGGTGTAGCGTGCAACCCGATCCTCGAGGAGTATGTGCCACCTAACAAGTACGTACCTCACAAGTCATCTTGGATTAATTTGTTTCTGGATCACTAAATATATATGTGGCGTGTCGTGGAAACACCAGGTTTAATGCATGTGCGTAAAGTGTCATCCCGGATCAGCCTGTGCAGTCCGCTGTTCTGTTATTAGGTCACCTGAGCACTGCAGTTACAATGCATTAAGTGTTTACTTTTTATCATAAAATATTGTTACAGTATCATTTCAAAGCATAAACATCATTAACCTGGAGATTAGAATTACTGTTAGTTTCATTATGCACGGCTTTAGTAAGCACTTCAGATTTATTTTTGGGAATCTTAACGGTTTGCAACCGTAAGAGTAAGCTCAAGCAAACAAATATATTCCCTTGCCGACCAATAGTTTGAATTTTCATTACACGTAATTATGTAATTTATCCATCCAAAATACACACCACAATATGCGGAGTAACTCTTTAGTGGTTTTGCTTTTAACAATCATGCCCAGTTACACAAAGTAATTTTACAGCAATATTTTACGAAATGTATTATCAAACTGGAACACCCAAACTCAGCAAAACACGACATATGAGGCGCGTCGTGAGAAAACCGGTCTTTATGCATGTGCGTAAAGTGTCGTCCCGGACTAGCCTCTGCAGTCTGCACAGGCTAATCCGGGATAGCACTTTCCGCTTTTATGGTATTTTCTGTTTCAAGGAAGTCTCTTCTAAACATACATCCACTGTAGGCGGAAAGTGCCATCCCGGATTAGCCTGTGCGGACTGCACAGGCTAATCCGGGATGACACTTTACGCACATGCATTAAGACCGGTTTTCTCACGATGCGCCTCATATGTTTGTTTTGCTCAATCATTACTTTCACTGGAGCTGTGCTGTACATGTTCATAATTGTGCAATATTCTTGCAGGATTGTGTGCAAGACGGGCCGGATGGGAGACAAGCCTGTGGGCTCAGTGAAGGTCGTCATAGGCAGTCAGGAAGTGGACCTCTCGACCGAGAACTACCGCTATGTGGTGAGTACCAGTATCAATATCGCCAGTGGTTCTGAGTGTATGACACCGTCTACGATAATTTGCAGTCACATATCTCCAGTTTTCCTTCTACATATGTTGCACAAAAGTTTAACATCTGTATTTCCCTATAGGACAAAGAGTCAACAATTTTTATGTAAATTGATCTAGAAATGCTAGGACCACAGGCAAAAGGAATTTTACCATTTAAGTAAATGACTAATGAAAGGAATATTACAATTTTAATAAATTCAATAAGGAAAGGAATTTCACAATTTTAAGACATATACTATGGAAAGGAATTTTACAATTTTATGAAAAATAGTAAGGAAAGGAATTTTACAATTTTAAGAAACTAGCTTAATAAGGCCCGTTTATTCCATATATATTTTAGTATTATACTGTTATTTCAGGACCCAGTCATGACACAGATCAGGCCAGGCAAGGGACCGATGGCAGGCGGCACCAAGGTGGAGATAAATGGCCTTGAACTGGACGCAGGCAGTAACGTCACTGTGAAGATAGGGGACATCCAGTGTGGCGATATCAAGTATGCTGTAGAATGATTCATCATTTGTAAATTATTGTTGTTGTTGTACTATTCTTTTGTCAACAAATCACTGATTAATTAAGTCTTCCATTGTGTAAATTTCAATCTAAAGTTTATTTAAATATTTCATCAGCTTTTCATGTGTTTATTATTTATTTATTATGCTCCCCGAAACATTTTCACGGGAGCCTATAGTCGCCGCTTTGTCCGTTCCTCCGTCTGTCCTTCCGTCCGTACGTCCCGTTTTCTTGTCCAGAGTATTTCTCAGCAACTACTGACCAGAATTCAATGAAACTTCATGGGAAGCTTCAGTACCAGGAGGAGGCATGCACTGGACCAGGAAGTTCCGCTTGATTTGTCTAAGAGTTATGGGAAAATTTCTGAAATAAGCATTTAGTGCCTAATTCTTGTCCAGTCTATTTCTACGCAACTACTGTCTGAATTCAATGAAACTTTACAGGAAGCTTCATTAGCAAGAGGAGGTGTGCACTGAACCAGGGCATTCTGCTTCAATAATTTTTCGTATAGTTACGGGACTTTGAAGATTTCTAAAGTATTTAGTGCACAGTTTTTGTCCAATATATTTCTACACAACTACAATTAAACTTTAAGGGAATTTTAAATAACCAAAAAGAGGTGTGGACTGAACCAGGATGTTTCGCTTCAATGATTTTTCTAAGAGTTGTGTGATTTCTGAAATTATAATATAGTGCACAATTCTTGGTCGGGCTATATCTCCGCAACTACTGGCCAGAATGCAATGAACCTGTTTGTGTTTCATTATCAAAATGAGGTGTGCATAGCACAGGATGTTCCCTTGCAGTGATTTTCCTTGCAGTTATGGGACTTTGAAGGTTGCTGAAACTAGTGTATGGTACGCAATTCTTGTCTGGACTGTTTTTCAGCAACTATTAGCCAACATTAAATGAAACTTTATGGGAAGCTTCATTACCAAGAGGATGTGTTCACTGTACCAAGATGCTTCGCTTAAATGATTTTTCTTACAGTTATGGGACTGATTGCTGAAATTAATATATAGAGCACAATTTTCTGGACTCTGCTCTTCTGATTGCATTCCCATTATTGGCAAAGCACATTTGGGAGCATCCATCAGTTCACTGATATCCTTGTTTTGTTTGTTCCCCATTTTATAAAAATGTCCTTTGCTAACAATATCTCAGATTTCTAATGTACAATAGTTGCTGTTAATAGCCTTAATTAGTACTGGAAACTCAAATGCTTTTAGCTATACACTTAAATGATTTTATAAGTTATTGCATATTTGTGTGTGTTGATCAATTATTATTATTTTCAGTCGCTCAGCCACAATTCTGACATGTCTGACTAAGGCCTCCCTTGCCAACGACTCTTTCCCTGTGGCTGCCTGGTTTGACCTTCAAAACGTCTCTTCCAATCTGCAGTACGAGTACATTGCCAACCCCAACGTTACCTCGGTCTCGCCAATCAAGGGGATCGTCAGTGGCGGTATTGAAATCCATGTCTATGGTACAAACCTGGAGTACGTACAGCGTGCTAAGATGGTGTTCAGCGAATACTCGCCCAACAATAGAGAGAAACGGTCAGCTAAAGAGTATTATGGGGTAAGTCCAGTTTTGCCTTTTCAACATCTCGAGCTCGTTTAGATTAAGTGCATTGGAAATAATATTACGTGAACATTTCACATACTTTATGGTATTATAACATATTTTTGCGTCAAAAACCAACTCTGTTGTCTCTTGCTACGCTAGATATGTTTAGTTTATTGAACTGTTGCTTACATTATTTTAAAGAAGTCATACTCTGACAACACAAGCAGATTTCATACTACTTTACTTATTTTTGTTCTATCACAAAACCTTAATTACGCAAAAGTAATCAAGAGTTCTCCCCCTTGTTTCAGGAGTGTATTATTCCCAAACATGGTTACCCCTACATGGTCTGCTACTCCCCGAAGATCAGTAACACGTCCCTCCCCAACGACACTGTATTGGGAGCTAAGTTTTCATACGGAATCCAGCTGGACAACATTTTTGTTGACCGCACAAAAGACCACAAAGAGTTGTTCACCATCTATCCGGACCCAGAATTCCCCGAGCCATTTGAGCGATCTTACCAGAGCAAGACAGATAATTACTTGACTATTGATGTAAGTTTTACACTCAAGAGGATATAGAGGATATTTGTTGGTTTTGGCAGAATATCGATTTTAATTCACGAGTGATCATAGAAATTTATATTTTAACGAGTGGCGCAGCCACGAGTGAAAAAAATATATTTCTATGATCACGATTGAATAAAAAGTCGATATTCTACCTAAACCAAAAAAATATCTTTTCTATATTATGCTTTTTCCACTTTTTTTTTACTTTCATTTTAATTTGCTATCTAAGTGGGTTTTATTGGAAAATATCGTGGGACTCATTTGACATTTTTGAGTCCGGCATTGTTGATGGTCCGTTTAATTTACTGTTTTAAATCTGGAACCAGTATGAAACAGTGAAAATTATCAGCGTGGTAATTTTCATTGTTTTAAACAGTGAATTACCAATTTTATTTCACTGATATTTCCCTATAAATTACTGGAAAGCATAAAATAAATTCAAATTTCTCCTTTTACTAGTTAGTAATGTAAGTAGTTTAATTGTGTTAGGTTATGCTAGTTTTCATAAGCACACTTGTCCAGACAAGATAATGCGTTAGTCATAAATATACAGAATACAAAAATTCACATCTTAATACATCATAATTATCACACAATTCTGAAGTGTTGTTTCATTACTGAGCTGATCATAAAATCTTAAAATTTAAATTGAGAATAACAATGCAATATTTATTTTCTTAAAATTTTGATAAAATGTATACACATATATGATATTCATGCAGGGCCGTTTCCTAAATCTGGGCTTCAACACCAGTGACGTAGTAGTGAAGATAGGCACAGGGTTCTGCAACGTGACGTCCATTGATAAGCACGGCAACCAGCTCAACTGCAAACCACCGCCAGAGCAACTATCCTCCCCTACTGGCGGAAAACCCGTGATTGAGGTAACCAGTGTACGGCTTGAACGCTTAATGGTGTACTTGGTTATAGATGCATTGTTGTATTTTTCAGACATATTAACCTGACACAGACTTTTATGCATGAATTTATTAAAGAATTGTTACAGTGAATGTTTTTAATTGAAATAAGTTGTATATAAAAATACAGTTCCATTTTAAATAAATAGGACAAACTCATGAGCAAACAAAACAGAATATAAATATACAGAATAATATCAGTGCATAATTATGATGGTGGAGTTGATAAGTGTCTAGTCAATGCGTCGGAGCTGCATCAGCATCTTAAGTAAACCTTGATGTGAATGGTCACTGACAGTGGTCTGTGTCACGCGTTACAGAGCGAAAACATATATGAGGCGTGTCGTGGGAAACCTGGGCTTAATGCATGTGCGTAAAGTGTCGGCACAGATAAGCCTGTGCAGTCTGCACAGGCTGATCCAGGACGTCATTTTTCGCCTACAATGGATTTATGTTTAGAAGAGACTTCATTGAAACAGAAAATACCTTAAAAGCAGAAAGTGTTGTCCCGGATCAGCCAGTGCAGACCGCATGGGCTGATCCGGGATGACACTTTATGTACATGCATTAATCCCGGTTTTCCCGCAACACGCCTCATATTATGTTCGTCATTAAACGGCTTGCTCAAATATGTGGGGTAGCAAAAACTTGTATCATTCTGATGTACATAAAAAGGTGGTTTGCCTCACAAGATAATGGGATGAGCATAACATTGTCTTGCTAAATAAGTGGGGAATTTGCAGTGTACAGTATAGCCTCATCATCACTATCATGTATAATCTTTGTTGGTGCATGTTGCAATATAGATTAAATAGTTTTTCCTTACAGCTAGATTTTTTCCCACCAGTTTTTTATGTTTAAGTCAATATTTACCCACCAGTTGTTTCATTGTGTCCCTTTGAATTATACTCCTTTTTTCAGAATATATGCATTTTGCTTATTGTTTTCACAGGTATTTGTTGGCAGAAACTTCACCAAAAAGGTCGGCTTCCTTCATTATGAAATGCCGGAGGTGCTTTCCACGGGCGTGATAATCGGTCTGGGAGTGGGTGGAGGTGTGCTCGTGATCGGAGTCGTGTTCTTCGTCGTGCTGTGGTGCATCAAGTCGCGCGAGAACATGAACATGAAGAAGAAGTGGCAGATACAGATGGACAGTCTGGAGGTCAAGGTCGCCAAGGAGTGCAGGGAAGGTAACTCCGCCGTCTTAGTGTTCTATTCTTTAAAGGGAGATGACTCTGAATACTACTGAAGATATTTCACTTAAAAATGTTTGTTCTGTAGTAACTCAAATGTGTGGCTACCAGCTCTTAAGAACTGGGAATAAGTGATAAAAAATACCCGGCATTGAAAAAAATTGGGAATTTGACGAGGTATACAACATTTCAAATTGTAACCAATAGAAAAAAATTACAGGTAAACCATTTTGGCTGCACTGTGATGTTCATTAAGCTGCTTAGTAAATGGGCCCGGCTAGCTCAGTTGGTAGACCGCTGGACTGCTAATCCGGGGATCGTGAGCTCGATCGTGAGCGGGCAACATAACTTCTGTGGGGATTGGTCGTGAAGTTATTTCTACGGCTATTTTCCCCCTACCTATGATTCAAGTAGGGCAGTTGTCAGTTACTGGCATAAGTGTGTGCACTTAGTACTGGTAAACCGCTTAAATCGGCTAAGTTTGCCCAGGATAAGTGAGTAGGTTAACAGACCGCCGTGATATGACTGAAATACTGTTAAAAATGGTGAAAAATCCAAACAAATTAACAAACAGATTAGTAAACTCCTTAAAATCATTAAATTCCTTAAATTGTTAACTGTTTCTTTTATATAGTTCAATTTGTATTAAAAAGTTTTATTCTGATTAAGAAAAATTACAAATGCTTCTTTTGTATCAAAATCTTTATTATTAATATAAATATTAAGATAATGAAATGTTCATAAAAGTTGAAACACACTGCACCTTATTCCTACTGTTTCCAGCCTTTGCAGAGTTGCAGACAGACATGACGGAGCTGACCAGTGACCAGCTGGGTCAGGTTGCCATCCCGTTCTGGGACTACCGCACTTTCTGCATGCGGGTCCTTTTTCCAGCTGATGAAGACACCCACCCGGTTTTGAGGGAACTTGATGTATGTATGGAGCATGATTGAAAGCTCATCCTGACTCCTGGCTCCATGTTCACAAAACATGTTACGCCTGATTTTTTGGTTCAATTTTTTTGGTTTAGATATTTCAAGGTCAGGCTCGACACTTTTTCACAAAATGTGGATCAGTTCATACTATTTGCAAATACATCAGAAAATCAGTTCTTGTTATTTAATCTAGACAAAACTGACTTGAACATAAAATGCCTTCAACATGTTTGAGGTTCTACTTATTTAGGCAAGAAGATCAGGGCACAGGCTCAGAATTTTAGATGTATATTGAGCTGATCAACAGCAATTCTGTATTTCAATAGTAAATTTACAATTTGAACTTTTTTTTTTGCTCTATGAAGCATTTGTAATGTTGCTTTATGATATGCTTTGGGTTTTGCATATTGCATTAGTACTTTCTTGTGACTGCTAATGCTTAACCTTATTATAATTAAACTTTTATTGGAGCATTATCATTAATTTGCTTAATTTAATAACTTAAACTGATGATAAAAAATGAATTTCAATATATATTGTATTTGTTTGGCCAATGCACATCACATAAGAAGCATCTGTTATTTTTGAACTAGACTAAAGTGTTTGGAGAGCATATTGTTACACCCTTAATAATATACTATACTTTCAAAAGTGCAGTACATTTGACATCTATGGTAGCAGTATTTAATACTGAAAGCGTGACAGTGCCTGTACCTATAGTTTTCGTTAATTTCATCCCAGGTGGTGCAAGATGATCGGGAACAGATTGAGAACGGGCTGAAGCAGTTTGCGAATCTCATTGGCAACCGTACGTTCCTTCTCGTGTTTGTACGAACCCTCGAGGGCCACAAGAAGTTCAACATGAGAGAGCGTGTCAATGTTGCCTCCCTTATATCGGTAGCCTTGCAGACGAAAATGGAATATGCTACTGAGTAAGTGCTGTGTGAACATTCACACTTTCCTTGCATTTTTGTCCATTGGCTTACAGAAATATGCGATTTAACAGCTTTTAGTTTTGAATTTTGTTTTGGCTTGTAGTTTGTTATAGCTATTCATGTTTTGAATTCCATTATTATTTCTATTTTGAATTTATCTTTAAAGTAACGACATACCAAAGCTGTATTCCATGAAATCAAATATTAATAATGCGGACATACTGGTAGTTTCTAACTATTTCTGAGATTCAATCACCACTTTGTTTCATGAATCATAAAATGCTGACTCTTGTTATGCTTCTGTTTGCAGCATGTTGAAGACTGTAGAATGACTTATTCAGAGGCCTCTAGTGCTCACTGTGTATGTTTCTGTTTGCAGTGTATTGAAGACTCTGTGGTACCACTTCTTTCAGAGGCCTCTAGTGCTCACTGTGTATGTTTCTGTTTGCAGTATATTGAAGACTGTGGTACCACTTCTTTCAGAGGCCTCTAGTGCTCACTGTGTATGTTTCTGTTTGCAGTATATTGAAGACTCTGTGGTACCACTTCTTTCAGAGGCCTCTAGTGCTCACTGTTTATATTTCTGTTTCCAGTATATTGAAGACTCTGTGGTACCACTTCTTTCAGAGGCCTCTAGTGCTCACTGTGTATATTTCTGTTTGCAGTATATTGAAGACTCTGTGGTACTACTTCTTTCAGAGGCCTCTAGTGCTCACTGTGTATGTTTCTGTTTGCAGTGTATTGAAGACTCTGTGGTACCACTTCTTTCAGAGGCCTCTAGTGCTCACTGTGTATATTTCTGTTTGCAGTATATTGAAGACTCTGTGGTACCACTTCTTTCAGAGGCCTCTTGTGCTCACTGTGTATGTTTCTGTTTGCAGTGTATTGAAGACTCTGTGGTACCACTTCTTTCAGAGGCCTCTAGTGCTCACTGTGTATGTTTCTGTTTGCAGCATATTGAAGACTGTGTGGTACCACTTCTTTCAGAGGCCTCTAGTGCTCACTGTATATATTTCTGTTTGCAGTGTATTGAAGACTCTGTGGTACCACTTCTTTCAGAGGCCTCTAGTGCTCACTGTGTATGTTTCTGTTTGCAGTATACTGAAGACTCTGTGGTCGCACTTCTTTCAGAGGCCTCTAGTGCTCACTGTGTATGGTTCTGTTTGCAGTGTATTGAAGACTCTGTGGTACCACTTCTTTCAGAGGCCTCTAGTGCTCACTGTGTATGTTTCTGTTTCCAGTGTATTGAAGACTCTGTGGTCGCACTTCTTTCAGAGGCCTCTAGTGCTCACTGTGTATGTTTCTGTTTGCAGTGTATTGAAGACTCTGTGGTACCACTTCTTTCAGAGGCCTCTAGTGCTCACTGTGTATGTTTCTGTTTGCAGTATATTGAAGACTGTAAGATGACTTATTTCAGAGGCCTCTAGTGCTCACTGTGTATATTTCTGTTTGCAGTGTATTGAATACTCTGTGGTACCACTTCTTTCAGAGGCCTCTAGTGCTCACTGTGTATGTTTCTGTTTGCAGTATGTTGAAGACTGTAAGATGACTTATTCAGAGGCCTCTAGTGCTCACTGTGTATATTTCTGTTTGCAGTGTATTGAATACTCTGTGGTACCACTTCTTTCAGAGGCCTCTAGTGCTCACTGTGTATGTTTCTGTTTGCAGTGTATTGAAGACTCTGAGGTACCAATTCTTTCAGAGGCCTCTAGTGCTCACTGTGTATATTTCTGTTTCCAGTATATGGAAGACTGTAGGATGACCTGTTTCAGAGGCCTCTAGTGCTCACTGTGTATATTTCTGTTTGCAGTATATTGAAGACTGTATGATAACTTATTTCAGAGGCCTCTAGTGCTAACTGTGTATGTTTCTGTTTGCAGTGTAATGAAAACTCTGTGGTACCACTTCTTTCAGAGGCCTCTAGTTCTCACTGTGTATGTTTCTGTTTGCAGCATATTGAAGACTGTGTGGTAACACATCGTTCAGAGGCCTCTAGTTCTCACTGTGTATGTTTCTGTTTGCAGTGTATTGAAGACTCTGTGGTACCACTTCTTTCAGAGGCCTCTAGTGCTCACTGTGTATATTTCTGTTTGCAGTATATTGAAGACTCTGTGGTACCACTTCTTTCAGAGGCCTCTTGTGCTCACTGTGTATGTTTCTGTTTGCAGTGTATTGAAGACTCTGTGGTACCACTTCTTTCAGAGGCCTCTTGTGATCACTGTGTATGTTTCTGTTTGCAGCATATTGAAGACTGTGTGGTACCACTTCTTTCAGAGGCCTCTAGTGCTCACTGTATATATTTCTGTTTGCAGTGTATTGAAGACTCTGTGGTACCACTTCTTTCAGAGGCCTCTAGTGCTCACTGTGTATGTTTCTGTTTGCAGTATACTGAAGACTCTGTGGTCGCACTTCTTTCAGAGGCCTCTAGTGCTCACTGTGTATGGTTCTGTTTGCAGTGTATTGAAGACTCTGTGGTACCACTTCTTTCAGAGGCCTCTAGTGCTCACTGTGTATGTTTCTGTTTCCAGTATATTGAAGACTCTGTGGTACCACTTCTTTCAGAGGCCTCTAGTGCTCACTGTGTATGTTTCTGTTTGCAGTGTATTGAAGACTCTGTGGTACCACTTCTTTCAGAGGCCTCTAGTGCTCACTGTGTATGTTTCTGTTTGCAATATATTGAAGACTGTAAGATGACTTATTTCAGAGGCCTCTAGTGCTCACTGTGTATATTTCTGTTTGCAGTGTATTGAATACTCTGTGGTACCACTTCTTTCAGAGGCCTCTAGTGCTCACTGTGTATGTTTCTGTTTGCAGTGTATTGAAGACTCTGAGGTACCAATTCTTGCAGAGGCCTCTAGTGCTCACTGTGTATATTTCTGTATCCAGTATATTGAAGACTGTAGGATGACCTATTTCAGAGGCCTCTAGTGCTCACTGTGTATATTTCTGTTTGCAATATATTGAAGACTGTAGGATTACTTATTTCAGAGGCCTCTAGTGCTAACTGTGTATGTTTCTGTTTGCAGTGTAATGAAGACTCTGTGGTACCACTTCTTTCAGAGGCCTCTAGTGCTCACTGTGTATGTTTCTGTTTGCAGCATATTGAAGACTGTGTGGTAACACTTCTTTCAGAGGCCTCTAGTTCTCACTGTGTATGTTTCTGTTTGCAGTGTATTGAAGACTCTGTGGTACCACTTCTTTCAGAGGCCTCTAGTGCTCACTGTGTATATTTCTGTTTGCAGTATATTGAAGACTGTAGGATAACTTATTTCAGAGGCCTCTAGTTCTCACTGTGTATGTTTCTGTTTCTGTGTATTGAAGACTCTGTGGTACCACTTCTTTCAGAGGCCTCTAGTGCTCACTGTGTATGTTTCTGTTTGCAGTATATTGAAGACTGTAGGATGACTTATTTCAGAGGCCTCTAGTGCTCACTGTGTATGTTTCTGTTTGCAGCATATTGAAGACTGTACGATGACTTCTTTTAGAGGCCTCTAGTGCTCACTGTGTATGTTTCTGTTTCCAGTATATTGAAGACTCTGTTAGCAGAGCTGATAGAGAAGTCAGTGGAAGGCAAGAACCACCCGAAGTTGTTGCTACGGAGAACAGAGTCCATTGCTGAGAAGATGCTTACCAACTGGTTCACATTCTTACTCTATAAATTCCTGAAGGTAGGATATCAGACATGTTTCAATTTGTTCTTGAATGTTCAACATAGTTTTAGTTGCGATAGATTTGAACAATTTCACAATTGGCAAATTTATTCATATTAACTGAGTGATTTATCCAGTCAGTGTCCTTGGTTATCACCTGATTGTTTGTAAACAGTTGCATGGAAAAAGTATATGTGTCAAAAACTGGAAATATATGTTTCGTATAATACAGCTAATAAAATATTTATTTCCTTTAAAGCACAATTGTGGTGTTTTCATTACTCTGGCTAGTCATTCATTACCTATCTCATGTAATTCAACAATATAAGCGATAAGTGTTGTCTTGGTTTTTTGTATAAAGAGTTTTTGCCACTAGTAATTCAAGATCTTCCCAAGCTTGTGTTAGAAAACGCATTGTTTGCTAGTCTGCCAAAAGCCAGTCGGCCAATATATACCAGTCTGCCAATGTAAACCAGTCTGCCCATGTAAACTGGACTGCCAGTGAAAACCAGTCTGCCCATGTAAACCAGGCTGCCAATTAAACTGGACTGCCATTGTAAACCAGTCTGTTAATGTAAACCAGTCTGTCAGTGTAAACCAGTCTGCCCATCTAAACCAGGCTCCCATGTAAATTGGACTGTCAATGTAAACCAGTCTGTCAATAAAAACCAGTCTGCCCATATAAACTATTCTGTGTTTACAGGAGTGTGCCGGTGAGCCCCTGTTCATGCTGTACCAGGCCATCAAGCAGCAGATGTCAAAGGGTCCCGTGGACAGCATCACGTCTGAGGCCCGCTACTCCCTCAGCGAGGACAAACTCGTACGGCAACACGTAGACTACAAACCTATGGTATGACTGCTCACATTTGTAATTGTATTACAATTGAGCTTCGTATCTCAAACCTGTTTATTTCAAATTCCGGTAATGTCGGAAGGAAACATAATTCCCAGTTGTCTACATTCTTATAGTAAATTAAATATATATGGTAATCTCAGACTTTTATGTCAAAGTTGTTTCCTATTGCAACTAGTTATTGCACACTTATTTTTGTTTAATTTCAAAGCGTTGACACTTGTAGCAAGTCCTATCAAAACATTACCCAAGTTTGTCACACATTGCAAACGTCATAACACATTTGTTCTAATGATTATGTGTTGCTTTCAACTGATAGTTGATCACTGGTTTGCATGGTGTCCCTGTATTTCAGACGGTGTATGTTTTGGACATGGAGCAGTTCGGGCAGCAGTCCCATCCGGTGAAGGTGCTCGACTGTGACACAATCTCACAGGTGAAGGAGAAAATACTGGATGCCATCTACAAGAATGCTCCGTTTAGCAGCCGACCAACTAAACAACAAGTAGATTTAGGTGTGTTTCATGTATTTTTATCACCTCATACACCTCAGAGAATAGAGATAGTATATTTTATGGCTCGTATTTATATAAGGTAGCTTAACTTTACAGCATTCAATGTTTACCACATATATGTGTAGTCCTTAAGTTCATAATGTGTCAAAAATATCCTGTATACCATATATAAATATTTTCTACTATCTACAATGTATTTTGTGTATTTTTTAACCAAGTTCAGTTGCTAAAATGAACTTGTTTTAACTAAAAAGGCTCTCATGTACAATCACCTGTCTTTTCAATACATTTACTGTTTGTTGACTACTACATCACAGAGTACACTGTAAATTTGTCGTTCCACTTTCAGTGTTATTTGAAGGCCCCGAGTTCAACCCCAAATCACGGGACAAGATGATCCTGTCTGATATCGATAGCACTACGAAAGTTGAGGGAGACTTCAAGTGCCTTAACACTCTAGCACATTACAAGGTGGGTCTGGTGTTGGGCATTTATTGCTGCTTGCACATTTATGTTTGAACTTATACATGAGCAAGTACCCACAAACATTGAGTATCTGTGATTCAAAGAAGTTAACAAGATTTAGTATGATTTTATGAATATAAGATTGTAAAAGCCGTTTTCAATGTATAAAGATAAAATGATGCTCACAATACCGGTATGCTTCAAATATGAAAAACAATTATATAAGACTTTCTAATCAGGAATACCCGGTATATAATTTTGCAAGCCTCTTTATGATTATGAATATATAATTTTTCAAGTCTATTTCTGATCAGAAATTTAATTTGGCAAGCCTCTTTCTGATTATGAGTATTTAGTTTTGCGAGCCTCTTTCTGACTTTGAATATAATTTTGTAAGCTTCTTTCTGAACATGAATATATAATTTTGCAAGCCTCTTGCTGATCATGAATAAATAATGTACCAAACTTCTTTCTGATGAAGAAGATAATGTGTGGCAAGCTACTTTTTGATCTTGAGGCTGGAAAGTTACATTCATTGTCCATAATTATGATGTTATTCTCGCCCAGGTTGCAGATGGTGCGTGTATGGCTCTCCATCCAAAGCAGGTGCCTTCGCTGCCCGACATCACAGTGGCCGCTACCAAATCCTTCGACTACCGACGTTTCGACAATGAAACATGTAGGTCACATATGGGATCCTCTCTACAGATTTTCTGACTTATACATTTTAACAGAATTTCTGCCCCTGGAATTTGACAGATTTTATGACCCTTGAATTTTAACAGATGCTTGAATTTTATCAGACTTTCTTACCTTTTTCAGTCCTTTCCATTACCACAGATTTTCTGCGTCTTGAATTTCAGCATATGTTTACCCTTGTATTCCAAGACATTTTCTTATTCCTGAATTCAAACACATTTATGACACTTTAAATTTCAACACATTTCTGACCCTTGAATTTCAAAAGATTTCTTAATCTTGGATTTCAGTTGACTTTCTGACCTACTTTGATAGTTTAGGTGATGTATATTATCAAGAGTGGAAATTGATTCCCAAACTGGCATACTGCATACTATCCATTTCTCTTGGAAAAGTGATGACACTTTATGCACATGCATTAAGTCCGGTTTTGCCACGACATGCCTCATATGAGTATTTGTAACATGTGTGTCGTTGTTTCCAGATGGCAGTCGCAGTCCAGCATTGTTGAGGGCAGCGTCTCCACGTGGCGTCCATGTGGACATAGAACTGGGGAGCCTGAATGCTGGCACCAAATACTACCACCTGGTCAGTGGCATTCCTTAACTTCAAACTTTTCAGAAAGTCACTTATGACCGTTTTGCGCTAAGCCCATGTTCAATTTTATGGGAAAAATATGAAAATGCATAAAAGGCAAATTTTATGTATTTTCATCTGTATATGTAGAAAATGACAGTGTATTTCATAGTAAACATGTTTAATAAAAAGAAAGGTAACTTGAAGGTAATTGAGAACAGTTTGATGCAAAACATGTTCCCTGAAGAGAGTGAAAATCATTGAAAAATCACCTAACGATGGAAAAAAAGTTTGTTCATAATGGACATTTAATAACATTCGATATATAAGTGCAGTAATTGGGGCATATTTTGTTTCAGTACATTCATGTGTAAAGTAAATTAGTCAAAAATTTATTTTGGAGGAGAAAACCTGTCACATGCAGCATAACAATGCATTGATCATGTTGAAATGTTCATAATTTGTTGGTTGCAGGTGAAGCAACATGACCAGGAAAATACCAAGGAGGGGGACCGGAGCAGCAAGATGGTGTCTGAGATATACCTTACCCGTCTCCTAGCAACCAAGGTATGACATAGTCCAGTTTTTGTCACACGTGCTCTGCAAATGTTATTTTTGTTTAGTCCTTACAGCATTACAAGGAAAAATTATTATCCTTGAAAGCTTAAATTTAGTTAATTTTGCTCTACCTGTTGTTTGTTTATTGCTTTTAACATTAAAAGAATACAACTTGCTATATGATTCAGCTTGTTTAATTTTATGTGTGTAAACTACAGTTTTGTTTGTATATTTTTCAAATGCTTTAAGATGGATGTTTTAGACATTTTTTGCTTCGGATCTGTTCCTGTCTGACTTCATATCCATACCTTAGGGCTCATATTTGTTGTACTGAACTATGAGCCTTAATTTTGTCATATGCATATTCCAGGGCACACTTCAATAGTTTGTAAACCTTTTGAATGGAAGTTTTTTTGTAACATCAATTGGTCATCTTTATTCCAGTGCCCATATCTGCCCATTGAACATTATATACACCAGACACATTCCTATTATACTGGACTTGAGTTTGTCATATACATATTCCAGGTGTCATATCTGCCGGTATTATACTGATTTTGTAATTTCTCATATCCATATTCCAGGGCCCATATCTGCCCATTGAACTGCAATTTCTCCTTTATATATACCCGGGCACATTCTTATTATACTGGACTTCAGTTTGTCATATCCATATTCCAAGTGTCATATCTATTATACTGATTTTGTAATTGCTCATATCCATATTAAAGGGCCCATATCTGTGTTACTGGACTTAAATTTCTTATATCCATATTCCAGGGCACACTGCAACAGTTTTTGGATGACCTGTTTGAGCGCATATTCAGCACGTCTAACTGAGACAATACTGGACTTAAATTTCTCATATTCATATTCCAGGGCACACTGCAACAGTTTGTGGATGACCTGTTTGAGCGCATATTCAGCACGTCTCACCGAGACAATACTGGACTTAAATTTCTTATATCCATATTCCAGGGCACACTGCAACAGTTTGTGGATGACCTGTTTGAGCGCATATTCAGCACGTCTCACCGCGGCACGTGTCTTCCGCTGGCCATTAAGTACATGTTTGACTTCCTGGATGATCAGGCCTTGCTGCACAATATACAGGACCAGGACGTAGTGCACACCTGGAAATCTAACAGGTACAATGAATACTTGGGTGTGGACGGTGTAGGCGAAAAAAGGGAAAAAAATCGGGGAATTTGAAAAATTTGGGTAAAATATAAGAATTTTATCAAAGGTGAAAGACCAAAATCCAATATGGAAAATTGTAATATAGAATCATTCAAATTATTCGACTGTTGAGACAATGTTGCTATAAAAATATAATATTTGTGTAGGACAATAGTTAAGTGGGAGTAAATATAGGAAGAAAGGGAGAATATATTTATATACAAAGTAATATCTATGCCAAAAACCACCTTTCAGTCGGGAACAAATTATAAATTTGGAAATATCAGGGAATTTTGATCTGTGATCTTTGATCTGTGATTTCAGAGGCCACCCCTTTTATCCAGTGAAAACCAGTTTAGTAGCGCACTTTACCATGTAGTTACTGTTTAGGTGCATATTAACCATGTAACAGCACAATGATGCTCATATGTGATGAAAATTACTTTGCTTATGCCATAGTTGTTGCTGTTACTCATTGTCAAATTGCATAAATTATATGTAAAACAACAGCATATGATACGATTTACAGAACAAGTTTGGTCATAATCAATTTTGTTGTTTTTTGTGTGAGATATAGTATAGAAAAACACACATTTCTGATGATGGTAGAGTTGTATATCAGTAAATTAATATGAAAGACTTCGAATGTTACAAATTAACGAAGATGCATAACATTTCAGCCTTCCATTGCGGTTCTGGGTGAACGTGATAAAGAACCCAAACTTTGTGTTCGACATCTACAAGTCAAACATAGTAGACTCGTGTTTATCGGTCGTTGCTCAAAACTTCATGGACTCGTGCTCAATGAGTGACCACAAACTGGGCAAGGACTCGCCGTCCAGCAAGCTCCTGTATGCCAAGGACATCCCCACCTACAAAAAATGGGTCGACAGGTAAGACAATATGGCTTCGATATGCCTGATTGTAAAAGAACATTTTAGTATTTTTAGGTTGTTATTTTTTTCTGAGTAATCACAAATATTTGTGGTGGTTTTAAATTAGAAATTTCACTGTTCTCTATCAGGTAATTGGTAAATAGGGATGTAAGATGTCATTGTTTTACTGAATTTTTAAGCTTTTACAGACATATTAAATGATACTAAACAAAAGCACCCATTTCAAGTTTTTCTTCATTGAATGCAATGAGTCTGTTTTCATAGACTTTTTATAAATGATGAACAACATTGCAAAATACTAAGAAGCCTTTCAATGTTTTGAAAGTGCGACCCAAGTGAAATCTATCTAGCAGCTAGGATGCTTTTCACCATACATATTTTCTATATGTTCGAACAATTGTTATTGCTTTAGGTTGTGAATGTTTCCATGGTGATGATGCCATGTGTGTATTCACACTGTGTTCGTGTATCTGCAGGTACTACCACGATATCAAGATGATGCCAGCCATCAGTGATCAGGACATCACAGCCATGATGAACGAGGAATCCAGGGTAACATAGATACTTTCTACCATATTTGTTCCTGTATTTTAAGATTAAAGGAAACAACTCGTTTGGTTGGAAATCAAATCTTTCTCATTTATTTTTCAGGTTTTAATGAAATATTCTTGCGCATGTGTCATTTTTCTGTGCATTTCACAATGTCACCCATAAACTCTTATTTAATGCTTGAATTAGTTCCTTTATTAATTTTCTTGTTGGCATATGGCACATATAAAAGACATTGCTCAAGTGTGGGTTTTCATATTAGTCACAACTGTAATTTCATCATATATCAAATTTACCTGATTAACTTACAGGGAAACTATTCATCATTATGGCTTTGTTATATCTACATGCATAAAGGTCATTATCAACTCTCTTGTTCAAGCCATACGTGCAAAGTTGTAATTTGGGTACGTCTTTTTTCACATTCAGAGTCATAGTGAAGAGTTCAACACCAGCGCGGCCCTGTATGAATTGTACAAGTACGTGGAGACGTACAACGATGATCTCATCACGGCACTGGAAGAGGACGAGTTTGCTAGGAATTATCGCCTCATTCAGAAGCTCGAATCCGTTCACATGGCGATGAGAGGCTCCACCTACTGTTGAAATTTAGATCCCCATTTAAAGATCGCACATTTCGTGGTGTATGCTTTATGTAGCTGAATATGGTGGTTAATTTAGAATGACTTAGATTACACATTGCAACATCAGTGGTAGCAAAATCTTATATTTACTTTAGTTGTCTGCTTTTAACAAATCCACTTTGTTACTTGTTGTTACTTGTCTGTAGTATAATAAGAAAGTAAATATAGTAATTACAAGAAAAATTCACCTTTCCATACAGCTTTAGGACAAGCAGGGCAATGTGGACAAACGATTTTGCCATCTCTGAACCTGATTTCATAAGGTGAGGCTTGTTGTGGAAAAACCGGGCTTAATGCATGTGCTTAAAGTAAAGTCCCAGAGTCCGCACAGGCTGATCTGGGACGACACCTTCCGCTTTTATGGTATTTTCAGTTTCAAGGAAGTCTCTTCTAAAATAAATCTACTGTAGGCGGAATGTGCCATCCCGGATTAGCCTGTGCGGACTGCACAGGCTAATTCGGGATGACACTTTACGCACATGCATTAATCCCGGTTGTCCCACGACACGCCTCATGTATATTTTATCTAGCTGAATATCATTCTGGATATAGTGTGTTCTTTGACAATTGCTGCAAATCCTTAGATCTTTTCCAAACTAGGAAATGTGATATTTTAGTGAAATGATTTACCAAATTGACCAAAATGAAATGTATTATATAGCAAATTAAAACGTGTGTGCATTGTGTCATGTTATCTTGAAAACAAAAAGAATTTTAAAAAATGCATTGTTGACTATAAAATAACGTCATCTCAACTTTAAATGAGACGGTTTTGTGAACACAGAAATCAGTATAAACCATGCATGAATTCAATCGTTTGTGTATCACCAGAAGTGGACCATAATATTCATTGCCAATGTTGAAACACAAAGGTATTATCAGCTGTATAGTTCTGTGCCAATCTGCATTGTTTAGATAGTGCTTTATAAAGATCATGCTCAACATTAGTGTTTGTCGTCAATAACGTAAATAAATGAGGAGCAATTTGATTGTGATCTAGGTTTTTTTCATGGGCAAAGTGACTTAAAGAGTGGGGTTGAAGGTGTTTGATTTTGCTTCATTATGTCCTATGTATCACCTTTGAAGCATCTACTAGATGTGTCATTTACAACCAAATAAAATATTGAATTGTGAACATTGATCTACATGTACGTGTCGAATGAGTTGTGTCCATACATTTTATTAAAGCTGCATACATTTACGTTGTCAGTGTTTTCATATATACAAGTCACTGGCATATATCAATATAACTTTGTATTTGCATGTAAATGATAATATTATGAGGCGTGTCATCGGA
This sequence comes from Congeria kusceri, assembly GCA_027627225.1. Classification (NCBI taxonomy): domain Eukaryota; kingdom Metazoa; phylum Mollusca; class Bivalvia; order Myida; family Dreissenidae; genus Congeria; species Congeria kusceri. Next base: position 43,662,058 of record CM051035.1, read on the forward strand.
AAACCTAGCTTAATGCATCTGTATAAAGTGTCGTCCCGGATTAGCCTGTGCATGGCACTTTACGCCTACAGTGGATTTATGTTTAGAAGAAACAAAACATATCATAAAAGCGGAAAGTGTCGTCCCGGAGTAGCCTGTGCGGACTGCACAGGCTGATCCTGATGACACTATGCACATGCATTAAGCTTGGTTTTCCCACAACACGCCTCATATTATGTTCTCCATTCAACCATTTGTTTCATTAAGCATGTTTTTCATTAACATGTGTTGACAGCAGTGCAATGCTGTTTCACTCGAATTTTATCAATGAACATTTTACTTGCTATTAGCCTTAATAAGATTTTAATTTGTGTAAATACCATGAAAGCATTATAGACCATATTATGCTGCTGATATTTTATATAGTCGTTATTAATTTTAATTATGCCATGCCAAATTTGTGAACCAATATTCACATGTTTGTACTTAGAGACCAAACCTATACAGTTTGCTGAATATTTTCATATTTACTTCCTTGTAGTATAGTATCGATTTGGAGTCGAAAGGTCGTTTTAGCAATTTTCCATGAGGCAGTTTTTTTTGTCGCCTTAAATATATGGCATATAGGGGTTACCGTACTTTTGGCGGCGGTGGCAGCAGCGGCATCGGCGTCCCTTCAGTTTCGCAGACAATAACTTGAGAAGTTTTTGTGTTATTATTATGAAACTTTATGGAAATGTTAGTAGGCATAAAAGGAAGGTTAAGTTATATTTTCGGCATTTATAATTGCTCTCATTGTACTTTTGCCCCTTTTTAACAAGAAAATTGTTCAAATAAGGCTGGTGCAGACAATAACTTGACATTTTGACATATATTTAGACTGAAATATGATGGGTTTTTTGCCAATGTTTACCTGCAATAAATGTATATATTTGAATCACAAGTTAATCTTGTTACGACCTTTTAACTCCCAATAGATGATAATTATTAACTATCGATTCTTAAGGTTTTCAATATTGTGTGTGTTTTCATATTCATCAAGCTTTTGATATAAATATTGACTTTCTTGAGGGTGACAGTGCGTATTGTCAACCCGAGGCAACACTGTCAAGCCGAGGTCAACAGTGTTTGTCGAGGGTTGACGAGACGCACTGTCACCCTCAAGGAACTCAATATTTATTTTATTATACCGAACAATCCCGTATCATTTGCATACCGGGCAACATAGCGGTAGCGGGCGACATTGCCGGGCGACATATCAAATTGTTGCCCGCTGCAGTTTATATGCATTATATAAAGAAATAATCAAGTGAGGTATAATAATATTGCATATTTGTCGTGCAGAAAATGTAGTCCTGAAAGTCTAACATTTTCTCTATCCCTTCAATGATTCTAACTGTATCTGTAAAAGTAAATACTAGCTTAATTTTCATATGTTGCATGTATGTAATAGACCATTATAAAAGAAGATATTTTATACAAAATTTCAGTGTGTCGCTATCTAACTGGTGACTTATTTTTGCATAGTTTTAAAACCTTTTACTAAATCTTTTCATTGACTAGTAATTAGTTTTTAATCCGCTTTGGTCGCGGTGGCGTAGTGGATATGGTGTCCGCTTAGCTATCGGGAGGTCCCGGGTTCGATCCCCACTCTGGGAGCGTTCTCAAGATCTCCCTCAAAGACACCAAGTACTGGTTCTACCCAGGAAACAGACTCGAGAGTGTCTCTATAAGCCTTAGGCTTTCGATGCAATCAAGCTAAAATAAATAGGTTTAAACTAAACTAATCCGCTTTAACGATACAATCAGTGTTCATGTACATTGTTTGTATATTAAGCTGTACATATTCTCCCAATATGCATAATTTTGTTGTAGTCTTTTTTCATTTGTGTAAATAACTGCTGTGTCTTTCAGTATGTTTGTATAACTTTCATTAAATAGAGCATATTCTTTAAAGAGAGTATGTGTTTGTGCAGAACAGTTAGTTTTACAGTGAGACATAAGTTATTAAAAAAAAGTTCCAGAGTACAATTATACACAGATTAGTTATGGGACGATGATCGGAAAAAATGAATTAGCGGCGTGTAAAATATTTTCGATGTTGATTATCTATGTCACAGTTATAAAATCGATCATCATATTTGAAATAAGGACTGAGATGTGAGTTTCGTAATTTAGACCAAATCATTTTGAATTATATGACCCTTTTAACTGTTTTTCCATGTTAAATTTACTTGTTCTATAGGCCTACTTGTTTTATATGTTCAAAATTGAGAAGCAACTGTTTACCAAATCAAACTGCTGTTATTGAACTTTTTGTTTATTTTGTCTACATTTATTATTGATGCGCAAAAGAATCGCACATACATTCATATTTAAGTAAATTTTCTATGTTAAATGAATAGAAATATGTATAATAGAAATAACATTTGAAATGAATTATAATCGGTAATAAATAGAAATATGTATAATAGAAATAAAATTGGAAACCAATTATAATCGGTAAAATTGCATCCCAAGCGACAACTGATTCCAACCCTATGATCGATTGCGGTTCTACACCGATGTCCCAACACTAATGGGGCTTAATGCCCCGGGCTTAATGCATGTGCGTTAAGTGTCGTCCCACACAGGCTAATCTGGGACGACACTTTAAGCTTTTATGGTTTTTTCTGTTTCAAGGAAGTCTCTTCTAAACATAAATCCCGCATTAGCCTGTGCGGACTACACTGGCTAATCCGGGACAACACTTTAATGCATTAAGCCTGGTTTTCCCATTACACGCCTAAAATATTTTTGTGTACCTTGTATGGCAGTTTACTTAGTGGTAATTGGTGACCTTATGTGAATTGGTGACTTTGTGCTTGATTAAAGGAATGGATATAACTTGTGAACTGGATAATGTAAATTGTTATCATTTTATTGTTAACAGAAGCTTTTATTGCTTTAATTTTATATTTTTCCTGCATAGCATAATATACCTGCTTTATAGTGATATCTTGTGTCTGTTCTACATTTACACAATATTAATGTTTATTCTTAATACATGTGTCTATTTAAGGGTAGAAGAATTGCATAAATATTCGCTTGTTACATGATTTTTAATAACAATTCGATAGAAGACCCATATTCATATTAATATTATTGAAGACCCATATTAATTTGTTTGATATCCTTTTAACAAATGTTAGAAGAACCAAAAAAATATTCATTTGTTAGCTAACAATTAGCAACCAATTGACGATATGCTATGTGATTGTAACCATGCGGCTCCGCGCCTTTTTTGGTCAAACTCTGTTGACAGTATATGAATGTTTTTACAAGAAATGCCCGTCAAACAAATTAAGTCCTAGCTTTCTGAATGGCCAAACACATTGTCAATCAAATCTCATTTTAAGGTCAATTGTATTTCCAAGAAGAATGTTCATTTGCTCGAGTGTTACAGTTGTTACATTTCACCGATAAGTGCTTGCTTTCTTACAACAAATATACTTACTACTTACTTACTACTATATATGCAACTGTCATACATATATAGTCCGTACAGGTGAGAAATTGTAAATATTTATTAAATACATGACTGTAAATGGTAAACAATCTTTTATTCTGTATTTGTGTACATAATTTTAAGTGCATAGTAGTATATGTTTGCCTTACATTTTGAAGCAGAATGTATCATTACATTATTAGTTGAATTCATGCTATTGCAGTTTGTTTCTCATTATATGTGGATAGGGCTGCATCAATATTTGAGGCGTGTCGTGGGAAAACCGGGCTTAATGAATCTGCGTAAAGTGTCGTCGCGGATCAGCAGTCCGCACAGGCTTATCAGGGACGACACTTTCCGCTTTTATGGTATTTTCTGTTTCAAGGAAGAGACTTCCTTGAAACAGAAAATACCATAAAAGCGGAAAGTGCCGTCCTGGATTAGCCTATGCGGACTGCACAGGCTAATCCAGGACGACACTTTACGCACATGCATTAAGCCCGAGCCTCCAATATTAATGCAATGCCTCAATCGTGTATTTGTTCCATATTGTATACCAAGACTCTTAACGATAAAGAAGATTGGCATATACTGCAATACAATCCAGTATATTAAAATGAGGCGCCTACAGTGGATTTATGTTTAGAAGAGACTTCTAAACATAAATCCACTGCAGACTGCACAGACACGACACTTTACGCACATGCACTAAGCTCGGTTTTCCCATGACACGCCTCATTTGATTACTCTTGGGTTTCTTACCCACACAAGATGTTGTGACTGAGAAGGTTGTTAAAAATGTATACATTATATTTCATTGAATTAGTCCATTCAGAATTATGTTTATATTTGTGTTTGTTCTCTACATTTAGGCTTAGTTTACTTGAACACATATGATTGGCAATAACTGGTGTATGAACGAATAGCGGCTGTCCACAAGTGTTAGTCTTAGCTGTTGTTATGGACAATAATGCATTAATGATTGCGCAGCAGTTGTCAGTTGTCTGCAAGTACTCATTTTAATAATGGGAAAAATAGAAAGTTGAAGATCTGACTGTTGTCTGCAAGTATTCATCTTAATATTGGGAAAATAGAAAGTTGAAGATCTGACTGTTGTCTGCAAGTATTCATCTTAATATTGGGAAAATAGAAAGTTGAAGATCTGACTGTTGTATGCAAGTATTCAACTTAATAATGGGAAAATACAAAGTTGAAGATCTTACTGTTGTCTGCAAGTATTCAACTTAATATTGGGAAAAATTGAACATTGAAAACCTGACTGTTACTGGGATTATTTTTAAGATTAAATTATTATTGTGAAATGATAAGATTTATTTTGAACAGTTGTGAAAATTTATGAAATTATTGAATACTAGGAATATTAATGGACTTATTGTGAAATTTTGAATTTGTGAAATTTAACCGATATGAAGTAATTAACGTTATAGCTTTAGTTTTTGCAAGTAGAGTACAGTGCTGCCTATGTAGATGTATAGATAACATAGATAGATAGAGACTTGTGTGCTGTAGGAAAGGCTGAATATTTAGGTGGAATAAACCAGTGTAGGGACCGCATGCTCTAATACTTGATGGTTGTCAAATGCGAAGCAATTGTTTTGGGGCAGTTTCTAAACTGTTTTTTAACATCCAAAGCTACAATTTGTGAATGTGTGCATTGAGTTTGGAGATAAGTTTGCATGTACGACGTCTGGATGATTTGTACTATGATTAGTTGGAGTGAATTATTGTTGAATGAAATGTCGTTATATTATTTCAGTATACCATGTATTTCTCATCTTGTCCAGGCATCCCGCATTGATGTTTCACATTCTGTTTTATACATTATACACATATATATATGCATTATGTTATGCAATTTTCAATTATGTAGATAAAACAACTGCAATTTATATAGAAATAAAATGTAAAGAGCTGACTATTTTGTTTGTGTTTTTAAACATTCAAATCCATCTATAAATGAATAAAGACAGCTTTTGTTTGATTGTGAACTGAAAGCAATATACGTTTTTATGGCCCCCATCGAAGTTGGCGGGATATTGTGGTTTGCTAATGTCACTCAGTTGGTCCGTCGTTAGACCACGTTCGTTTCCTTCAGTAGCCAATCTTCACCAAACTTCATGAACATGTTATATCTTGTCAAGATGGATAATCAACCCAGCAACTTCATGAACATGTATCTTGGTCAAGATCGATAATCAACCCAGGAACTGCAAAGTTGTGGTCCATGAAATACCTAAAAGTGGTCCTTTTAGCCGTTTCCACTCTCTCAGTCAAACAGATGATGAAAATGTTTATGAGATTAATAGCTTGGTCTAGTTCAATAATCAACCAAATCGCCCCATGAATTGCATAGTTGTGACCCATTAAATACCTACAATTGGCCTTTATAGCCCTGTCCGCACTCTTAAGACCAACAGTTTTCACCAGATCTTAACCGAATGATGGAAATGTTTGTGGGCATCTCAGCCAAGTTTGCGGAGTTATGGCCTTTGCGGATTTATCTAAAATTGGCATTTTGGTATAGTATCTCGGTCTAGTTCGATAATCAGCCAAATCGCCCCAGGAACTGTGAAGGTATGGCCCTTGAATTATCCAACATTGGCCTGTTTAGCTGTTTCCACATTCTATGTGTGCACCAAACAGGATATTTTAAAAAAAGATTGCTTCCCACCTACATGGGCATACTGTTTTTACAACTCTTGTTCAATCGAGATCGGGGGACAATGTTTCTTAGTACTACACAGTCATGTTTGTTCATGAAATACACTGTTTTTCTTAAAATCATAAAATGGAAATGTGGCTATGTCTGCATAAACACTACTCATTTTTAGCTCACCTGAGCACAAAGTGCTCATGGTGAGCTTTTGTGATCGCCCGTTGTCCGTCGTGCGTGCGTGTGTGCGTGCGTCGTCAACTTTTCATTCAAACAACATCTCCTAAACCGCTTGGCAGATTTTCACCAAACTTCACAGGAATGATCCTTGGGTGGACCTCTTTCAAAGTTGTTCAAATCTTTCCGGTCCGCCGCATATGTAGGTCACCAGAGCTAAAATAGATTTAAAAAGTGAAAACTTTAAATATCTTCTCCTATGAAACCGCAAGGCTCAGGGCTTTCATATTTGATGTGTGACATCCTCCAGTGGTCCTCCACTAAGATTGTTCAAATGATGCCCCTGGGGTCAAAACTGGCCACGCCCCAGGGGTCACATGGTGTATATAGACTTGTATAGCAAAATGACTTTAAAAATCATCTCCTCTGAAACCGCAAGGCCTAGAGGTTTCGTATTTGGTATGTAACGTTGTATAATGGTCCTCTACAAAGATTGTTCAAATGATGCCCCTGGGGTCAAAACTGGCCACAACCCAGGGGTCACATGGTGTATATAGACTTAAATAGCAAAATGACTTTAAAAATCTTCTCTTAAAGTGCAAGGCCCATAGGTTTCATATTTGGTATGTAGCATTGCATAGTGGTCCTCTACAAAGAGTGTTGAAATGATGCCCCTGGGGTCAAAACTGGCCACAATCCGGGGGTCACATGGTTTATACAGACTTAAATAGCCAAATGACTTTAAAAATCTCCTCTGAAACTGCAAGGCCTATAGGTTTCATATTTGGTTGGTAACATTGTATAATGCTCCTCTACAAAGATTGTTCAAATGATGCCCCTGGGGTCAAAATTGGCCACACCCCGGGGGTGACATGGTTTATTTAGACTTAAATAGCAAAATGACTTTTAAATCTTCTCCTCTGAATCCGCAAGGCCCAGATGTTTTATATTTGGTATGTAACATTGTATAGTGGTCCTCTACAAAGATTGTTCAAATTATGCTCCTGGGGTCAAAACTGACTACACCCGGTGGGGGGGGGGGGGGAATCACATTGTTTAAACTGTAGCACTATAATTTCAATAAGCCTCCAACACTCAAAAATCAATACAGCAGACAACATTCCAGCCAGGTGTATACAGTGTGCTATTTTTAGATCTTATCAAACCAGCTAGCCAGTAGGGCAGTGTTGTGAGCAGTGTTGTGAGGGTGTTTTGGAGAATCGTTGGAGATGACCATTGAAATGCATAGAAAATGTTACCCACCAGCATGGTCAATCATGTTGTTGTGTAAGTAAATTAGCTGGATGTAATGTTTAGGCAATGTGTAAGAAATGTAGTCATTCAGTCTTAGTATATAAGACCGTCTTACATCATATATTTTCACTTTAGATCTACTACATTGAATTTGTTTACAGGCAAAGTGTATATTTCTAACTTTAATAATGAAATGCCAAATATGAAATGATAGCATTAGATCTATAAGTAGTCTAACTTAGGTGGAACTGCACAATTGTTTGTAAGACAAAATGATGCAGCAATCAAGTCTGTGGCTCTGACGCTGCAGTCTGTTTCACCAGCATGTACAGAAACACGTAGCATAGAGCATAAAGTCTAGCCATCTACTTTAAACCTTTCATTTGTACAGTTTAATTAAATGTGTGCAGCACACACAAAACTACACACAGGTGATGTTTCTCCAACACAGTTCTTAATGCTTTGTTGGCAGCCTCCACCCAAGGACCTCTTCTCAGAAGAACAACTTTTTAGTACCAGATATTGGACAGGGCTTTCATATTTGATATGTGACATCCTCTAGTGGTCCTCTACTAAGATTGTTCAAATGATACCCCTGGGGTCAAAACTGGCCATGCCCCAGGGGTCACATGGTTTATATAGACTTATATAGCAAAATGACTTTTAAACTCATCTCCTCTGAAACCGCAAGGCCCAGTGGTTTCATATTTGGTATATAACATTGTATAGTGGTCCTCTACAAAGATTGTTCAATTGATGCCCCTGGGGTCAAAGCTGTCCACACCCCAGGGCTCATATGGTTAATATAAATGTAAATAGCAAAATGACTTTAAAATACTTCTCCTCTGAAACAACAAGGCCCAGAGGTTTCATATTTGGTTGGAAACATTGTATAAAGCTTGTTCAAATGATGTCCCTGGGGTCAAAACTGGCCACACCCCAGGGCTCACATGGTTGATATGGACTTAAATAGCAAGATGACTTTAAAAATCTTCTCTGAAACTGCAAGGCCTAGAGGTTTCATATGTGGTATGTGACATTTTATAGTGGTCCTCTGCAAAGATTGTTCAAATGATGTCCCATTGGTCAAAACTGGCCCTGCCCTGGGGATCACATTGTTTATATAGACTTAAATAGCCAAATGACTTTAAAATCTCCTGAAACCGCAGTTTTTTCGTATTTGATATGTAACATTGTATAGTGGTCCTCAACAAAGATTGTTAAAATTATGCCCCTGGGGTAAAAAGTGGCCATGACCCGGGGCATCACATGATTTATATAGACTTATATGACAAGTGGGCCCAGAGGTTTTATATTTTGCGTCAAACATTGTGGAGTGGTCCTCTGGGGTAAAAATTGGCCACCCCCTGGGGGTCACATGGTTTATATACATTTAAATAGCAAAATGACTTGACAAATCTCCTCTGAAACCGCAAGGCCCAGTGGAATCATATTGGGTATGTAACATTGAAAAGTGGTCCACTACAAATATTGTTCAATTATGCCCCTGGGGTACATGGTGGCCATGCCCTGTGGGTCACATGGTTTATATAGACTAAAAAAAAATATCTGAAATTGCACGGCCCAGATCTTTATACTCAGGTAAGACATTTAGTGCCATTTTTCCCTCTTGTTATTAGCCATTATGCCTTAAACTCAGGTGAGCGACCTAGGGCCATCATGGCCCTCTTGTTAACAGTTTAATGGCCTTTTTAACCAACGGCTTTCAAAATAAACGAACTGAACAAAAAAGTGCTCAGATATGCCTGTTTCAGAAATTCTTTATTATACACAAATATGAAATAAAATATCAGATAAATACACGTTTATTTATACATGTATATATTTTTACACATACAATACACAATACACAAACAACACATTTATATCATACAGTCTGAGGTCGATTATTGCAAATTAAGTATTGTTAAATATAAAAGCGTGCAGTCTGCAACACAGGGAATGTATCTTGTCGACGATTAAATGCATGATTTACTGGTGGACATCCACATATGGAATCAAAACGCTGATAGCGTAGAAAGACTGTTGGCGGGCAAAGGAAAGACAACCAACATCAAGAGAAATAGAGTGCCAAAATTGTCGTACTGTACTACAGAAAGACACATTTTTTAATGAGATTGAATTACTGCAAAGCCATTTTTACACAATACAAATCGAACTACTCATTGTTATACACGTACTTTCAATATCTTTGTAGATACATAGGTTTGTATGCAATAATATGCTATAACAGGCAACGTGTCGACTAATCCTGAACGGGCCGAAATAGCCGATGGCGCGTGAACATTTGTGGGTATCGATTGTTAGTGCTTCGTAGCCTGCAAAGTAAAAAGTAGGTCACGCGATTCAATCTCTCGAAATCGCCCTACTAAAGACCGTTGGCTTCCGCCAACAGTTTAATAAAAAGTATAAGACAAATAACGATTTAAAGTTAATAACTAGACTTTCCTTTTGAGGATACGGGTCCATATCACAAACGACCGATTTAGATAAGTTCCTTTATTATATTAAGTAGACTAGTTGTGGAGAACATACATACACGTACTTTTTTGCACACATATTTTTACATCTAGTTTATTATTAGTAGTAGTAGTATTATTATTATTATTAGTAGTAGTAGTAGTAGTAGCAGGGTTTTACCTTAACTTTTGGGAAGTGGTGGTCCACAGGACCGGCTACCTTCAAAGCCTACTGGTCCGATATTGTATGAACTTGTCCCGATAATCAAAATACATCGAACTGCATAGTGCATACATTAGTTTAAAAAACGAAATGGCTCAGAATTGATACCGAAAAATATATTGAGCACACATGAACATCTATAATTATATCTTCTATAATATAATATAACATAATTTCGCTCACAATGTTGTTTGAACATTTTTGCTTCAATACAGATGAAATATCAACTCCTTGAACTTGACATAAATTTGACATCCATGGGTTTTCGTATGCTGAGCTATCAAAATGCCATTAGAACAATTAAAACGAATTATTTATTTATTGGGCTATCCGTTTCTTAACGTTTTGTAATCATTCCCTCAATGCGGAAACCCAGACTTGAATTTTGTTTACTTTGATTGTTTTTGATAATGATACAATTTAAAACTGAAAGTTGTAAAAACAACAATAAATTATTGCTGTGTCGAAAAGAGAACACGTTGTTTAATAGTATTGAGCCAGGAGAAGTATTAACGATACCCATGTACAAAGTATTTAGCCAAACTTCGAAATTTCGTTTTTTTTGTCAATGAAACATGTAAATACATTTAATTGACCCTGTTAGTGTTAAACGTTATAATTTGAATAAAAACTATTACACTCATTATTTTATACAATATATGTTGTTTGAATACATTTGTATTAAAGAAATAAAATAAAAAGTTATGAAATGACTATAATTAATTATTATAAAAGGAAAGTGCTTCTATAAAAAGCGTCTACAATAATTTCTTAAGTCAAATTGGCGTTAAGTTGATTGTACAACGTGTATAACACGCTGTTATAACATATACAGATTTGGAAGTTGAAGAATCGGGAAAAGGCGCGATTTATACACGAGAGCTTTTGGTAAAATGCTAATAAACAACATCATCTCTGACGGTTCTTTGTATTCTTAATTACACATGATAATTCACGAATTAAGCAGTTGGAACCAGTTCAAAAAGAACTGGTCACCGGACCGGTCGTCATTCGAAGACAACCGGTCCGAGCAAAAAATCACAGGTCACGGACCGACGAACATGCGTTAAGGTAGGACCCTGGTATTAGTAGTAGTAGTTGTAGCCATAGTAGTAGTTGTAGTCATAGTAGTAGTAGTAGTTGTTGTTGTTGTATTATGATCACATCATCACCATCATCATGATTAAATGTGATTTAATTACCCGTTATTAGTGTGAACAATCAGCATGACTGTTTGCACTCTTAGATCTAATTCGGTATAAAACCAGGCAATAGTTGTAGGCAATATAATCTGAAATTACGCGTACTGTAGACATTTTATTCGTACCAGTTTAAATTATATTTGCTGAAACAGTATTAAGCACATTTGCAGTGGTGCAGTGTGTATTACGAGTCCGCATTCCCGTTAACTCCGCCCGGATAGCGCGTTTTCATCACCGGGTTATCCACCCCTGACGCCGTCGGATGTACCGCCGGCGGCTTGGGTTTCTTGCCGACGAGAATGTACGTCAGGGCGACGACGGCAAAGGCAATGACGGCAAGTCCGCCGACCACGCCGCCGGCAATGGCGCCCGCAATGTTATCTTCGGTGTCTTGCTCAGACGACACTGTCGGGAGAAAATGTTACAATAATTGTTAAAACCACTTTCCTTAAAATTCTTATTGCTCATATAGCAGAATTACAATCACAAACAGATATTTAAAATATTGCACACACAAATCAGACCGCTCACTTTACAGTTACGGTAGTATGGTATTGATATTGAGGAGTTGTTCCGAGATTCAACAATGGTTAAGCGTAAACGAGCTGTTGTTTTCCGCTTACCCCACCCCCACCCCTATTTTGTTTCCGCCGACCATAAGTTTTTTTGTTTTTGTTTTTTTTGCCTATCGATCGTTAACTTTTACTGACTTTCGTTTAACAGAGCAGTTTTCACTACACTCTGTACATGTATTTAGCAAGCATATTGCGTAAGACAGACGCTTTTAGAAATGACGTACCATATGCTATAGTTTCTTTGATTGGAGGCGTTTAAACATTTTACATGCAGACCAATATACCTAGACAGTGTGGTGAAAATGCCGCGATGAAAAACAAGTTAAAGAAAAAAAAGTTATTTGTTACCTCCCCCTACATTTTTTTGGAGACGTAAGCGGCAACCAACAATTAACTATGACCATATATATCCTTTCAAAAGTACAAATAATATAGTACTATTGGTTACTATCACAAGAGAAAGAGCGTGCACCGGAAGATTACCTTGCGCGTCCACGTAAGGGGGCGCTATCTGGACGCCATATTGAATCAACTGCCACGAGTTCAGGCCAAATTCTAAAAAAATAACCCAAACATGACATCATTGTTAAATCAGTGATAACAAATGCTGCAATGTGCGGAAAGGAAAAACGCACCCGTTGTGTTAATATATTTTAAACACACGTGCTCATTCAAAAATTAAACAAACGCGTAAAGACAATGACACAAACAAAACGTTTAACGATTTACACCAACGTATAAGTCATACACGCCTACGCAGACATGTGCGTGCACGTGGCTGGAAATCAACACTCTAAAGTGTCCAAAAAACGTCTTAAACAAGAAGTCTCTCCTAGGTAAGGCCTCTAAAAAACGTAAATGTAATGGAAAAAAGGATCACAACATGTATTTAAATGTCGTGTTGACTGAATACTTTTTTTGAAGATTACATTTGAATATTCTAAAAAAGGAATTTCCTACTACAAAAGGGGGTATTCCATAGCCCTATGTCGCTCACCTAAAATGCTTCATCGCCATTCTAGAAACAAAACAAATCGGGTTAGGTTATGTACCCTCCCGCACAGCAACAGTGAGTATCCCACATTCAACCCCGCCCAGCGTTAGTGCGTATTCCAGATTAAGGCTCAGGCACGCCCCGATCGCCATCTCACAGTGATCTCCCCTGCAAGGCAATAATCGATTCCGGGGAGCTAACGATGCGCAGCGTTGAAAGAGAGACAACTTTGAATAGTGTCAAGATGCAAACTCCCCACAGTGATCTCCACTGCAAGGCAATACTCCCAATAGTCAATGCAGGACAGATCATTATGCACAGCGTTGAAGGGGAGACCACTGTGCATAGTGTCAAGCTGCAAACTCCCCACAGTAATCTCCCCAGCAAGGCAATACTGCCAATAGTTTCGCAGGGGAGATCACCATGCGCAGCGTCGAAGGGGAGACCACTGTTAATATAGTGTCAAGCTGCAAAGTCCTCGCAGTGATCTCCCCAGCAAGGCAATACTGCCAATAGTCAATGCAGGGGAGACCACCATACGCAGCGTTCTGGGGAGACCACTGTGAATAGTGTCAAGATGCAAACTCCTCACAGTGATCTCCACTGCAAGGCAATACTGCCTCTAGTCAATGCAGGGGAGATCATTATGCGCAGCGTTGAAGGGGAGACCACTGTAACTGTTGTTATAAAACTGTACCTACCCCAAGTATTGGGACACCCTAAATATTGGGACACCCCTAAATTTTGGAAAACATAATTATTTTTCGCGCCCCCTAATATTTGGACACATTTAAAAGTTGAATTCTTTTGTGTCTCTAAATATTGGGACATTAAAATAACATCTTATGTTTTTTACTGTATAAACATTCCATACCCTGCCACTACGCTGGTTGCATAGCGACTTGTGACACGGTATATTGCGCTAGCTTATCTATACACCATAATTTACTCCATCAGGGGTATGTTAATTTCCAATAAGTCCAATAAGTCTCCAGCAAGAAATAATTGATCTTATAAACATCAGTTTACCGAAAAAAATATTATAATTATTTACAATTAAATACAGTAGATCACCGTTATTTCGAACACCGTTAATCCGAATTCCTCGTTATTTCGAAGTTTTTTTTGGGTCCCGATTTTTTCCTTCTTATTTTAATTATAATGTTGATGTTTAATTAGAACTCCGTTATTTCGAATTATCGCTATTTCGAACCCATAAATCCGGTCCCAACACCTGTTTTTCAGTACATTTATCAATTGTTAATTCGAAGTGTTAATAATAGAGATGGAGATAATTTTCACACCTTTACTTTAACGGTATCAGCTGTGATAACATTTGCTCTCTGCTTGATTTTCGCACCTTTCCGGAGTTAATAATCGATTAAACCAAGCTGTTGTGTTTGTATAATGAAAGCCTGGCAAGCTATTGCTTTAACAAGACAGAAAACATCAATCCCAGTGCCAAGCAATCTGGAGAAGGGCCCGGTAACCAACCCGGGAGGATATCCGGATTGGCAGCAGGGAAGGGCGTTAAACGACGCCATACATCGAAAACTTACCAAGAAAAGTATGGTGCCATCATGGAAGTGGAGCGTGGTGTAAAGTCAAAGAAAACGATCGCTGAGGAATTTTATAAGATAAACTTAAGTACATCAAGTTATCGTATTTATTCGTTTTTTTTATAGTTCAATCAAAGTGTGTAGTGTAACCGCATCTCTACTATATAACTATGCGATTTTTACAACAACTTTTTTTCTCAAGAAAATCTACAAATGTTTAATTCGAATAATCGTTATTTCGAAGTATTTTCTACGGTCCCGACGACTTCGAAATAACGAGTTTTGACTGTATTTAAAATATTTAAGTTAGCGAGTATTATTCCTAAGAAATAACAGTAATTAACTGGTTCAAGACATATATATATGCAGAATAGATTGTATAATATATGGCCCTAAATGTTGGGACACAATTTCGAGAAATATTTTTTATGTCTTAATATTGGGACAAAAAAAATTATTTTTTTTAAGTGTCCCAATACTTAGGGTAATTACGGTACTGTTACAATTTAAAGACAACAGTCATAAATTTGTAACTACAGTTACATTTATAAATATAAATTGCAGTTACAATTTATACCGAAAGTAAAAAATATGACAGTTGTTAAAAAATTGTAACTGCAGTTACAATTTTGTTCTGATTCATTTATTAATGTAAACATGAATCTTTAAATTTAGTTTAAAATTTTAAAATTCATATTTAAAAAAATGAAATTTTGACAAATAGGCATTATTTTAAGCGTTATTTAATTTGTCAAGCAGACTTAGAGCTTAAGTTTAGAAAAGTCAGAAAAATGTAACCACGGTTATAATTTTATGACGACTGACATATTCTGTGACTGTGGGTATAAATTGTAATTGCAGGTATATTTCTAAATGTAATCTCCCCAGCACGGGTCTACGCAGGAGAGATTATCATGCGCTGCGTTGAAGGGGAGACCACTGTGTGTATAATGTCAAAATGCAAACTCCTCACAGTGATCTCCCCTGCAAGGTAATACTGCCAATAGTCAATACAGGGGAGATCACCATGCGCAGCGTTGAAGGGGTGACCACTGTGAATAGTGTCAAGATGCAAACTCCTCACAGTGATCTCCCCTGCAAGGTTATACTGCCAAAAGTCTACGCAGGGGAGACCACCATGCGCAGCGTTGAAGGGGAGACCAATGTGAATAGTGTCAGGATGCAAACTCCTCACAGTGATCTCCCCTGCAAGGCAATACTGCCAATAGTCTACGCAGGGGAGATCACCATGCGCAGCGTCGAAGGGGAGACCACTGTGAATAGTGTCAAGATGCAAACTCCTTACAGTGATCTCCCCAGTAAGGCAATGCTGCCAATAGTCTACGCAGGAGAGACCACCATGCGCAGCGTTGAAGGGGAGACCACTGGGAGTGGTGTCAAGAAGTCCACCATTACCTGCCGAAGAGTCGATTGTTTCCATCCTCAGCGTCCAGACACCCGACGGCCGCTCTCCCCATGACATGACCGTCATAAACGTCCACTCGGTCGTGCCGTTAGCCGCGTCAAACCGACGTCGACGTAATAATCGACTGTCTGTGCCGGCAGGCGAGATCAGGATGAACTAAATTTAATTTTAGTCGATATCTTTATTTATGTAACAACAAGCAAGATATAGAAAAGATTATCCATTTAAGAGCAAACATGCTTAAAAGGGCTATCGACGGTAGGTCGACAATAAGTTAACATTTGCAAAATCAAAGTTCATTTACAGTGAATTAAAATTGAAGTATTGTTAAATGGCTGACACACGTACAGAATTTTACTTTATTATACCTCACTTTTGTCTACAGTGATTAAATCCCATTACCCGAGAAAGAGATATTTTGACTGTAAAAAAAACATGACTGTCAGCTCATGTGACCGCGCTGACATTTTGAATGTCATATAAGGGCAAGTAACTGCGTCAGTTTTTTAGCCACATCATGAAAAGATTGCCCTGTCGTGATTCAATGTGTAAACAAGCGATTCACTTTAAAGTTAACTGTCAGAAAAATAGTTTGCAAGTACATGTATTTCTAAAGATGAAAGAAGATTTAGGAATTTTTCTATATAGATGGGCAGAATTAAGCATGTGTTTACCTTTCTTACTCAATTTTTGTTCGGTATAATAAAATAAATATCATATGGCAGCGTGTGTGGCACTGAAATTGTCAACCCTCGAAGCAGAAGGTCACCACTCGGTATTCGCCTCGGGTGACACTCTGCCCTCGGGTTGACAATACACACGCTGCCACAAAATATTTATATAATAAACAGTGTTCATCGATGACACTTGTAAGAAAGTCGCGATTTTGCAGTCGTGAGTTCGAATCGTAATAGAACAGTGTATCCGAACATAGTTCGTCTTTCCAGCGCGTTTTAAAGAATCGAATTTTCTATTTTATTGATATCTTGTCGCTCATCGAACAATGTATTTAAAATAACAAGCACATATCTTGTTTGAATAGTTGTCCGTATGTCTGCAAAATGCCGTCGATATGCCCCTTTAAGAGTGAATCTGTAGATTACGAGCTAATTCATAACTACACCCGTTTACGCGTGTCAATCACTTCACATCCTCGAACGTGACACGTGACTCGTACCTGCACGCTGCCCCTGTAGGTGGCGTGGAAGTTGATCCAAACCTCCACGTGCTCCAGGTACTGCACCTGACCACACCCACTGGACACGTGCTCACTGGTCACCTCGACCCCGTTCACAGACGACCTGCCAAGGAAAGTGGTAAGTTCTTTGTTTTAAATACTAGTAATAATAATAATAATAATAACAATCGCCGTCGTCGTCGTCCTCCTCCTCCTCCTCATCATCATCATTATCATAATAGGTATAAAAGAGTTGGGCGTGGTAATGATTGAGTTATTAGTTCCTGAGATCTTGAGTTGAAACGAAAATATCTTATTAAAAATGTCAAATTAACAATAACAAGAGGTTGTAGTGGTACCAACAGCAGCAGCGCTACCACCATCAAATGCATGACTAGATCTGTATATCAAGAGTGTGCGTACCTGTTGACCCAAATCATATCACTTGTGCAGCGAGTCTGGGGTGACATGTTGTTCCACGTGACAGCTGCTTTCACCATCGCCTCAGCGTTCATGAGACCGAACCCGAACACGTGACTAACTGAAATATATAGTGCATGTCAAGCTGTTTGAAAATCAGCTAGTACATGTATCGTGAACTGTATTTGAATTGTTGAAAAAGGAAAACAAGTACATTGGAATTGTTTTCATCATGAAGGCATATTTAGCAAAGTAACGATTCATTAGGTTTGCATGATACATCTGTGACGTAATGACTACATAATATAGGACTACAGGCAAAGGCAAATTACTGCAAATATTTGAATGTAACAAACTACTGAAATGGACACACATAGTGAATGTCGAGTAAAGGTAAGATATTGATTTGTGTCCGTCCGCAGAAATATGTCCATATTTTATATTTAAGTTGCCGGTACCTCGAAGCCCTGCGCCATTCCTCTGCCAGCCGGCGCCGACGAGACCGGAAGTGGATGCTGTGGCGGCTATGAGGTGCTGAACGTCCCGCCAGGTCAGCTCGGGGCTGCAAAATAACATTTAGTTGTCAAAAAAGGACATTTTTCAGCCTGTTCCATTGAAAATTAAATTTGTAAGCTCATCCCCAGCTTGTGTCTTATGGTGTATTTCCAATCACTGGTTTCAAAATGAACAAAAAACGGTGGGAAAAGAATAAAAAGAAAATGTGTTGGTTTCGGTATAACATCGACTTTTTTTCACTCGTGAACAGAGAAAATATATTTTCACTCGAGGCTGCGCCACTCGTGAAAATATAAATTTATATGATCACTCGTGAATTAAAAACCGATATTCTACCTAACCAACAAACATCCTCTACATAATACATGTAATCTAAAAGTTATGCAAACGTCCAGTACATCACAAGAACATAAATCATTTGATAATATTTAATAGATTTGTGGAAAGATATGGTATCAATCCACTCTAGAACACATATTCAAAAGGATAATATTATGAAGGTGTTGTGTAACCTTCTTCGCATATATTCAAAAGGACACATCTGAAGGTGTTGTGTAACCCACATCGCATATATTCAAAAGGACAGATCGGAAAGTGTTGTGTAACCTACTTCGCCTCCAGCGCAAGCGCAATGATCCCGGCAGCCATCGGACAGGAAGCGGAAGTGCCCTGGAATCTATCCGTGCACGCTCCTCCTGTGTCCGTGGTCGACTGGAATAAAATTATTGTGTTTTTAAAGCAACCGTGTCACTTATATACCCCAGTATTTAACCGGAATGTCCTCTTTTTATGAAACATAAAAACAACAATTTTAAAGAAAAATTTACGGAACATGTATGTGCATCTTACCTTTACTTATACAACGATCGAAATTAAAAAGTACACATACGAGGTACGTTAATATTTCAGTCAACTGAAATAAAGTAAAGTCATTTGCCAGTTTTTATTTGTTTTTTATTGTATCAGAGTACACTGGGATACAGTTTGCAACTTTAACTATACAATAATTTATATAGTAAATTAATAGTTATGTGATAGCTCCGATTTGAAAACGAAAGAACTTGAAACTGAAAGTTTTAGTCTAACCCAGTTTTGCCGAATATTCTTGGCATTTAGCTCGTTGCAGATGTGTTTAAGCAATACTTAAAAGGTCAAAAACACGTCGGTCGGGCACCGTCCGATCGCCGGACGGCGTTTTCTTGGATTGGGCGGTGGCCGTACGAATTTTCTACTTTAAAAACATCATCTAATGTCAACGGCGACCGTACGGGCAACTTTCTAGACCCGGCAGGCGCCCGGAAAGGCATACTAGTATACAGTTATCGTCAGGGTATTGGGCCGTGCCGGTACATGCACCGGGCGGCCCCCGTATTGTCGGGCGGTGGCCGGCAGACTTGCAAGGACTCGACAATTCCTTCAGTAAGTGTAGTTGCATTTGTGTACAGTCCTGCGCGGCGACCGTCCGATTCATATATTCACCGCACGGGCGCCTTCCGGTCATCAGCCAATCGCCGCCCTGTGCTCAAACTGCTTGTTTCCCATGTCAGTCAGCGAAAACCGTCCTACGCCAGCTTGGGTTTGTACGGTGGCATAGACGTGACGTGAGAAAATAATTTATCTCGTGGCCACGAGTTATAAAGTCGTGGCCACGACTTAGTATCTCGTTGCCACGACTTATTATCTCGTGGTCACAACTTAGTATCTCGTGGACACTACTTAGTATATACTGGCCACGACTTAGTATCTCGTGGCCACGACTTACGTAACTCGTGACCACGACTTACTAACTCCTTGCCACAACTAAATATCTCGTGGCCACCACATTATAATTCGTGGCCACGAGATAAGTTTGTGTACTTACCGCACAAAAAAACAATGCATAAATCGCGCGGCGCCTGTTAGATTCCAAAAATTTGCCGGTGCTTTACCGTTCGTTAAAATCGGAAGGCGCCCGTTCTATTTGTGTCGCAGGCATTAGTGAGTGAAACGACAACCCTGCGAAGGAGATTGACCATAATTATGAACCTATGTCGCAGTGAGATGGATCGGCAAACCTTGACTTTCAGGTTCGAGTGACCATTCTCACAGACACAAAGTACTTGTTCTACTCAGGAAGGCTCTGGCTTATTTTTAAACAAAACAAATCATATACCATAACACACAGTTGAATCAACATGAAAGTTTAAGAAAACATTTGACAACAACTGACGCTCTTTCCTTCTTAAAGGGACTTGTTCACAGATTTTTCGTTTAAAAAAAATTATTAATTGTCTTTACTGCAAACACTACAGCATCAGGAATAATTTAAAACAAAACTTATATAAAGAAAATGTCATATGTATACATTTGCCATCGCCGGGATTTGAACCCGCGACCTTTGAGATAAAAAAAATCTCATGCGCTAACCACTCGGCCATTCGGATTTGGTTTTGTATTTTTAAGGCTATTTAAGTGATACACGTGTTATCCAAAATACCGATGAAACGCATTACAAACGCTTTATAATTTTATCAATTTCTATTGATGATTATTCATAAACGAACCAATATTTCCAATATATTTCTTAGTCACGAGTGTTATTTCACTTGATTGTATAAAATGTTTAAATTCTTTTTGGAATTTATTACACATTTTTTGAAAATGGTCAATTTGCCAATTTGTTAACACGTCCCTTTAACAGCCAGGAAACATAAACTGAATATGAAACTGTTTATATAAAGACACCACTCTTGTCATTATTTATAAACTTCCTTATCTTTGTTTGGTTCGGTGACAAAGTAGCAAATACATGTAGCTCTCGTGCGATATATACATGATACACACGGAAATATACCGGCTTCTAGGTATTTAAAGGCTTTGGTTCTGGTACATTGTTGAACATTTGTATAACTTGTTTAATAACATCTACTGGAGAAGTTGAAAGAAAGGTGCAATTATAAATAATCCTTAATAAAACGCAACCACAATTCAAATATAAATTAACATGCACAGTAAGTTTATAAATATAAATTCCCCATTTATTGAAATTCTCAGGTTTAGGATTTTCCGGACGCTAATTGATGGATGTGTATTAACGCAGCTTTATCGGCGCGCTATTTTCAGAATGATTCATTCTCCTGCTTGAATGTGTTGTACTCGCTAGAATTAATTCACAGGCACGACAGTCGGTCACAATAATATTTTTACACAATGATAAAATAATAGGAAATATAAGCTCCATCAAGTTTGGTAATATTTTTTTGCTTATTTATTAGAAAAATACCAGAAATGTACCACTTGATATTTTGTACTTGTCACAAGAAACCGTAACACTACTGACAGGCAGACGTGACGCGAGCTCAACATGACATACTGTCGTCCCCGTGAATTGTAGCATTGTAATTGCTATTTATAGAGCGCGCCGATTATGTAGGCTAAACAAAATAGTTATTTCATGAGATGAATAAATATAACATTCTGATCATGACGTACAATGAATAATGTTGTTCATAATTATGTTTAGTTCTAAAATGTATGTCGAAGATATGTTTATAAAGCCCCGGTCACACTGCAGCTAACACAGGTATAATACAGTTCTACGACTAAAAGTTCTTAGGCGTAAAAAAAATGTTTGTTTCAGGTAACATGCTTACAAAAATTAGGGTATGTAGGTCGGGATTTGTTTATTTTTAAAATTTTTGGTAAATTGGTCAACTTGAAGATTTTAAAACTGAATAAATAATATTCAAAACATATCAGTAATATCCTTAAACATTGTTTATAAGTGGATACTATCAAAACAAAACACTTATTTATCTAAAACACATTTAATTATTGAAAAAGGTAAATAAAACAAAAATCTATCTGACAAACCCCAATAAAATGTGCTAGGGTCGGGGCATTTTTTTAGGGTAGGTCGGGTTACAAACATTTTTTTTTACGCCTTACCGAGTCCTGCGTGTTCCTACGTAGTTTTGGAATGTCGTGCGTTGTCTTAAGTCTAAAAAATAAGTCGTAGCTGGTTTTTAACATGTTCAAAAACCTCCCGACTGGAGGCAAGATTCTTACATAGTCATGCGTGAACCTGCGTAGGACGTAGGACGTCGTATGTAATGCTGAACCTTATTGTGCAACAAAAGACAGAAACAAACAATAAACATGAATATTTGTCCGGAGACTGTACCGCGCGAAGTCGTACGTCTGCATACAAGACAACTTAAGTTGACGCCGGTTGTAGTACGTTGTCGTGCGTAGTCGAACGTCTGCATACAAGACAACTTAAGTTGACGCCGGTTGTAGTACGTAGTCGTGCGTAGTCGTACTTAAGCAGCAAACAACTACCTACGTCAACGTAAGTTGGCTTGCGTCGACCTGCGTCGTCCTGCGTTTTTAACGTACGAATACCTACGCCAACTACGACTGAATTGAACTGCGTTGTATTTAAATACAACTTGCATCGACGCAAGAACAGCGCAGGACCAATGCAGGACGTATTAATGTTTTGTGTTTGTCTTGAGGAGTCCTGCGATCTGAACAAAGACGTCAGAAATCTCAAGAGTCCTACGACTCAGTGTGACTGGGGCTTAACTTAATTTTAACCGATTATGTAAACAATTATGTAAATTGCAATCCTCAGAAGTATGCAACAGTTATTAGTGTATATTAAACCATTGTTGTAAGTTTGCATTCCCTAAAATTAGAAAATTTGCCTAATTCTATTGGCATTCAATTTTCCCGCTGCATAATTATCGCAAGAAATCTAGGCCAAAAGTGATTTTAGACAGCTACGACGAAAAAAATGCTGAAACATCGTTTCAAATGACAAATAATCATGGCAGTATGGACACAATTTAAAAAAATTACTAATTTCAGAGGTGTGGTGGGAAACCCGGGCTTAATGCATGTGCGTAAAGTATCGGAAGTCTCTTCTAAACATAAATCCACTGTAGGCGGAATGTGCCTTCCTGGATTAGCCTGTACGGACTGCACAGGCTAATCCGGGACGACACTTTACGCACATGCATTAAGCTTGGGTTTTCCAAGACACCTCGCATTTCTTTTCACTTCCCACTAAACATGTATATAATAATTAACTAATTAGTACCATAGCAGCGCGTCAATTGCCCGTGGTCTACGTTTATATCTAAGTCTGTGATTTAGTTTGTAATATTTTAGGAGCGCAAGGTTGCTTGGTTTCAGGGGGTAGAGAATATAAAGATACTTGTTCCATGGGCCACTACCGGGGAGTTGACTGAGACTGTGACTCTGGTAGACTGTTGGAGGGGGGAACGAGACGGGAGACGACCAACCCAGCCCCCATATGGCGCCTTAACGAGCCAGTCTTGAACATAGTCTAAAGTCATAGCAAATGGTTTAAAATTAATGGTATTTTATGTGAGTAGCAGTTTCCTTTTGTTGTGAAAGACAATATTAAAGCCCAAGTCCCAAATGTAGTAAATTAGTAGATCACAACTACACACTATTCTTATCTGTTGAATAGTCCAACGAAACGGTTATGTCAAAGTATCGTACACTTGTGTTTCAGAACACATACTAGTATAAATCACTCGTGTTAGCTACGTAGAGTGAGTGATAAGCTATACGGACATTAAAGTGGCCGTTTTTGACTTGAATCGTCTTTCAGTTATCACGCGCACTACACTAACGATGTGAACATTCTTCCCACTGTCATATGGGCATAGATTTAATAGCTAACTTAAGACGAAGATTAGAAACGTGAGTATGAGTACAGTTTACTATGCATAACTTAAGCGGCGGTTGGCCAAAGTCAAAACGTGTGAACAGTGAGGAAAAACTAAACCGTGTACATTGGGAAAAATTAAAAACTTATGAACAGTGGGGAAAAACTCGTGCACAGAAGGGGAAAGTTAAAACTTGTGAACAGTACGGAAGAACTAAACTTAGGTGCAGTGGGTAAAAGTTAAAACTTGTGAACAGTAGGGAAGAACTTAACTCGTGCACAGGAAAGTTAGAAGTTGTGAATAGTAGGGAAGAACTAAACTTGTGTACAGTGTGGGAAAAAGTTAAAACTTGTGAACATTGGGGAAAGGTGTAACTCGTGAGCAGCAGGGAATATTTTAGCTCGTGAACAAGTTTAACTCGTGCACAGTACCAGGCCAGTTAGCGTATGTTGGTCGATACTCGAGAACACTAAACCTGTACAACGCGATATGTCTACAAAATACAGTGTTACTGCATCGTACACAGACTTCAGGTACCGTGCAGGGTGAATTTGGGTTTCAATCCCACAATTCTTCCGTGGCGTTCCATTGCTAAATGCGTACGAAGAAGTAACACTTGTGACCGCAAATCCGACGACATTCCGTCGTTATACGGATGTAATTCCACCTGTAACGCTTTAAAGGTAACAGTACCGTTATTGGCTTTGCTAGCTACATTGTGTAGATGCTACATCTATCAGTTGTTGCGCCCCTTTTATCACACTGATGCCAGACGTCATTCAGGTTAGAAACCAGGTAATCAAACCTCCTAAACTCGCAAAAAAATTACATGACGAGAATTTCTGTTTGAGAATACTTCACTTATCACATGATACACACTGTTCCCAGGCAATAATAACTACGTAAACCATAGCGCGACAGGAAAAATGTTTGTTTTTTCTCAACAACCTTTCAAATACCAACACTTTACTGGTACCTGACCTTTACACATACCGGTAGTTTTACTTCTACGAAGGCTCCGAATGCTACCTTCTATGGCCGACACACATAGTTACCACTTGTTTTATATAATATGCTCAAGAATCCTTTTGAAGCTAGAACTAGAAAATCAACTATCAATATCGTGTCATAGAAAAATAGCAAACCTTCTTGGCGTCGTTCACCGATATTCATTATTTCAGATGTTGCAAGTCTGGTGGCTAATGTACGGTGCCCTTAAAGTGACAGGACACACTTTTTTTTATTAATTCGTAATAATGAAAAATGTATTTCGTAAAAACGCAATATTATTTCGTACAAACTGAATATTATTACGTGAAAACGTAATACTACTTCGTAAAAACATAATACACTATTTCGTAATTACGAAATGTATTTCGTAAAAACTTAAACTAATTTCGTAAAAACGTGATACTATTTCGTAAAAACGTTATACCATTTCGTTGTAATGTAATACTAGATTTCGATAAAACGTAATAATATTTCGTAAAAACGCAATTATAAATCGTTACAAGGTTATAATATTTCGTTAAAACGTAATAATATTTCGTAATTACGAAATGTATTACGAAAAAAACGTAATATTATTTCATAAAAACGTAACACTATTTCGGTTAAACGTAATACTATTTCGTTTAAACGTAATTACTGTTTTGTTTAAACATAATACTATTTCGTATAAACGTAATACTATTTCGTTTAAACGTAATACTTTTTTCGTAAAAACGTAATACTATTTCGTTTAAACGTAATACTATTTCATTAAAACGTAATAATTTTTCATTTAAACGTATGGTGGCATAGAACTGCCTTACGATAACTACTTAAGGTTCGCGAAAATTTTCATACCGTTTGCGATTTTTTTCGACAAAAGACATTTATTTGCATGATTATAAACAGGCCTGAAAATGCCCAAAACTGACATCAGAATTTCAGTTCATAAAAAATAATATCACACATATTAACCAGTAAAAATTTGCGTTGTAAGATAATTATCATGATAATATTCGTGTTAGATAACTGGTAACACGAATTGGTTTGCGAATACATTTGCGATACATGAAAATCAAGTTGTATCACGAATATTAACGTGTTAAGATTTGCGTTGTAAGATAATTTTCGTGATAATATTCGCGTTAGTAAGATAAAGAAGACCTCGCGCCGAAGTGGTTACACGAATATTATCTAGTTAAGATTCGCGTTGTCAGATTATTATCATGATAATATTCGTGTTAGCATGATAATGCGGAAGACCTCGCGCACAAATTAAGTGGTAACACGAATATGATAACATTACGTTTATACGAATTAAGGTTACGTTTATACAAAATAATTAGGGATGGCGTCGAATACCAACATCGGTATTCGAATATTCGCTTTTTCATTCAATCGAATATTCGAATATTCGCATAGACTGGTATTAACTATTTTAACTTGGTGGCCTGGTAGACATAATAGTTATTTTTTGTATTACATATTAGTTCCGTTAGCCAGTACCGTCATATTTTCATTAACAAATTGCGCTTTCTAATTAATGTACTTATCGCACAGTATAAAAACATAAACAACTTCAGTGGCCATTTTAATGGTTCTTTTAATCAAATAGTTTTTAAACAAACACGAATTTTTATCAATTTAAAAACGCTCCGATAATCATTAGTTTATCAGCATATTTGAGCGAAATTTCTCAGATAGAATGACTGCTAAAATTTGTGATCTCACTTCTGTAATTTATTTGTAGTTACTTCTTTCAGAAGTCTAAACGCGAGTTAAAATTACAATTAACAGTTACGTTTTCCTACTGTCTGGTGTAATTGCGTATTACTGGCGACTAGACGATAGGCGACTGACAGCGATATACATAATATTACATTTATACGAAATAAATATTGCGTTTATACGAAATAACATTGAGTTTTTACGAAATAATATCACGTTTTTACGAAATAGGTGTGTTTTCTGAACAAACGAAATGTGTGTAATGTCACTTCAGGGCCTCCGTATTATAATACTGCCAGTTTTAAAATCTAACAAAACAATACTTCTAACAAAATGCATCTTATCTGAATGTAGTCACCCGTAGTAAGCACATAATGCATCCACGATATTGACAATATCACATGTTGCCTCTACATAATTTCCAGAATAAGTAAAATGCAATTGGTGTCACCATACATCGAAATGTCAACAGACACTTCGTTTTCGGGGAAATAACGCATTAAATTAGAGCCCGTACTTGAAATGTGCTTTTAGTTAAGTTGTAAGAAAGAAAAATGGAACTACATGTATTTCATATATCGAGAGAATTACGACTATTTACTGGTACCTAACTTTCAACAATTTGGGAGTCGTAGTCATTATTATGCCATCGCTGGTATTACGCGTACCGATATAGGCCTATGTTCATAATTTGGGAGTCGTAGTCATTATGATGACATCGCTGGTATTACGTGCACCGATATAGGCCTATGTTCATAATTTGGGAGTCTTAGTCATTATGATGCCATCGCTGGTATTACGTGCACCGATATAGGCCTATGTTCCTAATTTGGGAGTCGTAGTCATTATGATGCCATCGCTGGTATTACGTGTACCGATATAGGCCTATGTTCCTAATTTGGGAGTCGTAGTCATTATGATGCCATCGCTGGTATTACGTGTACCGATATAGGCCTATGTTCCTAATTTGGGAGTCGTAGTCATTATGATGTCATCGCTGGTATTACGTGTACCGATATAGGCCTATGGTATTACGTGTACCGATATAGGCCTATGGGATTACATGTACCGATATAGGTCTTTGGTATTACGTGCACCGATATAGGCCTATGTTCATAATTTTCGTTTTAAGAAGCGTCGTTACGTTGGGAATAGCTTTTTCTTTTTTAAGCCGTTGTTACGCCAAAAGGTATGAACGCTCAAAATATGTTAAATAAAACTATCAAAGATTTGAATATTGTTTTTTAAAACAATGCCACATGTACAACACATAAGTCTTTGTAACGAGTTTAGATGATTTCTTGAGCCTCTTGGTAATCATATAAATGCCTTGAATGTAAATATCAGTTTTGCCAATTAACCTGCACATTTTGAAAATCTGGTATGTTAATCACTGAATGCTGTCATACACATTCTCAAAGACAATTCAGTTAAGTGTTTATGTACCAAACTCACCACAAAAATGCACTTGTTACAACTATTAGAATATTAAAAGTATTCATAGGAAAGCTCAATAATATCCAGCGTTCAGATCAATAAATATTAACGGATGGGTAACTTTTCATACAATACTCGATATTGCTGCGTTTCAGTTAGAAAGCAAACTCGATGGAAATAGTGCCAGTTCCTTAATGCAGGGTAGTTATATCGACTGCAACCACACGTACTGTATAAAAGATGAACATCGTATTTCTAAGATGATAACATTTATACATGAATAGTACGCGACATACAGTCACATCGCGTGCCTGATTCCATGTGAATATGTCATTGATTTGTCTGATCTACATCGGATGTTAGCCTACCCTAGGTCTCAAGGAGTAACGTTTTAACTGTAAGTACCCAGGTATTCTATATCTGATTGATTCCTTAAGATAGATACGCGGTTCAGTAGCTATGGCAACAGCATCACTGGCGTTAGTCTCGTTATATTCTTACTTTGTATTAATTATTGTTTCTTGTAACTTTTAGAGAATCTGAACATTCGTATATTGTTGTTTTTTTCTTTTTCATTTTAGTCATAAAGTCCATAAACAATACCACGCTGATAATATCTAAAGATAAATCACATTTTTCATAAATCTGCATAAATGTATACATAAATATACACATTTATAAACTTACGTTGAAACGTTTTGAAAGTACATTTCATATATCGATAAACTAAATACATGGTCATGTATATGCTCATACATCAGCCTATATGTATTTTATTCATCTATACATTTTCATGTGTATTAACGTGTCCATACCGGGGTATACGCTTTAATGCCTGCACATATCAACGAACGTGTGTTTATGCTAACATTCTCGCATATTTTCATACGTCTGCTAACATTTCCATGCATCTATATGTGTATGGCTGTATGCAAGTACGTAATCATACATGTACAGACATTCACATGTATCTGCATGTCTACTTATACATTCAATATTATGATACAAGAAACCAGGATGGATTCCTCTTGACCGCGCCAACGACGCGATCTCTACTGTTGTATCTACTCGTTAAATTTCGAGATATTGCAATGGAACGGGGCGAGTGAAATTATACAATGTGTATAAATAACATTGTAGATGGGCATTTATTGCTGTTATATTTATTAAATTTTACTATTTAGCCTAACATGACGTGTCCCAAAGCTTAAATAGCCGGACTAGTTAACAATATAGACGCACAAGCATAACAGACAGCTAGCACACCCAATGAATACACAAACAAAATATTTTGCTTTCGCATAATGGAAGCGTATCGGTTATCAATACATGTAATTGAATTTACAGCGTATTCATGTTTGAACAACAATACCGGTTTCGAAGCTCCGTTTGGTATGTATCCACCGAAGTTATATATACGGTAACTTCCAACGAATTCGATCTACGTGACGTATCAAATGAGACGAATATGCACAGCGTGGATCGTGCGGTCACCTGCCATATTAATTAGTTTCACCTCAGTCATATGTCATGTAAATTAACTGTATTGTGCGTTGATTAACAGATACGATTATAAAACCGTCTGGGTATAGAGTACATACATGTATTCCCAGCCATAATAAGCAAAGAGGAAGGTCAGATTTCAGATTTCATAATGTAACTCTGTCTCTCTGAGTACGGGGCCTCCCGTATGGGGGTCCCGTCTGTCAAGTCAATAGTAGTAGAATTTGTTTGAATCAACAATTAAACTTTTATAAAGATATTATTTAGAAGAGCGCTTATAAAATGTTTAAGTATAAAAATAACGCAGAATGAACTATTTCACCATGTTGTGTTTAATGAATTACGTCACATCTATTTGATATTTGTAACAGAATCTCTATTTGGTTGTTTTGTCACCGAAATTCTAGTTGGTAGTTTTATTTTTTTAACTAATACACACTGTAGGTTGACCGAACCTCGCAAACCCTTTATTTTTATCGTAAGCATTTAACGGTCATTTTGTTAAAACTATTTCAGCGCTTAACAAGGCGGGTATGCGGCCATTTCCAGCTTGCACTGCACGTGTACTGAAGACGGTGCTGCTGCTGCTTCTCCTGGCGGTTCTCGCGATGTACGGGGCAATTGAAACGATGTTTAACATGACTGGACACCGTCACTGGCCAAAGTTCTCCGTCGGAGTTTGGGGTACTCGAGATAAGGACGACGATGGTTCATATATGAATCATCGAACATTAGTTGACGTCACGGAAGGCGTCCGTGCCAGTCGGGAACATAGTAACAATAACACTGTGAAACATTCAATATTATGGTACAAGAAACCAGGATGGATTCCTCTTGACCGCGCCAACGACGCGATCTCTACAGTCTGTTACTATCAAAACTGCTTCATGACAGACGATAACACCATTGACATCCAAAATCATTCCGCCATTGTGTTTACGATGACTCAGCGAAATGATTATTCGCCTCCAGTCAGAAAAGTCGACCGTCGCCCGGACCAAGTTTGGATATTTTTTGGATTAGAATCGCCAATAAACCACCTTCATATTGGCCATAGGCATAAAAGCTGGTTGAACACGATGAATTGGTCAATGTCCTATCGCACGGATTCAGATATCTTCTTCCCGTATGGAATGCTGCAAACAAATCCGCCAGGCGGGAAGCCGGTTCAACCGGATGTTTTCAGCAGGAAAATCAAGCACGCCGCCTGGATTGTGAGTAACTGTAGGGCGGACAGCATGAGGGACGAATACGTACAGGAAATGATTGGTTTCGGTTTAAAGGTTACGTGTTTGTATGTTTATTCATTACATTCAACAAATGCTTATATCCGCAAAATAATGTGTTTATAATAATACTGCTACATGTACAGTTAATTTGCTAATCTACTTTGAAATATTATTTTAATATCTCATCAACTCGTCACCGTGTTTTTGGCGTAACACGTACTTAATGTAGAAACTTATTTTTGCTTCTACTGGGGACATCTCAAGCCAACTCTCATAAAAAGCACTAAACATGTTCATTATTTTTGTTCCGTTTAAGGTTGAAATTTTTGGACGCTGCTCGGGAAGTGAGTTTATGGACATTTCTCAACTGAGAACAACAATTGAGAGGGACTACAAGTTCTACCTGAGCTTCGAAAATAGCTTCTGTACGGACTATATTACAGAGAAATTCTTCCGCTACTTTTCATGGGAAGTAGTTCTTGTTACGCGAGGCGGTGCGAATTACAGTCGTCTGCTACCAAACAACACGTATATAGACACCGCGTGGTTTCCATCTTCGAAAAAATTAGTAGAGTATCTTCTACATATAGCGGACTCGGAAGAGAAATATATGGCTTATTTAAACGAAAAGACAAAGTATTCATCTACAGAATACCTTCCATCACCCTACTGTAGCATTTGCGCAAAACTTAATAGACTGGAAGAGAACCGGAAATCGTATTCTGATCACGTGATATATATTCACAAAGACATGTGGTGCTGGGCACCAAACGATCTATCTAAAATCCACATTTCAATAACAATGTATATCTTACTCGGATGTTTTACTACCATTTGTATCATCGTATGTGTATGGAAATGGTGTCAATATTTAAAACGTCGGTAACTTTATATGGCGTTTGTTATTCTCCTTACTATTTTTTTTTTTTTTTTTTTAACCACTACGGACTGTGTCGTAAAAGGAGCTTACACTGACTGGCGCAACACGCATTTACCATAATATACGTTATACGTTTGAACTGACTTGTATTTTCCTAATATGTAAATTTTTTTCCAAATTGCACAGACATCTCCATTAACGAAAGTAATCCCGCTTTCTGAATGTCTAAATGCCTTGTCAACAAATCTCGTTGAACCTCTATTTGTATATGATTGAACGTTGTGGAAATATGCATTTTAGCCTACATTACATGTTATATGCTTTTATACACAAGCTATATATCCGGATGTCAATATTCCGGATATTTGTCCCCTTTAAATTCTTCTTCACCTATGGAATGCTGCAAACAATGCAGTCTGGCGGGAAACCGATTGAACATAATGTTTTCAGCAGGAAAATCAAGCCTGGATTGTGAGTAACTGTAGGGCAGACGGCATGAGGGACGAATACGTAAAGGAAATGATTGATTTTGGTCTGCAGTTAACGTGTTTGTGTGTTTATAACATTCGACAAATGCTTAAACATCCTTATATATCTACATGTGTGTATGTCCAGATACAATATGTCCGGGTATGCGTCCACTTACAATTCTCAGGTCGGGGCTGTCCCCGCTGTAGGCCCCTGCGAAGACGCTGGAGCACTCCTCGGAGTACCAGGACGCCCCCTGGTCGCGCCCCACCGCTGTCACGCTAATCGTGTAGATACTTCCGGCATAGCCGTCGCAGCTGCAGTCGTCGTATATACCGCCGTTTCCGGCCGCCCATGTAAATATGGCTCCCTTACCACCCCGACCCTGTACATCATAAAACTTTGAAATTAACGCCTTTGTTAAAGTATATGCACACATCAATGCAAAGTTTGTCCAAGATAAAAGTAGGGCCTAACCAACTTAATTTGCAACAATTATTCCAAACAAAGTAATGAGTAACATACATTAATCAAGAAATGTAGATACAGTAGATACATGTATTCACATAAGCAAGAAATGTTGATTCTGAATTTTCAAACTATTCCATAACACAGATGAATTCAGTTCAAAGAATGGCAACTTGTTGTGATGAACTTATACACGTGTCATTGATATACGACACCGGGAATCATGTACACTGTTGTATTTTTAGACTGGAAGCCAACGGTCTTTTGAGAGGGTAATTTCCAAAAACAGGTATCGCGGAAAACTATTTCTTTTCTTTGCAGGCTACGAGTCAGTAAATCGAAACCTGAAAGGGTCCTTCGAAACAGCAAGCAGACTGTTTTCTTTAATTATATTTGATAATGTATGTCATTAGTATTATACTGTGTATATGTGATTTTATAACAATTACGTATTCCAAAAAAGTCAATTTGTTGAAATATTACATCAAACTAATGACACCCGTATTTTCGCTATTTACTTGAATGTAACCGATAGATTCACCTGGGTGTCCTGGAATAAAACCAATAAATTAATGCGCTACATTGTTGTTTTTTTTGACTCGCTATGAGAGTGTTATTTCTTGTTACCGATTCTAGTTCAGAATATTTTATTTACAACTAATTACTGCAATGTAGTAATTCTAAACTGCAGTATGGGAAATCGAGGGGACGCATTGTATTACCTACTTTGACTCAGTAGGCTGCAAATAATTATATAACAATCGATGCTCCTAACTACCACGCTTTATCGGATACCTGCATGGCTCGTTGCAGATTGACTTGTTAACTGGCATGTATAGAATTCCGTTTGCATTAGATATTAGCTTGAAAAATATTTGTTCGTTACTTACAAATAAATTTTTGTTATGATGTCACATACGATTGGAAAAGAAGCCATATTATCAAGTTTATAAGGTGGGAAATTGAAATTGATTCAAACAAATGTTTTCTTTTTAGTAAATATGCACTCTTATTCACATGCTTTTAGTATCTTTTGTGACCAACAGTCTTTGTCCGCTGTCAGCGTTTTGATTCTTTTTAGAATTCCTAACTGACAAACGGCATGCCTCACAATATAACTAAACAGTACGTACCTCGGTGACGGCCCTTTCCAGCGCCTCCTGTGCCAGGGGCCCGGGCCCCTCGAACACCTCCCCGTTATCCACAGGTCCCCAGCTGTTGGAATAGATGTCTGTGCGTGCGAGGTTGTGTGTCAGAGCCAGCGACTCGCCGAGGTCCGTCAGGCCGTAGAACTCGTCAAAAATCTTCACAGCTGAACAGACATGTATCATGTTAAGTCATTACACAACTCTGTATATAAATGATTAATCGATATTTTCGACTATGTCTGATAAATTATACATGTTTTAATCCAGACGTGAAACATTTTCGACTATTTCCCAGTCCGACGAACTGTTTCATGCGCAGAATGATGCGCAAACATGTATTCCTATATTTGTGACATGACGTCACTGTCGCGCGCTACATTCGTAACATAACAAAGCCTTAATATATTTATTATTTACATAATGTATATAATATATATTAAAATTTACGTTAAAAATAAAAACAATGGTGGTAAAGCATATGTGCGGAATGTAATTGCACGCTCGAGTCTTTTAAAACTTATGTGTATGATCAAGGGCTATTAAAGGCAAAACAAAATGTTTATATTGTATGTAATTTCCCATAATCTCGGGCCTGTATCATGTACAGGAAACGTGAAAGTACCGGAACAATAATATTGAAAGGACATATTCACACTCGTATTAGCAAATTGACATTTTCAGATTGATTAGTAACGTCATTTAAAGTTTAATTTCGATTGAAAAGACACATAAAATAATGCAGTTGGAACGAAAGCGTACAGATAAATTGTAATACGTACTTGGTAACTGTATATGTAATTTACATGTTATGGAGAAATACATATTTGCCAGTTTGTAACGATGAATACATTTAGTTCGTTTCAAGATACCGCTTTTCTAAGCGTACACTGAAGATTGCACTCTATATAACATGCAGATGCAAATGTATGTACATGTACTAGCAATGTAGCTTGTATGTACTTTTTGTATTACTGATTACGCAGTATTTTCCATTTTGCTGACTTTCTCTCGTAAATTGTTTTATTTTATTACAGAATGCTTAAAAACCGAAAAGTAGATTTAATAGTTCATTTGGCAAGCGTTGCAAATGCTTGAAATGGTGTCGCACTGAATTGTGCTCGCAAAAGCCTCATAATGCTCTATCTCACCACATACAATAACGTTGCTGATACAATCTCTATACCTACTTTTTCGAATGCACTCTATCCTTTCAAATACAGTATATTGCCGGCTACGTGGTTATACAGGTGCCAGAGAGTGTGCAGTATTCGGCCAATAAAGGCGTACACTGTTCATAAGGAGATTTATTTGTGCATTTGCAAACCATCCGATGCAACTCTAATAAGGTTTCAGGCTTGACATTGAGCATTTATGAGAGCAATAGTGCCGCGATGGTATGTTAAGGCGCACAAAGCTATAAGCTTCTGCTTTGACTATCCCATGAACGACAGCCTATTTTAATGATGTGGCCCTAAATCTTGAATTTCTTTCAATGTAATAACCTAGATTTAACGAAACATGTTTCAGGGATGCAACGGCATGTTCTCTTTTTGTTTACAAACGCAAACGTGGCCTTAAATGAAAGAAAACAATTTCAGACAGTCTTAAGCCACACATGTGTTGTGTACTGTTTTCTACCAAATGCCTGTTCAAATTTATAAACACCCCACAAATGATTAATACTGTGTATATAAAATGTGAAACCAGAATTACATGAGTATAACACAGGCATCAATACGGTGTGGTTACATGTATCGTCCTTTTCTGACCTCCGCCAAAAATGATGGCATTTACATCAGTTGTTTGCTTTTAAAGTTATAGGTAATAATGTACACACCTCGAATTGAAGTATCATTTTAAACTAAGCCAAACTCCATAAATTAATTATTTCAATGAAACAATGGGAATAGCGATGGAAAATATCGCCGAAATTAGCAACCGTCAACCAAAGTTAACAACAGTTTTCATTATTCCTAGGAAACATATTTAATAGTGAGAATTCTTTGCTGAGCTAGCAGTACTATTTCCATGACGTTCCGTGAAACCAAAATATCTCAGATTTTGGAGACATTAAGTTATATATCGACAAGAAAGTGACCTACCTATAGTTCTCAGGGATGATTTCCAACGGAGAGGGACAGGTACCGTAACGGAGAGGGTACGCTTAACGGAGAGCTTACGTATTCGTTTTAATACCGTGTGTACACTAGTGTGTATTTATAACCATGTGCATGTGCATGGCAAAACAATTACGAATGAACAGGAACAACACAATTGAAAAGCAATATAATAGTTCTTTCACTGTTGATGTATTTTTTAGTTTAACCCAGAAATCGATATTTAATATACAGAACAATAGATTTTAATTATTTGTAGTAGTCAGGTTTTATCGGTAGTCGTCTAATTTCGACACCTTTTTCAATAAAGTCTAATAATTGTCCTTACTTTAATTCTTCACCTGACTGATTTCGTCATAAGATAATTATGTGACGTATGCACCTGTAATTGACTCTTTCTCTCTTTTAAAACATCACAAGTAAAACAAATGGACGAAAACAGACAAGTAATTTTACAATGGGGACACTATGGACAGTTACTTGTTCCTAACCTGTACATAACTTGCCTTTGCCTCAAACAAATAACTCACAGTGATTTTCTCTGCTTTGAATATCACTGTTTGGTAAAAGAGATATCACGGTTTGGTTACAAAGATATCACTGTTTGGTTACAGAGATGTCACTGTTACTGATGGATCACTTATTGGAAAATGATAACATCTTACCACATATAAATATCACACCACATGTAAATAAATACACCATACACAAGATAAAAGGGACGTATGTGCCTACCGGAGAACTTCGACTCGAAGGCCATGCCCAGTACACAGTCGCCATTCTTCGTGGCGGAAACGATACCCGCGCACCACGTGCCGTGGCTGAAACAACCAGCAGACGTACATGAATAGCAGACGTACGTGAATAGCAGACGTATGTGAAAAGCAGACGTTCGTGAATAGCAGGTATACGTGAATAGCAGACGTATGTGAATAGCAGTCGTGTGTGAATATCAGAAGTACGTGAATAGCAGACGTACATGAATAGCAGACGTACGTCTATCGAAGACTTACGTGAATAGCAGAAGCGCGTGAAAAGCAGACGTATGTGAATAGGAGACGTACGGGAATAGCAGACATACGTGAAAGGCAGACGTAGGTGAAAAGCAGACGTACGTGAATTGAAGATGTACGTGAATAGCAGACTTACGTGAATAGCAGACGTACGTGAATAGCAGACGTACGTGAATAGGAGACGTACGTGAATAGCAGACGTTTGTGAATAGCAGACGTATGTGAATAGCAGACGTACATGAAAGGCAGACGTCCGTGAATAGCAGATGTATGTGAATAGGAGACGTACGTGAATAGCAGACGTATGTGAATAGCAGACGTACGTGAATAGGAGACGTACGTTACTAGCAGACGTACGTGAATAGGAGACGTATGTGAAAGGCAGACGTAAGTGAATTGCAGACGTATGTGAATAGCAGACGTACGTGAATATGACACATACGTGAATAACAGACGTACGTGAATAGGAGACGTATGTGAAAGGCAGACGTTCGTGAAAAGCAGACGTATGTCAATAGCAGACGTACGTGAATAGGAGACGTATGTGAAAAGAAGACGTACGTGAATAGCAGACGTATGTTCAAAGGAGACGTACGTGAATAGGAGACGTTCGTGAATAGCAGACGTATGTGAATAGCAGACGTACATGATAGAAGACGTATGCGAAAGGCAGGCGTACGTGAATAGCAGACGTATGTGAATAGCAGACGTACATAAATAGGAGGCGTATGTGAAAGGCAGACGTACGTGAGTAGCAGACGTATATGAAAAGCAGACGTATGTGAAGAAGCAGACGAAAGTGAATAGGTGACGTGTGTGAAAAGCAGACGTATGTGAAAGGCAGACGTATGTGAATAGCATACGGACGTGAATAACAGACGTACTTGAATAGGAGACATATGTGAAAAGCAGACGTATGCGAATAGCAGACGTATGTGAATAGCAGACGTATGTGAATAGCAGACGTACATTTAAGGCAGACGTACGTGAATAGCAGACGTACGTGAGAGGAAGACGTATGTGAATAGCAGACGTACGTGAATAGCAGACGTACGTGAGAGGCAGACGTATGTTAATAGCAGACGTACGTGAATAGCAGACGTATGTGAATAGCAGACCTACGTGAGAGGCAGACGTACGTGAGAGGCAGACGTACGTGAATAGCAGACGTACGTTAGAGGCAGACGTCGTGAATAGCAGACGTACGTGCGAGGCAGACGTGTGTGAATAGCAGACGTATGTGAGAGGCAGACGTATGCGAATAGCAGACGTATGTGAGAGGCAGACGTATGTGAGAGGCAGACGTATGTGAGAGGCCGACGTACGTGAATAGCAGACGGATGTGAGAGGCAGACGTATGTGAATAGCAGACGTATGTGAGAGGCAGACGTATGTGAGAGGCAGACGCATGTGAATAGCAGACGTATGTGAGAGGCAGACGTATGTGAATAGCAGACGTACGTGAATAGCAGACGCACGTGAAAACACACGGGATTATCCAGTGTGATTTTTCATAATATGTTCTAATTTACTTAGAATATAACCTACGTATTAAATTTTGTTGGGCACATGTACATCATCGGAACATGTGAATAGGATATATCCACATTATATTTATGCTTGCTACAGAGCCAGAGCAGGCGGGCAATGTGCACATCATTGGAACACGTGCATAGAAGATATCCGTGTATGGTATTGCTTACTCTGCAGATTCTGAGAAGGCGGAGTTTAAAATCACCTATCAAAAGCCAGAAATAGCGCCCGTTAAGACCATGATCTTAGTGATTAATTAAGTGATTTACTTGATGGCTATACATGGGAGCAACACAGCTATTTCATTTGATCAACATGTAAGGTATATTCTAATTATGCGGGCAAAACAATTGATCATAATTCGTTCAGCGATTTCAGCGATTGATAAAGTATTTACAATGTTGAAGTTCCATTTAAGAATCGCGTTTGATCTGTAATGCAGAAATGTTTTATTGGTGATATTACTGGTAGTTTATAGTTGATCATTATTTCAATGCCTATCGGAGTATTCAGTGTTCATCAAAACACAATCAGAATCATACGACTATGGGCTGTTTTCGATTAATGATATTTTAAATAATGATTAGGTTTTAATTTGAGTAGTAGTAGTAGTGGTAGTGGGGGTGTTGTTGTTGGTGGTGGTAGTAGTAGTGTTAGTAGTAGCAGTATTCCCAGTAGTATTCTCAGTATCAGCAGTAGTGGTAGTAGTAGTAGAAATAATAGATGCATCAATAGCGGCATCTGTAGCTAGCAGAAACAGTATCAGCAGTAACAGTCGCAGTAGCCGCTTCAGTGCTAGTATGAGTAGTATTTTGCAGCACGTTTTACTTACAAATCTTCCAATGTATGGTTCACAAACGCTTGGTCGTAGAGGTAGTCATAACTGTTAGTTGCATCCTGAAACAACAAACAGACCTGATATCTTGGGACCTGTCTATTCGTGGCCCCGATATCTTGGGACCTGTCCATTTGTGGCCCTTATATATTTGGACCTGTCTATTCGTGGCCCCTGATATCTTAAGACCTGTCTATTCGTGGCCCTGATATCCTGGGACATGTCTACTCGTGGCCTGTAGTCTTTATGGAGAGCAAAATGCTCAGAGTTCAATGTAATCTTGCCCATCATGTGCTAAACATGTCATCTGTTAAATTATAACATTGCTCTCTATCGCGGAATAGGCCATATGTAATACACGTGCGAGCTCAATGTAATCATGTGGAAGAGCCAACTGGGAATTGCCCATCACGTGGTATACGTGTAATATAAGAGTACAATTTTAAGCTTGTCGCAGAGCCATTCACATGTTATACATGCGATGTGAGAATTCAATGCAATCTTGTTGCCAGTCAAGGTATACACATGGTATACATAGGGGATTATGTCAACATGTAGAAGACCATGACGTAGCAATACGTACGTAGTTGGCAACCAGGTCCAGATGGTCTGGCTCCACCCCGTCGTCAAGGATGGTCACGTGTACGCCCATCCCTCCGTAACCTAGCAACCAGGCGTTGTAGACCCCCAGGCTTGGGAACTGGTCAGGTTGCTGTAGTAATAGATATTTACAGCATTGTTATCAATTACCAATTGTCTTATTTTTCTTGTTCTTTTGAAATTTATTGTTTGAATAATAATAATAATAAAAAAATATAATAATGTTATTATTAGTAGTAGTATTAGTATTATATTATTACAAGTAGTAGTAGTAGTAGAAGTAGAAGAAGTAGAAGTAGCAGTAGTAATAGTAGTAGTAGTTGTAGTTGTAGTAGTAGTAGTAGTAGTTGTAGTAGTAGTAGTAGTAGTAGTAGTAGTAGTAGTAGTAGTAGTAGTAGTAGAAGAAGTAGTAATCGTAGTAATAGTAGTAGTAGTAGTAGTAGTAGTAGTAGTAGTAGTAGTAGTACCAGTAGTAGTAGTAGTAGTACTAGTAGTAGTAGTAGTAGTAGTAGTAGTAGTAGTAATAGTAGTAGTAGTAGTAGTAGTAGTAGTAGTAGTAGTAGTAGTAGTAGTAGTAGTAGTACCAGTAGTAGTAGTAGTAGTAGTAGTAGTAGTAGTAGTAGTAGTAGTTGTTGTTGTTGTTGTTGTTGTAGTAATAGTAGTAGTAGTAGTAGAAGTTGAGCAGCAACAGCAGCATCATAGTAGTAGTAGTAGTAGTAGTAATCGTAGTTTTAGTAGTAGTTGTAGTCGTATTAGTAGTAGAAGTAGTAGTGGTGGTGGTGGTGCTGGTGGCGGTGGTGGTGGTAGTAGTAGGCGAAGTAGTCGTAGTAGTAGTAGTAGTAGTAGTAATAGTAGTAGTAGTATTAGTAGTAGTAGTAGTAGTAGTAGTAGTAGTAGTAGTAGTAGTAGTAGTAGTAGTAGTAGCAGCAGCAGCAGCAGCAGCAGCAGCAGCAGCAGTAGTATTTGTAGTAGTAGTAGTAGTAGTAGTAGTAGTAGTAGTAGAAGAAGTAGTAGTAGTAGTAGTAGTAGTAGTAGTAGTAGTAGTAGTAGTAGTAGTAGTAGTAGTAGTAGTAGTAGTAGTAGTAGTAGTAGTAGTTGTAGTAGTAGTAGTAGTAGTAGTAGTAGTAGTAGTAGTAGTAGTAGGTAGAAGTAGTAGTAGTAGTAGTAGTAGAATTAGTATTAGAAGTAGCAGAAGTAGTAGTAGTAGTAGTGGTAGTAGAAGTAGTATGTAGTAGCAGTAGAAGTAGTAGTAGTAGTTGTTGTTGTAGTAGTCGTAGTAGCAGTCGTCGTAGTAGTAGTTGTAGTAGTAGTTGTAGTTGTAGCTGTAGTAGTAGTAGTCGTAGTAGTCGTAGTAGTAATAGTAGTAGTAGTAGTAGTAGTAGTAGTAGTAGTAGCTAGTAGTAGTAGTAGTAGTAGTAGTTGTAGTAGTAGTAGTAGTAGTAGTAGTAGTAGAAGAAGTAGTAGTAGTAGTAGTAGAAGAAGTAGTAGTAGTAGTAGTAGTAGTAGTAGTAGTAGTAGTTGTAGTAGTAGTTGTTGTAGTAGTAGTAGTAGTATTAGTAGTAGTAGTAGTAGTAGTAGTTGTAGTAGTAGTAGTAGTAGTAGTAGTAGTAGTAGTAGTAGTTGTAGTAGTAGTAGTAGTAGTAGTAGTAGTAGTAGTAGTAGTAGTAGTAGAAGAAGTAGTAGTAGTAGTAGTAGTAGTAGTAGTAGTAGTAGTAGTAGTAGTAGTAGTAGTAGTAGTAGTAGTAGTAGTTGTAGTAGTAGTAGTAGTAGTAGTAGTAGTAGTAGTAGTAGTAGTAGTAGTAGTAGTAGTAGTAGTAGTAGAATTAGTATTAGAAGTAGCAGAAGTAGTAGTAGTAGTTGTGGTAGTAGAAGTAGTAGTAGTAGTAGTAGAAGTAGTAGTAGTAGTTGTTGTTGTAGTTGTCGTAGTAGCAGTCGTAGTAGTAGTAGTAGTAGTAGTAGTAGTAGTAGGATGAGGAGTAGTAGAAGTAGTTGTAGTAGGAGTTGTAGAAGTAGTTGTAGTAGTAGTTGGTAGTAGTAGTTGTAGTTGTAGCTGTAGTAGTAGTAGTCGTAGTAGTCGT
The DNA here is from genome assembly GCA_027627225.1 of Congeria kusceri. Taxonomy (NCBI): domain Eukaryota; kingdom Metazoa; phylum Mollusca; class Bivalvia; order Myida; family Dreissenidae; genus Congeria; species Congeria kusceri. Next base: position 43,703,909 of record CM051035.1, read on the forward strand.
AGTAGTAATAGTAGTAGTAGTAGTAGTAGTAGTAGTAGTAGTAGTAGTAGTAGTAGTAGTAGTAGTAGTAGTAGTAGTAGTAGTAGTAGTAGTAATAGTAGTAGTAGTAGGAGTAGTAGTAGTAGTAGTAGTAGTAAGTAGTAGTATAGTAGTAGTAGTAGTAGTAGTAGTAGTAGTTGTTGTAGCAGCAGTAGCAGCAGCATCCATAGCAGTAGTGGCATTATTAGCCGTGCCAGTAGTGGGAGTTCTAGTAGCAGCAGCAGTGGTATTAGTAGAGTAATAAGATAAGAAGTGACATCAGTACGAAACACGAGCAACACGTGTCAATATTCACGATTCACGAGTTTACCGCGTGCCACATGTTAGGCCATGCTGTATCATTCACGAGGAAATCTTCCTGCCGCGCGACACCGCGTGTCGTTCTGTTCAGGAAACGCATCTGGGTTAGGGACTGAACCTGGAAACTAACGGAAACTGTCTTTTGTTACGAAAACCAAGCGGCTTGAGTGTGTCCAAAGAGCGCTGATGTACTGCAGTACGAGACATGTCGGAGTTCGTTTTCCTTGTAAGGCCAAAAAATAAAAGGTTGGTTTCCGCTTACATCTCCAAAAAAATCTAGGAGGGGAATTAAAATATAACTTTTTTTCTTCGCCGCATATTCACCACACAGTTTTAAATATATTGGACTGCATGTACAATGTTAAAACAAAGAAACTGTATATTAACTGTTAATAAAGTCATAGAAAATAGATTTCTGGCAAGACACTTATAATATAAACGAACACGGCTCTTTTTTTCCGAAAATCAGAATACGTTAATGATTGATATAAAATCATTACGGCCAATCAGGCCGGGTAAGCGGAAACAAACAACTTTTTACGCCTAATAGGAACTATAAATTGATATCGCGTGAACGGTCAAGAGAGTGTTTAAACGGACCTATTCGGATATTGGACAATTGACAATTGCTAACTTATTTGTTTTAGTTTTCAAAAAATAATGATTATTATGTATAAAGAATCGAATTGACATTCCATTTACGACAATATATCACAAATTGTCTTATCAGTGTGTAACAATTAATAAGTGTTTTTTAAACAAAAGAAGGATAAGATCAAACATTTGAGAAATAAAAAAAAATTAATTACGGTTTTATTGCTATGTATATCATTATGTTAATAACTGCGTACATTTAATGAGGTTTTTGGCATTGAACAGCGATATATCCGGATACTTAGACATCTCTGGTGCGTCCAGTTTCTTTAGAACTGTGTATCCTCGGTCACTCTGTAAAGAAAAACACTATGCCATATGTACTGTTATAAAAATCAGTCATTATTTGAAGAGACTTTCTACTGATTTTCTACATGTTTTACGCTTAAATGCAGACAGTCCAAACATGTTCTTAGTAATGATGTATTGGATGTACATGCATATTATTTAGAAATAATTTTCGATTTTGAGTCGTTTATCTGTAATAAAGAACAATTTAGGAACTACTATTTCGTGTTGTTTATTAAAAATATAACAACGGAAAATTGTGCGCATGTCATGTTAGAATTGTTAATCACTAGCACGAAGACAGTTCATGTATGCCAATTGTGTACTGGCCGCCAGTCGCCAGTCAATGTATGCCAATTGTGTACTGGCCGCCAGTCGCCAGTCAATGTATGCCACTTCTGTACTGGCCGCCAGTCGCCAGTCAATCTGTTCATGTATGCCAATTGTGTACTGGCCAATCTGTTCAGCTTTCCTTTTCGTATTTCACCTTGACTCAGTTTCTCCCAGTTGACCGAACCCCAGTTTGTTTATCTTTTTACCAGTTGAACCTCCGCATGTCGATTCAATTAAGTTCTGTGTTAAACACTAAGCAGATTAAGCGCATGCAGATGCGTTAATAAACAATAAACTGAGTAAGGGACTTTAATCAAGAGGGATGAAAATATTTAAAACTCCTCCCCAGCTATTAATTACAGTACTGGTAAACATGTGACATATCCTAGTGCAATAATTGAACAAAACACATGTAAATGATTTTTGCATGTGATTGGCATTTGTGGAACATATATTGTAACGGCACATAGCCGCACATACATTTTAGACGTTCGGCCACGTATATATTGCTTAAGGTGGAACGAGCGTTATATTCGTACAATTAACAAACCATACATATAACCGAGCCCTAAATACAGTGCTTATCAACTTGTAAATATTGGACTAACAAATTTCATCCGTCACTGAGGGCTTGGTATCACTGTTGATTGTCTTTTAACGGCGTGTCACTATACTTTAATTGTATGAGAAACCGGTTTAATTATATTTTGTGATATACCATGTACATGTACAATGGTCTACTAAATTTGATTCACGTATCCATGATAAAGATAAACGGTCTCCTGGGGGCACAGTGCGTGAAATCTCAGTTGTATAATTAATGCCAAATGACCAGCAATAAGTGACTTGTTGGGAAATGCTAATGGCACTGTATTTATAATTATCAACAGCTTCCGACCGCCGGTAATTTCTGGATACGTAATGAATACATTTTATGAATAATATATTTGAAATTTTCAACGGTAATTAACACAGTTTACTCCAGGCCATATAGTCGTGATATGATCGGATTTTTGAGTACACAACCCGATGTAAATATCAAATTAACCAGCTCTGATAAATCCAATAGATACATAAAGGATCTGGCACGAGTTATCATTTTAGACCATATTTTATTAACGAGTTTCAGGAATTTTGTTAGTAAGCGAGCCTTTGGCGAGCTTTAAGCCTTCGTTACGAATTTACATGACGAGTTTAATAAAATATGGTATGAACTGACAACGAGTGCCAGATCTTTTTTATCATGCTTTAAACGGAAACAAAACTTCTAATTTTACCAAAAACATGCTAAAATACATAAATTCTAAAAATTGTTTTACTGTCGTGACGTCATTTCATGTTGATAAAAACAAAATTAAAAGTAGTTCCATATAACCAAGAGTGAAATGATCGGGTTACCATTCACTGGTATTCGCCACTCATTCACCGCATAGCATGAAATAAAAAGCATTTCATTTAAACAGTACTTCAGAAAAATATTAACGATAATAAAACTGCGGAAATTGTTTCCAATGGACATCTTACCGATCAAAATACCAAAACCGCATTGAAATCGATGCAATAACAACGTTATGGTAACGTAACTTTGTATCGTATATTTTTCTGTATGCCATAGTTGGTGATGCTCTGGAGTAAACCAGTATGTACATTATTGTATAGTCCGCTCGTACCAAATGTGTTGGAGAGTATAAAATGCCTTTCGTACATAAAAAAAAAAAAATATTTTTCTTTTGAATAAACACTATTAACGTCCATAAGATCTATTGCCATATGACGATGTATTGAATTAGATTCCGTGGACTGCGGCTTTAATATGCATACGATTGACTTTGTGACAACGTCTAAACCTTTCCTTTCCAGTTTTTGAGACTTATACTTTACACTTTGCATTCCCAGTTATTCTGTATTTAGTATTTATGTCCAACACTCCCTTTTTGCAAGAGATTCACCAACTTTATCACATGCTTTTTGTGCAAACCAGGTTAATCAGTTAACCACGCGGTATCTGAATACAATAACATAACAATTAAATAAATTTACATAAGATTGAACTTTGTGGAAATATCATATTTTTGTTCGTCAGTTGAGTTACGAGTATGAAAACACACAGTCACTTACATGTGTTACGACTCGAAACCCATTTTCCTCAGCAACACCTGCGGCGGCGTCTTTCGACAGTTTTTGACGTCATCAACCATTCATTGGAATAATAGGACTTCAGACCACCCCTACATGTAACTAGTTGCAAATAAAATAGCCCAACCACCACATATGTAAAACGTAACATCTTGTAGCGAGGATAAATCTTGTATAAAAGACTTTTAAAACTAACAAAGATGTAGGTCCGTCATAAATAAACAAGAGATTCGATATCGCTCACCTGATTGAGATATTTTGGGATTATTTTTTAGCAAATGAAAAAAAACAAAAACAAAAAACAAAACATCAATACTTTATTGGAATAAACGATTTTCTGTAATACAAATCATTACGAATTACCAAAATTATGAAACGAATAACAAGAATAACTATAATACGAATACTATTGATTATTTTATTCAGTGATCAACAGGGATAACAATAGATGCATTTTCATTAAGGTATTTTAAACGTAAGAAATAAGAGTGCCACTAAAATTTGGGATATGTTTTTAGATATAACATTTAAACATGCCACACGTGTTTTATCTGCCATTTAAAACAATGCTTTAGTGTTAGTTTTGAAAAAAAAACTTTTTTTTCAACTTTATAATGGGTTTCCCTTTTAATGTGCGAAACAGATGATTTAGACGGCACATGTTTTTGCTGCTTTTAGTTTGATCGTATTTATTTCAATGGAAAACACATGTGCGCGTCAGCAGTGCATCTTATGATTGTTTTTAGACATCATTTTCTTTCGGACACCTCAATAAATATGTCGACGTTTTACATAAATCATTTTTTAACAAGCTGAACACATTTATAATTACATCGTACATTCAGTCAGGGTATCAGTAGAGCTTCATGACTATTAAAATACATCGGTTAGTTTTATAAATGTATAGATAAAGTATATTACTATAATATAACATGTAAGTACAGTCTTTATTTACAAAGAGCAACACCATTAAACGTTTAGTACCCCGTATCGCAATTTGATGATAGTTTAATAGAAAGACCACACTATTTTGACAGTATTTATGAAATTTGTTTTAGTAGGACATAAGTTGCGTGATAAGTTGATTTATATGTATGCACATGGACCCCATTGTTTTATAAGCCTATCATATATTGTTGAACATGGGTGGTAAACACTTTGACAAATACTCCAAAAGTAACCATTTATTAGTTTTTATTTTCATTACTTGGTTATGCAAATAAAAGACCGTTTTTGACACTTACATGTTAAACTTATGCCGAACTATTGTTAAATACCATTCGTCGATCAATCTTCAACTAGCGTTCTTGTTTTTAAAATATGTTGTTATCAGTGAAAGCCGCAGTCCAGAAATATGTTAATAAAATAAATATCGCATAAATCGTTTCTAATGGACATCTTACCGATCAAAATACAAAAAAAACAACAACTCGCATTGAAATCGGTAAAATAATAACGTTTTATCATACAATTATCTGTATGCGATAGCTGGTGATGCCTCTG